>CALZFC010000100.1:677500-1180000 GCA_945643635.1 Allodiplogaster sudhausi | reverse complement strand
CAGCACCGCCAGGGCGCATATTAAGAGAAGCCGCATGACCTCCGTCGTGCGCGCTCTCTTTGTCCGCTCTCCTTTATCTCAGTCTAGAGCGAGAGTCCGATCTAGTTTCTCCTGAACGAGGCAGACAATTCAACGTTTGAAATTCGCGCGCTTTTGCGTGAATATGGGGCAAAAGCTTTTAAGACTGTTAACATAAATCATTCGTTTCCATTTTAAAGGAGAATGATCTCCTACCATAATTTTTTTTAATTATCGCTTTTTTATGCAACAAGCGTACGACTAGATAATGCCTGCGTGTCATCTCCGGTTTTTGGCGGGAATTTCAATATGTAATTTTTTTAATGTTCGTCTTCAACGTTATGACGTCATCATCACCAGAGCCGATTAGTGATTTCTATGCGCGCAAGCAATGATAGCAAGCGAGTGCAATAATCTAGGTCGCTGGTCTCTCCCAGGAGAACGAAGCAAAGCGATGAGAACGAGGTGTTGGGGAATATGAGAGAGATAGAAAGAGAGAGTGAGTGAGAGAGAGAGGGAGAGAGAGAGAGTGCGATTGGATATATGCGGCAAGTCGAGCAAGAACAGGCCCTAGTTCCTGCGGCGATATCGGAAAGGGATCACACATATGCCGTCCGGGATATGACAGATTGGGTTGATGATCGCGGCAAAGAGACATGTACAAAACAGACCGAGGATGTACCAGAGTCAACAAAGAGTCAATGAAATGTAGAAGAACTGGTATGTAGCAGAAAAGGTATATGAATTAATGTAATTCACTACAATACCCAACGAGTACTGTATATCCAACAGACGATCAAAAGTCCAGAAAAAAATTGATAAATTGCATCTTTTAGTACAACCTCGCAATCATGATTAAATATTCAATGGAAAGATGATGAAGAAAATCAATTGTCAATGAAAGCTTATCACATAAGAAGCAGAGCGTTGGGGAATAACAAACATTGTACATAATTGTAACTAAAAGATCAACTGCATTTCGAGCGGCAAATCCGGGCCTTCAATTAATAGCCCCTCAAATCCCCGCGCAGCTTTTCTCTTGCTAAGGTTTGCAAACGAGATGACTTCCAAAAGAAAGAGCCGATCAATGGATTAGTCCAGCTAATAAGGGCACAAGAAAGGGAGTGCAGGGAGAGAAGGAGAGTGAGAGAGAGAGTGAGCGGAGCAGGAGAGAGGGAAAGATAGAGAGAGAGAGAGAGAGAGAGAGAGAGAGAGAGGGAGGAATGGAGAGAGAATGAGGGAGAGATAAAAAAGAGAAAAAGAGAGAGTGAGAGAGAGATATAGAAAGAAAGTTCGCGGAAAGTCGAATGAAAAAAACTGCGCAAGCTGTCAGGAGGATGCGGCTAGAATGTCTCCTAAGGAGAGAGAAAGTAGAAGGGGCAAGTGGGCGAGAAAGGAGAAAGTGAGCAAAGACGGAGCGGCCAGGTGGATGGCGCGGCTGGATTGGGGCATGGCCGGAGGGGGAGGAGGGGAGAGTGAGAGATAGAGAGAAAGGGAGAGAGAGAAGAGAGAATAGAGAGAAGAGAAGGGAGAGATGAGAGAGAGATACAGAGAGAACGAAGAGAGAAGAGAAAGGAGAAGAGAGATAGAGAGAGGGAACGAAGAGAGATAGAGAGAGAGAGAGAGAGAACGAAGAGAGAAGGGTGAGAATGATAGTAAGAGAGGAAGAGAAGAGAAGAATATAGACGAGAGAGAGAGTGAATAGAAGAGAAAGGGAGATGAAGCGTAATGATAAAAACTTGAGAAAGCATTCGAGACAAAGTAAAGGACTGTAAAAACAGAAATGTAGTGCGAGAAAGCTGAAAGAGAGAGCGACCCGATCTGACAAGCCTGCTTTTGCAGTTCCTATACGAGACACGCCTTCAGTGCTCCCAAAATCAGTCAAGCAGTCTCTCTCTCTCTCTCTCTCTCTCTCTCTCTTTCTCTCACTCTTCCTCACTCTTTTACTCACTCGTTCACTCATTCTCTCTCTCTCTCTCTCTCTCTCTCTTTCTCTCACTCTTCCTCACTCTTTTACTCACTCGTTCACTCATTCTCTCTCTCTCTCTCTCTCTCTCTCTCTCGATGTTTTCTCGCTCAAGTTGCCTCCATATCTTTCTGTATCGCTCTTTCTCCCTCTCTCTTCATCTACAACTTTATCTCCTTCACCTCCTCTCTCATATATGTCTCCTTGATGTGCAGTCACCCAGGGGCTCCAATGGCGTAAGCTCAAGGATAATACAAAAGAGAAAGAGAGAGAAAGAGAGAGCGAGAGAGAGAAAGCGAGAGAGAGAGAGAAAAAGAGATACATCAGAGAGAAGAGGGGCAGAGAAAGAGAGACAGAGAGAGAGAGAGAGATACATCATCTTTCCTAGAAAGAAGACTGTACGGCCTTGGAAATGCGTCTTAATCGCCTAAGGCATGTCAGATGAGTTCAGGGCTTGGGATTGGAGTAGGGAGCATGAGGGGAGGGGGGGGGGGGGGGGGAGGGTTAGGACGAGGAAGGGCGGAATACTAGGATCCGGCTCTTATTGTTTCAGTATAGTGACTGGACAAGGATCCGCTGGCCAAGTTCAACTAGCCGAGTTCAACTATTTTTCTCTCTCTGTGTATCTCTATCTCTATCTGTCGCTCACTCTCATTCTCTTTCTCCCTTTCTCTCTATATCTCTCTCCCTCTTTCTCCGTCTATCTCTCTCTCTTTCTCCCTACTTCTCTCTCTCTCTCTCTCTTTCTTCTACTGCTCACTTCTCACCGCAATCATCATTGCCCTCCCCCTATCCTCCAGCCGATCTGACTCTTTCGCACCCTGCTCACCACAGCTCTCTGACACATCCAACACGGCCGGCCCCCATGGGCCTGATCCCCCCCCCCCCCGTATTCCTGCCTTTCCTACTGAACGCGCGATCAAGGGAGCCATGGATTTGTCTAGTTCAGCAGGGAGAGAGAGTGAGAGAACGAGAGAGAGAGATTGAGAGAGAAAGAGAGAGAGACAGACAGAGAGAGAGAGAGAGCGAGAGAGAGAGAGAGAGAGAGAGAGAGGGAGAACGCAACAAGTAGAGCCGAGACGAAAAGTCAAATAGAAGTAAGTGGGAGGAAGTAGAATGCATTTGGGAAGATGGAAGAAAGAGAGACAAATAAGTAAGGGAGAAAAAAAGAAAGAAGTGTGAGGAGAATAGCATGCGGTTTAAGAACGGAAGAATTGAGCCGCGCAAGCCATCGACGGAATGAATTGTAAGCTGTCAGGAATGTGAAGTGAGAGAGAGAGACAGAGAGAAAGGAGAGAGAGACAGAGAGAAAGGAGAGAGAGAGGGAGAGAAAGAGAGAGGGAGGGAGGGAGAGAGACAGAGAGAAAGGAGAGAGAGAGGAGAGAGAGAGAAGAGAGAGAGGGAGACAGAGAGGGAGGGAGAGAAAGGAATCCATAGACGTGTTCCTTGTCTGTTCCTTTATGGATTTTGGTCTTTTGATGGTTTGCTTTAATTAAAATAAATTCATATGTTAATGCATGGCGGTCTATTTCGACTATAGCAAAGGTTGACAAGAAATGATCGAGAAAAGTATCGAGCCATAAAACGTAATTATACTCATAGCGCATTGAAAATGTTTTAAATCGAATCATACTTATTATAATTTATTTCTGTCCCCAAAGCTCAATTAAACTCGACCTCTCTCTCTCTCTCTGTGTCTCTCTCTCGCACTCTCTCTCTCTCTCTCTTTCTTTCTCTCTCTCGCTCTCCCGTAGAATCTACCGTAGTATTCTCGTTATTCACGCCGGGACCGGAAAGTCAGCAGCTCTCAACTGCTAGACCGGCCGAGAGCGCTGACCCACTTCTAACGCTTTTCCCGCTCTCTCTCATCTCTCTATCTCTCTCTTTCACCTCACTCGCTCTCTACCTCTCTCTCTCTCTATCTCTGTTTCTCTCTTCTCCCTCTTCGCTTTCCTCCTCTCGTCAACTCTTCGCTTCTTGTCATTGTTCTCTAGACAGCACTTCAAGCCAACTTTTATACACAGACAATTCCGCGTCTCGCTTTTTGCAGGTATTCTCTCTCTCTCTATTACGCTCGCTATCTCACTTTCTCTTTCTCTCTGGCTCTCTCTCTCGCCATCTCTCCCCTCTATCTCCATCTCCTCCGAAACTTCTCACCCCTCGACTTTTCCCTTTCATGGTCCTTTTCATTCTTTCACTTTCATCCGTTCTATGCTAATTTTCCCGCCTTTTTCCCTTCTAACTAAACTGTTGTACCAACACAAAGCAGCTTCATTTCCATTAAGCCTTTAATTTGCAAATCGTAAGTGCATCCTTGTTCCCATACATTTTTTACACCCTTCAGTCACTGTTTCATCACATCCATCCAACCATTAAGTCAACTTTCCCCTTACGGCAACGTTTGCTGCGCAAGTTATTTGCCCAGCTGACCTTTTCCTTTTTTTCTGCTGAAACAACGTTCAAGGCAACAAGTTTAACGGTTTGATTAGCAGGAGAAGCTACATGGTACACGGTGGAGATTTCATTTCCAAGCTGTCTCACAAGATAAGGACGACTGTTCAGTCGAATTTATATCAACAAAAAAGTATACTTCCAGCCACACATCCCTTCTCACAAAAGAGAGAGAGAGAGGGCATACGAGGCAAATGAAGCTGCCGCAGGGAACACAGAAAACACAGGAAAAAACAACCGGAAAAAAGTTCATTGTCAGAATCACAATTATTGCGCTTTTGAGAAAATAAATAAAATGTAGTAATGGTGAGAGTTAAAGAAAGGTAAAGTAAAAAAGAAAACATGAAGTGTAACACAAAGACGGGGAAGATAGTCTAGCGAGAAGAGGGAGTAAGGGTGTGATTAATTGTAAGAGGCAAGAAGAAACACGGAAGGCTTTAATTATCTCTAGCGGATCAAAGGTGAAGACGACATGGCAATGTAACCATTACTGGAGGCTTACATATATAACTGCATTCACCAGATTCAACGAAAACCGAAGAAGAAGATGAAGAAGAAGAAGAAGAGGATAGACAAATTATAGCAGACCGGATTTGGGTGCAGCAAGAAAGTTTAATCAAGTGCAGCGCAAAGGATGTGGCTTGGTGCGAGGGGCCTATCAGTGACCTATTATGGGAGCTAACCAGAGGAACAGGGGGGCAGAGCTGGGCTCTATCATGCTCCACCGGGGGCAGAGTGGAATGGGTAGAATGGCTATCATGGGAGCATGGGTAGAATGTGAAGAATGAGTAGAATGGTTAGAATTGGAATAATGAGTCGAGACGGGGTAGAATGGGACTTATCGACAAAGATCGTGAAGCGCGATTCGCGCAGTACTTTGGGTCAATGAGGACCCTCCCCCTCCCGAGCGGGGGGGGTATAAGGGGCTCTACATGTTCGAGATGATTGCACGTATATTGTCCTCGTTCTCGATGATCTTGGCGCGAGTCGTCATGAGCGCTGAACGCGTCGTACGAATTTCGTCACCGAGCTGCTTGAGCAGCGAGAGATCCCTCAACAAAGAAAACCATTAATTCGATAACTTCATTCGATCGATATTTTTCTCTTGCTAATTATAATCGATAAACTGAGATCGCTCGATGTTTGAAATCAAAAAAGGCGCGAATTCAACAATGATTTTGTGGCTACTCTTTTTTGATCATTTATAAAAAGGTCCACGCCTACTTCTGCTCGCTGACGTGATCGTTGGCCTTGGCGTCCGCGACCGCCTGCTCATTCTTGCGCGCCTCCGCCCGCCACTTCTCCATCTCCTTCACCATGGCCTCGAAGTCCTCCTGGCCAATCAATGTTCAATATATGTACATCAATAAATATATATGTACATATCACCTATATCTACTCCTTCAAGATTTCTAAAATGAGCAATAACAAAAATATGACACACTTTTTAATAGAAAATTTTTTTTTGCTTTGAATGACTTTTTTTTTTGTTAAGAGTGAGATAAAGGAATAAAGAAATAAGAAGGCAAGAATTCAAAGAAAGAAGCCTGCGCAAAGTCGAAGAGACGCGACAGCGGAAAGGCCGTCTGCGTCACCTTCTGAAGCACGTCTTGTAGCTGTGAGACCTGTCAAGAAAGCAGCCTTTCACTCAGAGCTTATGGCTTAGGCAGCTGCTCCGTTTCTTCATCTTTCTTTTCATCTGTTTTCGTCTATATTCTCGTTCTTTTTAAGAGGATTAGCAAAAAATCTTTTTTCAAATCGAAATCTGATGACGAAGAAGATCAACAGCATATATGTAATTCTCAAAGGATAGCAGCAAAAACGAGAGAAAAATGTCATGGGATTATAATTTATTATTTTTGCCATGCCAAGAAAACAGCGATATTCCGAGGAAAATGGCAGCGAGCTTTCTGCGTCTCTTTAATAATATGATCTGTTATTGAGAATTACGGTAGATTTTAAGGACTCTATTTTACGGCCCTGATCGTGGATTACGGTAGATGTTACGGTCCCTATTTTACGGCCCCTGGTCATGGCCTCATTGCGTATGCCTCTCCTCCATCTCTCTTTACCTGCTGCTTCTGGCGCGCAAGTTCGCCATCGTCTGCGACGTCATCGGACGCGGCGGCGGCCACTGCTTTGGCCGCTGTTGCGCCCTCTTCGATCGCGGCGCGCGTCTCGATGATCTTGGCAACGAGACCGCCACGCTCGCCGCCCTCCTGACAGCAACATGCTAGTTTATCGATCGATTATTCGTAAACATTTCTTGCTCTGACTTTCCGCTTGACTGCTGTCACATCACACTAAAATAAAAGAATCTCCTCCAATGTGAAAGTATGTAGACTTCAAAAAAACTATTCGGTAATCCCAGAAGACGAAAGCTAGAAATTAGATATTCGGGCGATAATCTGCGTAAGCAGCCTGAGTAACATCACGTATGCGAATAAAAATACATATTATTATTAGTAGTAGTAGGCCAATTCCTTTGTTTGACCTAAAGGTTTTTTTTACCACAACTTTTATGACCGTTTTATTGCTTGGTTTCATTAAGAATAAATTGGTTAGAGAAAGCTGAACCAGTAGCGCCGCTTCGTTGAGCGCGTTCTCGAGCCCGGAGCCGGCGGCGTCGCCTGCAAACTCGTCAATCTCTTCGATGAAGTCGTCGACGTCGGCCGTCGCGGCTGTGGACGCCGCCGCCGATTCGACAATGATCTCCGCCTTGCGTTCGGCGACCTTCAAAACGGACGTGTGTATCTTCTATCAATGCTGACCATGAGTGAGCAAGAATTCTTCCTTGGTTTAACGAGGATATAAATATGAGAAACAAACAAACAAACAAAAGAGATATTCTTATAAAATGTTCCAAAGCTGTGACCTAGTTATAACACGGAAATCATGGAAGAAAAGGATGAAGAAGTGGTTGCGAAGAAATAGAGAAAATGCGAGACCTCTGGCGCAGCGCCTCTCTGCTGCTGCTGCTCGACGACCTCGAGCTGCTTACGGCGCAGCTTGGGCGGCGCCGGTCGCGCTGCCGCCGTGCCCGGACGGCCCATGCTCGTCTGAGGACGCGCAGCGGCGCCCGTTTGTGGCCTGATATGACTTCTTGAATTACGGCCGTGAAAGTATATTTTAAGCCTGCGCAGTGAATTCACTGTTCAATCGCCATACACATATGTACGACATGAATGGGATTGTAAAAGAGTCTAAAGGCCCGGGTACCGGCCCAATACCGGGATATGAAATCCCGGTCCCCGATTTCGGATCCCGACCCAATCCCAGAACCCTTTATGGCATGCACCTAAATGCCGCAGCGCGTTCCTCGGGCGGCGGCGGACGTGGACTTTCGACTTGTGAGACGCTGGCCTGCGGCTCGTCGATGGCGACCGGTTCTGCAGAGCAACCTATTGATTCGTTTAAAAAAGATGACGCCTCTTTTGATCAGGCAAAATGGCGCCAATTCAAACATGGTTTTTTTTAAGTTCGAATTGCACGGTTCTAGATTCAAGTACCCGGGTGGAAGCCATTCGAGAAGCGATGCTGCTTCTCCATCATTATTGATTAATTAAAGAAAGAACGACGCCTCCTTTGATCAGGCAAAATGGCGCCAATTCAAACGTGGTTTTTTACCCGGATGGAAGCCATTCGAGAAGTGATGCTGCTTCTCCATGACGTCATCGTCGTCATCGTCCAATCGCAGACTGTCCACGTTGGACGGCCGCCTCTTGGACGATACGACAGCGGCCGATGGGATGGCAATGCCCGTCTTAGAATCCCGCCTCGATTTACTGCTACTGCTCGCGGCGTCCTTCTCCTTTTCCTTTACCTTGTCTTTCTTCTCTTTCTTCTCTTTCGACTCCTTCTTCTCCTGTGCAAAAATGAATAATTTAATAAAGATATCTATTCAAAAAATAAAAATTAAATCCTTAAGAAAACAATCGAAAAGAAAAGCGCTGATAACAAAATAAAGTGTATTCCGAGCCTTCTTCTCCTTGTCTGAGCTGCTACTCTTGCCTTTCTTGTCCTTGCCGTCCTTTGAGGACTTGACGTCACTCTTCTCCTGCGTAGTCTTAAAATGATGTCTTTTTTAAGGAAATGACAAAAAAACACTTTAAAAGTTGATATTTTTTTTATAAATAATGTTATTAGTTTTTTATTCCCTAAATACAGCCAGTCCATCTACAAAACGTTGACCATATGAGTACGCCGAAAGTAAAAGTCTGAGAATGCACATGCCAACAAACCTTTCTCTCTTTGCTGCTTGCTCTGCTCTCTTTCTCCTTGTCCTTCTTCTCCTTCTTCTCCGAGCCTTCCTTCGTCTTCTTCTCCTTCTTTTCGTCCTTGTCACGATGCTTCTTTACTTTATCGTCTGTTGAGGAGTTTTCTTTCTGAAAAGAAAAGGAATATTTTACTGGAAAATATTAAAACCTTTCCAAATTGTACACAACATGTAGAAATTAGTTTTTTATATAATGATTCATTAAACTACTACACGCCTATTATTAATGCTGGCATCAAAAAAGAGCTCAAATAAATTCACGCCGAAATTGTGTTTCGATGCCCACAGAGGTCTCATTTTCAATACATTTCATAGGCCGTCAAGGCGCTTTATGAATGAATATACTTATGTAAATTATGTAACCTTCTTATCGCGACTCTTCGACCGCTCCTTCCCGTCGCTGCTCTTCTCGCTCTTGCGACTACCGTGACCGTTGGCGGCGGCGGCGGTGGAATTGGCCGAAGCCGCTGCCCGCTCGCCGTACCGTTGAAGTAGCTAAATTTATTTTCTCTCTTTCTCTCCCTTCTGGCTCTCTCTCCCTCTTTCTCTCTCTCCCTCTCTCTCTCTCTCTCTCTCTCTCTCTCTCTACTTCCACTCACCAGCAATGTCTTCTCTGGCTCCTTGCCAGCGATGATCTTGGCCGACTTGACGTCCTCCAACAAGCCGTCGTCATTGACCGCCGCGATGAGCGCGTCGAGGAAGGCCGTCTTGGCCGACTTCTTCGCCAGCTTTCCAGCATCCAAATCAGCCGCCGAAAAGCGATCCTGAGATTATGGCGGGAAATTAAAATAAAAAAAATTCAAATTGGCTTCATTCTTTTCACACTTTCACTCTTAATTTCAACTTATTACTTTTGCTTTTTTTCTGAACACAACCATGCGAACAAAACAAAAGAAGGTGAAATGAAGTAAGCTTGAAATGTGTACTACGTACAAAAGTTGTAGCTTTGGAACATTTTTCACCAGCGGAACAAGTTAATTAATTTATTTATTTACATATATATCAAAATGTGACGACATTTAGGGTGCATTGAACTTGCCCTTTCTCCGTTTTGGCCCGCATTCTTTTGCTTTCCCACCACCACCATAATCGGGGTCTCTGACGAATTAGCAAGCACCTTGAGAAAGCCCGTGGCCGCAATCGTGTTCGCGATGACGTCAAGGAGGAACTTGAAGGGCGGCCGCGCCAGCAGCTGGTCCGTCAGTGCGGGACGAGAGATGAGCGACGCGTACAACACGCGCACGCTGTCGTTGTCCATCTGTGGAGATACAGTAGGCAATTCACAGAAACACACTAAAAATATCGCTATAAATCTGAGATAGAGTAAGTAATTCACAGAAACACACTAAAAATGTCGCTGTCCATCTGTGGAGATACAGTATGCAATTCACAGAAACACACTAAAATAAGATGTCCATTCTACCGCTATATAGTAGACGTGTCAAATTGACAGAAACACACTGTAAATAAGAGCGCCTAGAAGAGATGTCAAAAGTAGACTGACAGATTTTTTTCCAAATTTAAATGATTTAAATAAGAACATAAATTTACATGATTTATAGATGTAATGATGAAAAGAGCGTGACATAATTCCAGGAAATCAATAATACAATTCGATAAATCAGACATGCCCCGTCGTTAATCGACCTTTTCCGTATAAAACTGAGTTCGCAATACTTGAATCCAAGAGAAAAGCATGTCGGCGAAGCCATAGAAATAGCCGTATCCCACACCAGAATAGGAGCCATAATAGCCCCTCCGGCAAATGGAGGCGAGCAAGCATTCAGGCTAACGTTCACTTTGTACATATGTAATACTACAGTGCGAGAGAGAATAAAGTAAGAGAATAAGTAGAATCTCTGGTTATTGTGCAGCATGCATCAATTTCTATAGAACGAAGATATATAACGTTACAAAATTCGGTATAGCAATAATGGGAGCATCATGGAGTAGCGTGCGAAAGTGGAGAAAGCGTCTCACGTGGATGTTGCCAAGAGAGCGGGAGAGAGAGAGGGAGAGAGAGAGAGAGAGAAAGAGAAAGAGGCAGACAGAATGTATAGAATGAATGCTGACAAATGAACTGTGCGTGGGAATAGAAAGATGATGATAGCACATATTATATATATGTAGCTTTATATCTCTCTCTCCCTATCTTTCTCTCTCCATTTCTCTGTTTCTCTCGATCTCTCCGTATCTCTCTCTTTCTCTCTCTCTCTCTCTCTCTCTCTCTCTCTCTCTCGCAAAATCTTCACCAATGGTGACCATGCGCGCGGTAGTACACAGGTGTCCACGAGGCAAACGGGCTTGAGCAAAGCTTTTGGAGAGTAGGAGAGAGAGAGAGAGAGAGAGAGAGAGAGAGAGATTAAGGTAGAGAAAGAGATGAAATGTCAAGAGAGTACAAGGCAGAGTGAAATAGGGAATGAGAGACACGAAGAAATTCATGCGTTTCCATAGTAACCCAACTTCCACTCGACCTCCTCCTGCCCGAAGCCCACATTCCGGCAACTGAACGTTCTATTGTTTGCGTCGCGTCAGAGAGAGAAAGAGGGAGAGAGAGAGGTAGGGAGTGAGAGAGAGAAAGCACGAGAGAAAGAGAGAGAGAGAGAGAGAGACGCAATGATATGCAAGAAGTAATTATCATCATTCATAAAGCTGTTATTAACCATAAACTACGATGAATGTGTCTCTTGCGCGCATGTGCCTGACATTTATTCATGTTTTCTCGACGATATCTGCACACAATTTTCTATAAATGTCTCTTGTTGAAATATGAATTCTGCAGAATCATTTGCAATGCTGCTTTAAATCTTATCGAGATAAAAATAATCATACTCAAAAACGAGCTGCGAACAAACAAAATATAGATACAGATTTAAATATTAAAATATCTCTGGAAAGAAATAATGTTAAAAAAAGATTCAAGATTAATAAGAATGTCTACATTGAAAGCAGCGACCAAATATGTACCATCATTTTTTGGAATTTTTTAAGACACATAATGTACAGCAAAGATACAAAGTTATCATACATATATGTACATATATGAACATATGTAGATATATTCATATTTATTCTTATTTTATTTCCACATGTCCACATGCCTGCCACTTCGTGCCGTCATTTGGCCACTCCTCAAATAATTCATCTATCAAAGAGAGCCAGCTGAATTAGCAGATGCACAGAGTGTGACGTACGAGTCTCTTTGCCACTGGCCCCATTTCCGGCGGTTGAAGTTTGGCCAAGTGGTGGCCAAGAGAGACTCTTTCATGGTGTCTGCCGCTGGCTGTGCCGGTGGTTGCCACAGTTGATTTGAAGTGGTGAAGACCCATTTAGTCGAAGCCCAAACTTGCTGTTCCATCTCCCGTTTATTACTTCCCTATTCGTTATCACCCTTATAGGAGCTTACTCAGAGACACAACTGCGAAGAGTGCATGTGTAATTTAGCGAGGTATGGCAACAGTACTCAGGAAAATATTAAATAGATTTCGGCAGAACTTCGCGCTGCTACTTTAAACTGAAAAGAATAATCACATCGTTCTGCTTTTATTTGCTTCTTGTTCGCCACCACCTAGTTGGGTGCAAAAAAAAATAAAACACAGAGGAGGGGTGTGAGAGAGAGAGAAAAAGAGAAAGAGAGAAAGGGAGAATGAGAAGAGAGATAGAGAAAAAAGGGAGAGAAAAGAGAGAGAGAGAGAGAGTTCCCAACAACGTGGCTTCTTTCGTTGGTGCGAAATCCTTTAATCGCCATCTTCAAATCGTTTTGTCTTATCGTGCTCTTTGTCTCTTCACTCTCTTTCTATTCTGTCTTCCTTTCTCCCTCTCCCTCTCCATCTCTCTAACTCTCTATCTCTCTCTCTCTCTTTCTCTTTCTCATTCTCTCTCCTCTTTCTCATTCTCTCTCTCAACCTCTCTCTCTCTCTCAACCTCTTTCTTTCTCTCTCTCTTTCTTTCTTTTTTTCTCTCTCTCTCAATCTCTCTGTCATATTTGCTTCTAGAGCCTATCGATTGCGAGAGCATCCTCCCCGTAGCCAGCCGCCAGCTCTCAACCCCCCTCTCTCCTCGCATGCCCCATCCTTTTTGGGCGCACCGGGTGGGTCCATGCTTGAGAAGAAAGAGGCCTCCAGAGAGACGAACAGCGCATGAGAAGACAAGGAACGTTGGAGAGAAATAGTGAGAGGGGGTAGAGAAATAGCGAGAGGGAGAACGAGAGAGAGAGAGAGAACATGTGAAGCTAGACTAGACAGACAGAATTGTGAGTGAGATAATATGATTGATAGAGATGAGAAGAGTGAAAGAAAAAGAAAGCAAGAGAGATAAAGAAAGGTGAACGTCGAGTGAGTGGAGGAATTATTCCATAGAAAACGAAAAGAAATGACGAGGAAAGCTTCAAACGGAAGGAAAAAAATGTAAGTGGACTAGGGAGAAAGATAGAGAGAGAATGAGAAAAAGAGAAAGGAAGAGGGAGAGATAGAGGCGAAAGACCGAGAGATGGAGAAATAGGAAGTGGGAGAGAGGGTGAAAGGTAGTGTAAGAGAGGGAGAGAAATAGAGGCAGAGATAGAGAGAGAGAGAGAAGAGACTAGCAAAAGAGATGCTTTCCACTTGCTTCTCACTCACGAGCATTATGGCGCCATGTTTTTCTGAAAAAAAAAACATTTTTTTTTCATATACATATTTCTCTTTTTAATCAGTGCAGCCTCCTTGAGATAGAATGTTGGCTTTCTTTTGCAATAATTCTTCTTAAATATTTTCATGATTTCCCGTGAATCTTTGATTTTTTTTTCTTTTTGCATAAGTTTTCCACATCATTATGTCTATATATTTTTTTTATTTTTACCACTGCAACGTTTTGCTGCCTCAGCATTTTCATAATGCACGTTGTTTGTAGAAAACCAAGCCACGTAGGTTCAGATGAATACTCTTATATTAATATTTACTAATATTTACTCTCTTACAAAACTTCCTCACCCTTCAATTAGGACTTTAATAAGGAGATTACTACTATTTCAGCAGGTTCAAGTCGTAAGGCTTTAGGTAATTATTCTTTCCCTATTATTGAAGAAAGCTCATGTCATTCGAAACTCGGATTCTTATCTCTCTCTCTCTATCGCTATTCCTCTTTCTCTACCTGTCTCTCTCTATTCTCCTCTTCTTTCCATCTCTTGATTTATCTCTTCCTTTCTCTCTATTTCTACTTCTCTTCCACTCCCTAACTCTACATCACTTTCTCTCGTTCTCTGCTACTTACCGATCATTATCCCTTTATCTCGTGGCACCATTGGTTCGCGTCTATGTACATACATATCTGGATTACGTCGGCGCAATAAATCTATGTACGAGCTCTCACTCTCTCCCTCTCAATTTCTTTTACTCTCTTTCATAACTCTGCTTCCCTCTCTCTCTATCCATCCCTCTCCCGCACTCTACAGGTGTCCATTAAAATACACACATGAATGTAGGCTGGCTCGATGCAGCAACATCGTTGGAGTACTGATTGGTTTTTTTTTCTTCCTTGTCCTTCACTCTCTCTCTCTCTCTCTCTCTCTCTCTCTCTCTCTCTTTCTGTCACTCCCCCTACTACTCTCTTTATTACTCTCTATCTCAGATGTGCATTTTAAACTCGGTTCCCACCAATTACATACCATGACAAAAAATATTATTAAGTTGAATGCTATTGATGATTTGTCGCTATTATGTGTGGGATGTGGAGGTAGCGAGGTTCAGCATTTTTTTTTTTTGGAAATTTGATGGAAGCACAAACAAAATGCCACCGAGGGAGGAGGAGACAGAGGTAGAGAGAGCGGTATGAATACGAGAGAGAAAGGGAAAGAGAGAGAGAGAGACAGACAGAGAGAAAGAGAGAGAGAGAGAGAGAGAGAGAGAGAGAGAGAAAGAAGGCTCCAGAGAAGGCTCAGCTGGTCGAGCGTGGAAGACGCGGCCTCTGAAGAGCCAGGGTGACGCCAACTCTAGTAGCAGAAGGAGAAGCCGATCCCTCTTCTTCTTCTAACCCTTCCTCTACCCACCGCCATACAACCTCTGCAAAGGATGCATCTTGTAGGGATGTCATGATGTAACGGGAAGCCGCTCGCTCTCTCTCTCTCTGTCTCTTTCTCTCTCTCTCTGTTTCTCATTCTCTCACTCACTATATTCTTTCTTCTTTCCATATCCCTTCTAAAGCGTCCATTCCTCCTTCTGCTCTGTCCTCGGTGTCTTGCTTTCAAGTATCCCTCTCTCTCTCTCTCTCTCTCTCTCTCTCTCTTCTCTCTATCTCTCGCTCTCTCACTCTCTCACTAGCCTATCGATCTCTTGCGTCACCTCTCCTCAAGCGTGTGAACCGTCGTTGGGCTTGTGGCAGAGAGGCGAAAACATTCGAATTCGGAGACGAAGAGCGAGAGAGATAAAGAAAAAGAAAGAGATAAAGAGAGAAAAAAAGAGATGAAGAGAGTGAGAGAGAAAAAGAAAAAGGAAGAGAATAAGAGAGAAAAAACCCTAAAGAATTTAAAGATAAGGTCTAGATGGTCATACGCTCTGGCATAGACATGACCACGCGCTGTCAAAAGAGTAGATAAGCTTGTGGTTAGGTGACAGGTTTCATCCCTTCCTTTCTCTACTTTTGTCATGTGTTATTAGCGGAAAGAGTCTTATTTCAAGAAGATGCTTTGTTTTGCAACCTCTGTGGGATTCTATATAAATAATTATCCGTCTGCGCTACCCCTTTCTCCTCGTCTTTCATACCTGTATTTTTGACTCATCAGCTATTTATGGGCATGGTAATTCTATCTGAAGCTTGTGACCTTATCTCTCTCTCTCTCTCTCTCTGTTTCTCTGTCCATCTGTCTCTCTCTTTCTCTCTTTCTGTCTGTCTATCTTCCCGATTTGCTCTCATCCTTTCTTGCGCTCCGTCTCACTCTCTTTCTATCTATAGTTCTCTCCTTTCCTCTCTCTCTCTTTCCATCTGTCTCTCTCTCTCTTTTTCTCTCTCTCTTTCCCTCTTTTTCTCTAACCCTCCCTACTTGTCATCTCTCGTCTTCCTTCGGGATGCGTCAGTGCTTCCTTGTCACTGGCCACGCCATGTGCGCCTTATTGAGCGTCGGGCTGCCCCTCCAAGCATCTCTTTTGCCCTCTTCGTTTCATCTGACGTGGCAGTTCCATCCTTTGCTTGATCTCTCTCTCTCTCCCTCTCCCTCCCTCTCTCTCTCTCTCTCTCTCTCTCTTCCTCTCCTCTTTCTCTCTCTCTAACATTCTCAAGCTAACAACTTTTCCGCTTACCACAGTGTTTTACGCTCCTAATTTTCTCGCTAAATTTATAAGTGCACACTGAAAAATCCAATTTTAAGCTTTGGAGTATCATTTCTCGAAAAAATGGGTTACTTTGCACTCTAGCATGTTTTACTTACAATTTTTTGCATTCTTTTTGGCATTTTTTCATTCAAACACCTTATTTCTAATATATTTATGCTTTGACATTCTTACTGTTTTGCTGTTTTGTATATTACCAATTTCGACTCCTCTCGCGAACGTGTTTTCTGGCTGAAAACTAGAGTATATTCTCGAGTTGCTTTTGCCTGCT
This sequence comes from Allodiplogaster sudhausi, assembly GCA_945643635.1. Classification (NCBI taxonomy): domain Eukaryota; kingdom Metazoa; phylum Nematoda; class Chromadorea; order Rhabditida; family Diplogasteridae; genus Allodiplogaster; species Allodiplogaster sudhausi. Next base: position 1,163,720 of record CALZFC010000100.1, on the reverse strand, counting down.
TTCTTCAACTTGCATGTCGCGTCTGGGAAACTGTCAAGGAGAAGTCATATATATCTACATGCATACATGTGAATGTCTTTTCTTCATTTTTCATATATTTGCTGCCTTCCCCTTTCCTAGACAAATTCCCCGAATTTTCCGAGCTCCCTCTCTCCTCCAAGCCAAGAACCCCCGGCTGTATTTCTGTCACTTTTCAGCTGATGCAGCCCCCCCACCCCTCCTCCAAACAAGCATCCGGGTCCCACCCGTATGCCTCCATATCTTTTCTCGCTTCATTCTGGCTGTTCCACCTGTAGCGAGCTGGCTTGTTCGCGTTGCGAAGAAGATTGTTGTACCCACTCGTCCAGAGTAACCATGCCAAAACGGGGCATTCCGGAAGCTTCTCTTAAACTTTCTGTCTCTCTCTTTTTCTCTCTTTCTTTCTGTCCCTCTCCATTTCTCTGTCTCTCTTACTCTATCTCTCTCTCTATCTCTCTCTCTCTCTCTCTTTTACTCTCTCTCTCTCTCCCTCTCGCCCCGCTCGACTCTTGGACTCTCGTCTCTTATATGCTTGTTCTCATGCGCTTTTGACTTTTGACGGGCCACTTTTGTTTCACCTCATATTTCTACATCCTTGTGGTTCTGGGAGTTGAGAGCTGCTGTTCGAATCCCACCGATCACTTAAACTCATTCCTAACGGAGACAGCGAACACGTGTCGGTATGAGATTTAATATCTAATTAAGATATAAGACTAATGAGATATATTAATAAGATATGTCATTCTGAGATGTGGCCAACCTTCATCTTCAGCTTAAACTATGTACCACCTCCCCCCTCCTCCTCTCGCGTCCTCTCGCGTCCTCTCGCGTCCTCTCGCGTCCTCTCGCGTCCTCATGCATATACATGTACGTAGTAGCGTCATCAATAAATCGACGCAGACATATGTATGTACATACGAAGAGCCATCCGGAACACGCTTGTATGCCCCTAGCTAACCCGCACATTCTCTCTCCCTCTCTCTATCTCTCTCGCTCTCACTATTTCTCTCTTTCTCTCTCTCACTCTCTCACTCTCTCTCTGTCTCTCTGTTCCTCCATCACTATCCGTTTCTCCTCTATATGTCCCCTTCGTCGTCGCCCCTCATCAGAACTTCTAGCAATCCACCAATCTCTTTTTCTCTGATGTCCTTCCCGCGCTTGATTCCGTGGTATAACCCTATTTTATCTAGCTTTCTCTCTCTCTCACTCTCTCTCTCTATTTTCTCTATCCCTCTCTCTCTCTACCTCCATCTTCGCTCTCAACAATCCGAGATGCAATTCATGTTCCACAGGACGCACGCGCTCTCCGGGGCCGCTCCGCCGGGCTTGCGCATGATTAATGCCGCTTTCAGCTAGAAAAATGCTTGAGGAGTCGGTCTCGGAAAATGCGCATACATTTTTATTTTCATGCATGCATTTCAAACGTATAAATTTTTTTGACGTTTATGCAAATATTTTCTACTTTTATTACACTTTGTTTTTTTGTGTGCAAATCTTGAAGCCATCCATCACGGGTTCCTGAGCTCGCTGGCTCCCCCGAAGGGGAAGCCATATCTTATTAGTATGCGTACATATGTATACATAAATAGAAATAGGAAAAAAATGTACTTTACTTGGACTCAAAACGCGCATTAAAATTTAGTACCAAAGCGAACCGTAGTCTACTATTTAAATCTTCCTGACCATTGTGCTCTCTCTCTCTCTTTCTGTTTCTCTCTTTCTCTCTCTCAATCTCTCTCTCTCTTTCTCTCTCAATCTCTCTCTCTCTCTTTCTCTCTCCCTCTCTCTCTCTCTTTCTCTCTTTTCTTTCTCTCTCTCTCTCTTTCTCTCTCTCTCTCAATCTCTCTCTCTCTCTCTCTCTCTCTCTCTCTCTCTCTCTAAATCACCTGCTCTTTCGCACTTGTGTCAAGCAAGCAAAAAGAGGCACATTCACGTGCGAGTTTTTGGCTTCTTTAAGTCTTGCACAAAAAAAAAGCTTCGACCAATGTGCGTGCATTTAGAGTCTACGCAAAGTACCGGGAAAAGTCCTTCCTCGATGCGAGAAAAGAATGTGAAATTTTTTTCATTTATTGTCCTCATAATGATGGCTTATATCATTTATTTTAATATATTCTTAGGCGTTTCGCGTAAGAATTGACATATTGAAAAAAAAATTCTTTCAATCATTCATTTGAGGGTTTGCTTCTGGCCAGCAACAGGTTGATAACTCTGTCTCTCTTCCCTTCCCTCTTTGTCATCAAATGATAGAGCTGTTCTGTTACTATTATTAAATTGTTTTTTTTACGCTACCTTCGGTAACTTTCAACAGATATTACTTAATTTGTGATGTGTATTAATTTCATTTACCTATTCATTCTTCACATTCTCGACCGCAATTTCGCCTTCTGTTATCATGATGCTTGTCCATTTCTATTTTACACGGCTGCTCGCTACCCTGACTCGCTTGGTGTCCATTTGAGCTTGAAAAGATGGAGAGAGTGAGAGAGAGAAAGAGAGAGAGAGAGAAAAAGAGAGAAAGAGAGAGAAAGAAAGGGAGAGAGAGAGAGAAAAAGAGAGAAAGAGAGAGAAAGAAAGGGAGAGAGAGAGAGAGAGAGAGACAATGAGGAAAGAAGGGGGGAGGGGGTTCAAGCCAGGATGTTCTTGCCGGGGGGAGGACAACTAATTGGCAAGGAGCAAAGGAGCACACTTTCGAATAGCAAGAAGTCTCATGAGCAGTCCTCATTTTGCACAGGACCACAGCTCTTCAACAACCTTTATTACTTCACCTTTACCAAATTCTCTTTTTTCTACCACAATATCCGCCCCTCCACATCTCGACATCCCGAATTCATGGTTGCCGAGTGGGGGGCGCTCCAAAACAACAATATGCCTCTACCTTCTCTACTCGACGATTGATAGCTCTCTCTCTCTCTCTCTCTCTCTCTCTCTTTGTATCTCTCTCTGTCTGTCTCTCTCCCTCTCCTCAGCCGATTCTCATGGCATTCGTCTTTTGTCATAAAAAAAGGATCGAGATGATGTGGGGGCGTCATCCGAAACGACCTCCTCAGAGCCATGGAAGCTCCCAGTTTCGTCAATCTCAGCATCGTCTTCTTCTTCCTTCTTCCTTTATGCGCTTTTTCCCCAAGAAGTTCTCATGACTCAATCCGCTTAATGTCACTGGAGCAATAACGTTCTTTTCTAATATCTTTTTTTTTTGCACTTTGTATTTCTCTGTCTCGGTCTCTCTCCATCTCGTTCTCATCCTTCCTCTCTCTCTCTCTCTCTCTCTCTCTTTCTCCACTTGCCTTCATTCCTTTTTCTGCACTCGTTCCGCTGGCTTAAAGCAGCAAAATATAAAATATTCTTGGCATACATATATATATTGCGGCCCCCATCAGCTTCTATGCTTTCGCATTCCGTCCTTTTATTGGAAGCTTTGCCAATTGACATTTACGCGAAATAAATATATGCATGCACCCGGGCGAACAAAAGGTCTTGGTATTTGGCATCCCTTTCTTTTTCAATTCCTCCTCTTTCGTTCGCGCAAATCCTTCGTCCCCTTCCTCCTTCTCTCCTCCTGTTACTTTATCTGTATTCTCTCTCTCTCTCTATCTTTCTCTCTCTCTATCTTTCTATCTCTGTCTGTTTGTATCTCGCACTGTCGCTCTCTCCCTCCCTTGCTATCTTTCTCTTCTCTTCCTTTTAAAAGCGTAATACTAAATGTGTACTTCCAGCAATCTCGAAGTACACATTTAGTATTACGCTTCTGGCTGGCTATTTTCGTAGCTGAACTACATACAGCTTTCGCCTAAAGGAAAGTATTTCAAATTTTTGCCTTTTTTCCAGTATTTAAAGGAGGTCCGAGGCGAATAAATAGTGTCTTGTGTTTTTCGCCTTATATGGTCGGGTTTTGCTAGAAACTTCGATTGCAAGTATCCCGAAGTCACAAAAACCTTCATGCCCTGAGGAAATTAACACTGTTTTCTATTTTGAATTACCAATTATTTTATTTTCCCGCCATTTTCAAAAATTTTTAACAGAGCAAAGTTGCCGGCCACTGGGGCCAACCATGTCATGCGTATTAATTGCATACATGTGGTGCGCGCAACATACATTGGCCGGGTTTTTCTTAACACGTTGGCTCACCTGGCAGTGGTGCAAACCACAAGTTTCTGGGGAGAGAGGCAAGGGGCTGTTGCACCATTTCTGTTCATTCTTTACTCCGTTCTTTTTATCATTCCGTCCAAATCCGTCAGGGACTTCGTGGTAGGAGTTTTTCCCTTAAGGCCTCCTTTAAGCAGCACATTTAACCGTAAATTTTTTTTTCTCGGTCGCCTACACACGAATTGCCCGTCCGTTTGAATATTTATGGTGTTCTCCGAGAATGGTGTGCGGCCGTTGAATTCGCTTGGTGTCTAATAACAATCTGCACGGCCACTTTGAGTGGCTCGAAGAGGAGGAGGCACTTTGTGAGCGGCCGCTTGCTTCCACCTTCTCCACGAACTCGTGCTCTCCCGCGCAACTCTTTCTCTCTCTCTCTCTCTCTCCCTCTCTCTCTGTCTGAGAGTGCGAGAGAGTGAGAGCGTAGAAGAGAGGCAGAGAAACAGAGAGAGAGAGGCTCCGCCCCGCCTGTGCTTCTCGCTACTGGAAATGCTTGAGGCGACGTGGAAGACGCCACTGCAGAAGGTGAGATTTCTGATATTTCGTCATAAGTTTATTTTCAAATTTACATAAGTGTTTAAAGCCTTAAATATTGCTTCTTTTCTAATTAACCTTTTTTTTCTCTCTCTCTCTCTCTTTCCTTCTGACTTACCCTCTCTTTCTCTTCCTCTCCTTTCTCTTTCTCTCATGCAGACATCCTTGACCGGCGCATTCCCATTGTAGCATCGCGTAAGCGCTGCCGAAGAGTGAGTGAGCAGCCAGTAGAGAGAGAGCAAGCGAGACAGCGATGGACGACAAGGGCAAGGAGCTCTGTCCGCGTCTCATCGACTACCTTGTCGTGGTCGGCCGACGGTGTAGAAGCAGAGGAGCGTCGCACGCGGCTGCCACCGATCAGCCACACGTCACCGTCTCCCATCCGGACATTCTACGCAGGTACCGTATACCTTCGCTCACTCTTTCGTGCCAGGACCAGAGATGTCATTTTTACACTAAAATATTTATATAATTAATTATAATATTTATTATTTTCCTTAACATACATGTCTCTTGGCATATATCTACATACATATGTACATACGCATGTATGTATGTATGTAGGACACTTTAATAGACCGAATACACTTCGCTTTCGTGCCGGGACCAAGACATCATTCTTAGACTAAATTTTTTCCGTAATAATTTATTTTTCCTTAAAATTTCTCTAGGCATACTATATAGACACTTTTATATAAACACACGGTCAGGTATCCGACGGATGACCACCGTGACTTTATCCTGCCCACCGACGTCACCTTCTTTTGCCAACCGGAAGGATGCACGACGCTTGGTTAGATGGCAAAAGAGGAGGTCTCGGATTGCGCGAAGTACCCAGGCCCCTTTGGGACGCGCTCTACCCGTGCATGATAGGGACACATGAACGGTCCGGTGGTATCGTTGGGGGGTTGAGAGGGTCTAAAAGGAATGGGGTGAAGATAAATGATCATTGATGTATTGGTGGTCGCTTAGTTGTAATGGATTCATTCTTGTCGGATAGCGCAATCGTTCTCGCCGTTGCCGGAATTCCGCCATTCACACCCGTTTGGCATCTCCTCGTGCGGCTGTCCAGTCCCTGGCAGACTGTATAATTAGGGACAGCCTTCTTCTGGCAGAAGTGCATGGGAAGAATGACAAAAGGAGACGGAAAGAGAGAAAGAGAGAGAGAGAGAAAGAAAGTGAAAGAGAACCTAGACTAGACCGGAAAGCCAATTTGCCGAAAACAAAATCCCGTTATGTGTGGTTGAACTTTCGGCGGTTTTTTTTACTGCATGACTCTAATCTTTATTTAGAAGTTGGTTTTTTTAAGAGAAAGAGAGAAGAGTGCTGCAAAGAAGATTATTTATAACACGAATCAGATCGAGAGAGTGACAACGACATACAGGGATAACGAGGGAAACAGAGAGTGAGAGAGAGAGAGAGAGAAGAGAGACAGAAGAGAGAGAGAGAGATACATAGCGGACAAAGAAAACCAAGTGTAAATGTTTGGTACCATGACTACTAATTGGTCTTTTCGAATTCGCTTCTCAAGTGCACTTGTAACGTGGAGATTTTGGGTCTTTATTTAGCGAATACTTGACCTTTCCTCGGTAGGATAAATTAACTCCCAATACAAGACATGATAATTATATGCATGCAGGCACTTTCGGAATTTCTATCCTAAAAAAACATATATAGAATGTGACGTGTAGAAGTGCAAGTTCGGTTTTCTTTTGGCAAAATGACTCCAATCGGCGATAGATCAAAGTTCAAAGTTCAAAGATCAAAGATCAAAGTTCAAACCCTTTTCAGCCGGCCGCCGCGCGCCTCGTCAGACGCGCGACGCGCAATTCTTCGTCTTCATGCTGACCGAGAAGGACTCGGCCAAGATCCGCTACGGCATCTGCCTCAACTTTTTCCAGACGTTCGAGCGGACCCCTCGCGCGAGCGCGGGCGCTGGAGCCCCTCGCGCCGGCGGCGGCGTTAGCGCGAGGGGCGCCGCCGCCGCCGAACCCTCACCGACGCGGCCGCCAAACACGCTCAACATGAAGCAGAGGTTTGGTTTTTTTTACGATTTAGATTACTTTGGAAATTTAAAGTAGTAACTCATGTATTCAAATTTCATCATCACTTTTGACTACCTTTTTACTTATTCTTGCTCTCTTTATTCCTCACAACAAGCTCATTCTCTCATTCGAATTCTCATGCTCATTCTCATTTTCGAAACCGTTCTAAACAACCCCCCCCCCTCAGCCTCCTTCTCCTCCTCTTAAGCTCGCATACGTCATTGTCTCGCCATGCCAATGGGCACGGCTGGAATGGCCTTCTTCCGGGAGGCTATTGTTTGCCAAATTCCGGTATAAGACCTTTTTTCTCCTTCCTCCCCCCCTTTCCTTCTCTCTTAGATTGTCCCTCACTCTCCCATATTATCTCTCACTCTCCCCCTATTTCATACTCTTATGCCCTCACCTATCCCTCTCTCTCTCTCTCCTCTCTCTGTTTCACTCTCTCTCCCTTCTCTCTCTCCCTCTTTCTCCAGGCGTGACCAGGCTCGCTCCCTGACGTCCCTCTGCCTCATCTCTCACCACCCTCTCATCTCGATCTTCCACGATCTCCTCGTGCTCCTCAAGAAGACGATTGACGCGTGCAACGCGCGTCTTCACGGGTTGCAGCAGCCAAAGTAAGCGGAACTCCTTTTCTCTGACACTCTGCTTATCTCTCATCCCTCTCTCCCTCTCTCTCTCTCTCTCTCTCTCTCTCTCTTTCTTTCCCTGTTTATCTCTCATCTCTCATCCCTCTCTCTCTCTCTCTCTCTCTCTCTCTTTCTTTCCCTGTTTCTCTCTCTCACTTTCTCTCGCTCTCTCTCTCTCTCCTTCACTCATATCTCACCATTCCTAATCGTGGCATCTCAAACATCACTTCTACATTGCCCCCTTCGCACATTTCCTTCACACGGCATAGCACACAGCCTGCCCGGCAATCACGCAAGACATGTTGAAATCCCACCGGAGCCTTGGGCCGTGGGGGGGAGGGTGGGGGGGGGGAAGGGGAAGAGGCACAGCGCTCCCATAGCACCCGTGCGCACCCGTACGAGTCTCAGATTTCTAGAAGTTTTCCGCGTCCGTACAATTGAATATCTGAACTTTACAGGGCACACAAACACACTCACTCATCTCTGAATCACATTCATTTTTTTCCCCGCCACTGCATTAGGCAAGACTCTGCCAACACCTGGCATAGTGTGTGAAAACGGCGTAAAATATGTGTTGCATTAAAATGTATTTTCATGTGAAATGGCTTGGAATTCTGCCAGCTTTGATTGGCAATTGGTACAACATTGACACATGTGATGTTACAAAAAAATATTTCACTTATCCCCCCCCCACCCTCACAACCTCCCTTTCTATATGCATTTTGCGAGATGTAACCAAAAGTTAAGAAAAACACATTCTGTGAAATTTAACTAAATATATATATATATATAATATCGACTAAACATTGACTAAAAAGTGGTCCACACTTTCCAGGGACATTCTGTGGTCGGTGCTGACGGGTCACTGGTCGGAGGCCATTCCGCCAGATGTGCTGCGCGAGATGCGACAGGTGGAGACGTGGATCCTCATGCTGCTCAGCTCGCCCGTTCCCGTGCCCGGCAAGACGAAAGTGCAGCTGGAGGTGAGCACAAAGTTCGAAATGTGACCAAACATGAAAGGTGACCAAAGTTCAAATGTGGACCAAACATCAAAGACATAAGTTCAGAATGGCAAGTACATAGTATATATATTCCTACATTTTTTTTAATATTGACATTTATTTACTTATTACTTGCAAATGAATGCGTCATGGGCGCATTACTTTGATCTAATTATGTTAATTTATTAGCATAATATATGTAGTAGTCGACAATATTATTTAAACTTTCTTTCTCCCTCTCTCTCTCTTGCTCTCTCTCTCTCTCCGCTGTCCCTCTCTCTCTGTCACCCACTCTCGCTCCCTTCCTCTCTCCTTCTCACCCTCTCTCTCTCTCTCACACACACTCAAATGAAGGTGATGCCGCATGAGATCTGCGGCCAGTTCGAGTTCGCGCTCCCCGACCACACGCGCTTCTCGCTCGTCGACTTTCCGCTCCACCTGCCGTTCGAGCTGCTCGGCGTGGATGCGGCGCTCCGCGTCCTCAGCGCCGTGATGCTCGAATACAAGGTAGGCGCCTTCTACTCACTGGCCTCTTTCGTGACCACCAGCCAGCACACTGTAAATACAAATTTTTAATAATAATTTTTTTTTTAAATAATAGTTGACTTACAATTCACAATTAAAAAAAAATGCAATATCTGCCAGGTGGTGCTACAATTGCCCTACCTAATATAGTTCCAAGTGGTGCGACAATGGGCCAATATCCTAATTGTTCCAAGTGGTGCAATAATATTCCCATATCCTAATTGTTGCAAGTGGTGCAACAATGGTCCCATATCCCAATTGTTCCAAGTGGTGCAACAATATTTCCATATCCCAATTGTTACAAGTGGTGCTACAGTGGCCCCTATAGTTCCATGCAATGCTACAATCGTCCCCGTTGTTCCAGGTAGTCCTCCAGTCGCGCAACTACAACGCCGTGAGCATGTGCGTCCTGTCGCTCGTGGCGCTCCTCTACCCGCTCGAGTACATGTTCCCCGTCATTCCACTTCTGCCCGCGTACATGCCGAGCGCAGAGCAGGTATTTTTCTCCATATGTGTGCACTTTAAAATATACTATATAAATCACTTTTACTTACGTTTTTTTTTCTACTTTTTCATATCTTACACTTCAAAATATTGTTGTATATGATATGTTGCTGTGAGACATAGAGAAGAGAAGAAGTCGAAGAAGACAACGTACTGTAAACCGTGAGATTTGGCGAGAGCAAGCAAGCGAAAGAAAGAGAAATGATGTCAAGCTTGCGAATGTCACGAGAAAGTGATGTTTTGGCGAAGAAATTTTTTTTCAAGCAAAATCTTTCATCAAATGAAGGCTTATTGTTAGGGGGAAAAATTATTGTTAGGTCCCCTCTTAATCTTCAGCTCCTCCTCGCGCCGACTCCCTTCCTAATCGGCGTGCCTGCCTCGTTCTTCGCCGCGAAGCGCATCAAGGATCTCCCAAATGACGTCATGCTCGTCGACCTCGACACGAACATTATCAACATCCCCGAGGACCTCGAGCTGCCCGATCTGCCCGAGCCGGACGCGTCCGAGCTCAAAGTTCGTTCACATGAATTGTCACGTACACACACTTACAGTTAGGAAGTATCATACGGCAAGCAAGGACATTTTGAGACACCAACGTACATACATAGAACTATGTCCCTTTTTAAAGCCAAAAGCAATAGGCCATTAGGTAAGCTTTACGAGTTTTCAGTTTCACAGCTACTGATTACGAATGTGATATCCGTTACTGGTCAATGCTTTAAGGGCGAAAGCGTTGTATTTTGTATTTAAAAAAACAAGTAATGCTACTGCCTGGTGAGAACAATAAATTATGCATTCGCTTGCAGAAGAATCTGCGCCAAGCGATCGGACGCATGAGCAGCGGCAGCCGCGCCGAATTGGGCCGGCAGGCAAGCGTCGATGTCGGCGTCGAGATTGACGCCGATGAAGTGGACGTCGCGTGCAGAGTGGCCATGGTAGCGAGAGAGAGAGGTAGAAAAGAGAAAGAGAGAGAGAGAGAGAGAGAGCGAGAGCGAGAGCGATAGGGAGAAAAGAGGGCGAAAAATAGAGAGTGGGAGAGCGAGAATGAGAGAGAGAGAACGATATAGTGCTAGAGTGAGAGTTAGAGAAAACAGAGAGTAAGAGAGAGAAGTAAACAAAAAAAACCCCGCAAGACAAGCCGCTCTTCCTTTTATCAGGTCAAGTTCTACAATTCGCCCAACGTCTTTGGCCACTTCTCCGAGCACACGCGCACCCTGCGTCTCTATCCGCGACCGGTCGTCTCGCTCCAGACCGACTCCTTCCTCCGGAGTCGACCGGCATGCTCGCAGTTCACGAGCGAACTCTGCAAGTGGGTGGTTGACTTTATTGATATTAATTACTTAATAAACATTTATTAATCTTTTTAACTACGCTTTAGTCATTCAGAAATTCCTAATTGACACACTTACTCTACTTTCACCCAATATCGAAAAGATTTGAGGTTTTCAAGATAACAAAATACAAACAACAGCCCAATGTGGCATGTGACAGAGCAAATGAAAGAATCTACAGCAGTAATAATCCGCCAATTACAGTTCATTATATCTACTACAGTCCTTTCCATCTTCTACAGTAATCCCCACTGGATATTTCTCGCTTCAGGACCCAAGCGGTCGAGTACTTTGCCGAGTGCTGCTTGTGCCCGAAGAACGAGACGTTCGTGCGCGTCCAGAACGGCATCGAGGCGGCGGCGAGTGTCGGCGACAAGATTCGCTGGTTCGGGGACCAGCTGATGCCCGTCCATTTCAAGGCTGGTCTCGTTTTTTTTTTGCTGCCGCACCCTAGACTCGTACGAAACATACCATGTCAAATTTGTTTTGTTAAACATCCAATTTAAGGTTGTTTTATCTCTTTTAAATTTATCTATTGTAAGTTCCATCGAGATAAGAAGGTTTTTTTAAGTGAAGAGAAAGACAGAAAAAAAACTTAAAAAATCTTAGTTGACGATAATTCACCCTGTTTTCATCGTATAGGTGTTTCCCGACAACTCTACCCTATCGCAATCTCTGATCACGTACGAGTACGCACTCGGCGTCCTCAGCGGTGGCAGCGACTCAGAGGTGGTGCCGATGGATTTTTTTCATTAATGAATTGTTTTTTTTTGCATTACTGCTCATAAGTAATATAGAAACCATCACCAAAAATTGTTAAAATCTCAAAAAAGGAAAATTGTTTAAATCTTCTCATAAAGTAGCTTGTAGCTCGAAGAGGCGTCGTCGTTGTCGGCGCCCGGTAACGATCCGAGCGGCAGCTGCTCGAGCATCGACGACCTCGTCTTCGAGTCGCCCGATGACGCGAGCGGTAAGACATTGCACGCGACGCGCGAATCGCACGCGTCGCGTGCGTATCTTACCGCTTTTACTCCATAGTTGTCGATCACACATTGAAAATATATTATTGATGCTATTTCATAGACCAAGCAAGTATATTTATTCCCGTCCAGCTTGTTTTTTTTAGCACTTTCAAAATGGCAGATCAAAGTGCCTACAAAGTGCATAAGGAAAAAAGAGGGTTACCATAATGAGAGGTATCCCTAGACGATACTCCTCCTCCCTTTAAGTGTCCTCTCGTGCCGACCGCCCCATCACCTCGGTCAACGACGTCTACAAGGAGCCACTTCGGCTCGAGCTGCCCGAATCGGAGAGCGCACTCTCGATCGCGTCTTCAGTCAGCAGTGGAAGGTTGGCATCAAAAGGAGTCAATCAATCAATGAACTCTTAAAGGAGAGAACGAAACTCAGCCGTAATCTTACACTGAATTCTTCCGCAAAACTATTGTAGTCGCGTCTCTCTAAATTACATCTCTCTCCATCGCAGATGTATTAGAGAAAAAGACGAGAAGTCAACTTTGAGTTGTTGTTGGCTCTGGCTCCCTTAAGATTATTTAATACAACCCGGCGATGAATACCAACGACTCATCCCCATCTGTGCATTTAATGCCTGCCATGATAAATTGATTGAGTGATTGATCGATTGGCTTTAAGATTATTCTGAAGTATATAGTAGCTCTTTTAGATATCAATCCCTCTTTCATTGGCACCCTTCGTAATCAACGTCCCTTTACCGGTACAGCCCGTCGTCCTCAATGTCCGCGTCGGCCATCGACTCGGAGGCCGACTTTGCACGCCTCGCAGATAACCTCGCGCTCAAGTCAGACGCACGCGGCGCCTTCTCCTTCAGTGGCGGCAATACCGACGGTGAGTTTTGGCGGGAAATTCAAATAGGTGTTTTTTTGCTTAAAAAAAAGGAAAGATGCCTGTTCAAAAAGAGAGCGTTAGTTGCAATTCAAATACAAAGCGGTGGCAATGCCACCTACATATGTATGTATGTAGTTGGCATAAAGTCACGGTTGGTCCAGGCTCAACACGTACATACATATGTAGGATTATGATCATTTGTGATTCTTTTTTAAATTAATTTATATTTTGGCGCCAAACAGAATGTTTCAAAATCTCAGATGCGAGCAGCACGATGACGTCGCCAAGTCTTGATCAGACGCCTGTCATTTCGCATCAGAATACGACAGTCGCCGGAACGGTTAGAGACATAGAAAGAGAGAGAGAGAGACAGTCCCAAAGCGAATCTTGAATCTCTCCGAGTATTGTAGCTTCTTGGACGGTGTGAATGTGCAGAAAAATGTGTCGTACGAAGTGTGTCTGAATGATTTTGACTTAGAGTACATATATGTATAAGTTCCCACTCCCACTGTTCCAGAAATGCCTTGCCCTGCCTGACGTTGTATTGTATTAGAGAATGGTTCCTTATAAGAACGTAGACGTGAGCCATAATTATAGTGTGTAATCGGTAGCAAGTCACCAGGTGGAGAGCACGAATTGTTGACCTTTCTTACTTGTTGTCTCATCTCTCACCATCTAGTAGTCTATGCCTTTCACCTTGCCATTCTCTCTAACAGAATCAAGCACACCACACTCAAAAAATCCCACAATGAGTCACTGTCTCTTACTCTTTGTCTCATTCCTTTATCTCTCACAATGTAATTCTCTCCTTACCTCCTTCTCTCTCTATGTCTCTCTCCCCCTTGCCTTTCGCCTTGTCATTCTCTCTCCTCTCTCTCTCTCTCTCTAACTGCAAAAGCGTGATGTGTGTGGTTCTCTCCCTCTCTAGCCATGCCCAGCGGCCGGCGCCTTCTTCGGGCCCTCGAGCCACCGGCCGCTGCTCGACCTCCGAACGGCAGTGCTACCCCCTCCGCCCGAGTACCACGTCGACATGATGGACTCGTCGCCACCACGAAGACCGCCCTCGCTCTCCGAGCACTCCTCCATGAAGCTGAGCGCTGTCAGTTGCACAACAACACAGATTCGTCGTTGTGCACACAAGCATGGAAACAAACACCAAAAAGGGCCCGTTCATCAAAAATGGGCCCTCAACGGCCTCCGGTCAGTCTATGATTACCAGCATTCTTTGTAGTGAATTGCACCAAATGATCCCTTCTTACAGTAACACAAGGATAGCGTGGTAGTTTCAACCATATGCTATGTATCTATTTGTAATTATCTATATGAGAAGAAAATCAGTCCTTAAAACAGTAATATAAAATTCAATTGTCGGAAGTCACGTCTCGCCAAAGCACAAGTTCGCTCGAATTATTCAGGCAAAAAGAGCGCAAATTCAACATTCTGTATTCTCTGTTACATTAATCGAATGCGAAGGACCGAGCAACTCGCTTGCTAGTTGTAGATGTAATGCCTTGTAGATAAAGATGCCCTGCTCGCTAGCATGCCTCATCATTCCTGCCCGTCAAAAAGTGTGTGGTCCTTGTTCGTAAACACCCACCTGCTATCCCCGCCCCGCAATGGTATTGCGTAACTTGGTGAACTTGCGAGATATAAATAATTTACTTATAATTTTAATAAAAAAATCCAGCAGTATCTTTTGTCAATTTGTACATTCATACATTTATTAGTGTGAAGACTGCTCTTAAAACTTTTTCCGCTTTGGAAAGAACACCATGAGAGTTCTATTAGAAGCAAATACGGTATTTACATACATATATATTTTAGCTTGCATATTTTGTTTTGAAGGTTAAACAACGCCTCTCGAGCCTCGCGGACACTCCATCGAACAGCGGCACGCCGACGTCCATGCTTAAATCGGTGACAATTTTCATTTATAATATATATATATATATATATATATATATACATATATATATATATATATATATATATATATATATATTCACATGTACATATAATATGTAGTGATAAATGTTTGCAACCTTAAAGCATTAGCAATCCATCCCAAACTCAAGCGTTATCGTTTATTCTTTGACATACCCTGCATATTTGTAATTGTCGGCCGTTATATGCAAGAAAAGGCGCGAGTTAAAAAAAATTTCAAAATTAAATGCGCCCTCAGGGCCTCTCGCACTTGTCCGACTCGAGCGAGCGCGTCCTCGGCCAGCAGTTTATGAGCGCCATTAATGGATACGCCGAGAAGAGCTCGGGCATCTTCAGCCAGGTAGTCGGAAATATTGAACCAGCGTGAACATACGATTGTGAGAGGGAGAGAGAGAGAAAGAGAGAGAGAGAAAGAGAAATGGAAAGGGAGTGGGAGAGAGCGAGAGAATGAGAGTGGGATAGAAAGAGAGAGAGAGAGTATGGGTGTGAAAGAGAGAGAGAGCGAGAGAGAGAGAGAAGTTAGTCTAGAGAACTTCATTGAGGTGCTCAACCGGACGGCGCCGAAGGCACAAGCCCTGCGAGATCGAACAGTCAAGCCGATCGCAGCGGCTGCCGCCAATCGTATGGAGCAGACGCAGCACGTCGTGCGGACCAAGGCGACACCTCCGCCGACGAGCATACAGACAGCGTCGCAGCAGGGGTAGGAGAGAGAGAGAAGGAGAGAGAAAGAGAGAGAGGAGAGAAAATGTGAGAGAGATAGAGTAAAGAGGAAGAGAAAGGGGAAGCAATTAGACAGAGAGAGAGAGAGAGCTCCATCCCTCTATCTACAACAGTGAGGAACACAGAAAAAAGAGGGAAAGTGAGAGAGAAAGAAAGTGCGAAGCGAAATAGAGAAAAAAGAGAGAGAGTGAGAAAGTGAGTGAGAGAGAAATAAACAAAGAAAAAAGAAAGAGAGAGAGAGAGAAGAGAAATAGAAAGAACAGAGTGCGATAGAGAGAGAAGAGAAATGGAGAGTGAGAGAGAGAGAGGATGGGAAGAAGAAAGGAAAGAAGGAAACTAAAAGACATCATTGCATACTTGTCTGTGACGTCATTTCATAGTTTCAATGACGTCATTTCATACTTTCAATGACGTCATTTCATACTTTCAATGACGTCATTTCATAGTTTCAATGACGTCATTTCATAGTTTCAATGACGTCATTTCATACTTTCAATGACGTCATTTCATACTTTCAGTGGCATCATTTAATAGTTTCAATGACGTCATTTCCCATTTCAGCAAGAACCAGCAGCTGGTGCGCGACGTGTGCGACGGCGTTCTCGCCGGCCAGGGCGTCGGCGTCTTCACGTACCCGAAGCTGAAGCGGCTCATGGAGGACGAGGCGCTGCGCGAGCTCGCTTGCGCCAAGCTCAACCTCGGCCTCGAGCACCGCCTCGCCGAAGACGACTACGCCAAGGAGATTGTGCGCGCGAGTCCACTTTATTGGGCCGTTAAATATGCAAAAAGGGGCCGTAAAATGGCGCCGTAAAAACGGCAGAAACAGTCGAGACCGTAGAATAGGCAAAATAATCGCGGCCGTAAAGTAGGCAAAATAAAAACCAATCGCAACGCGAGCGCGTCTCGCTTCTCCCTTGCAATGTGTTTTGCTTCTTTGCAGCAGCTGACTCGAGCGCAGTACAAGGGCTACGTCCGCGTGCTGCAGGCATGCATCTCAGGCCTAGAGGTTTGCCTCTCCCTCCATCGTATTCTCTCTCTCTCTCTTTCTCTCTCTCTTTCTATCTCTCAAACTCTCTCTTCCTCTCTCTCTCGCTCTCTCTCCCTCCCTCTTACTCTCTCGTTCTCTTTCTCTCCCTCTGACCCCTTCTCCAGGTCTCCTTCAACACGCCCGGCTCAAACGGCCTAGCCTCCATGTTCCATGTCCTCGAGATTGCGCACACGCACTTTTGGTCGCGTGAGCAGCACGATGTCGCGACGCCCGTGAGTGCTGGCGGGAGCTTGGTTAGTGAGAGACAGAAGGGCGAGAAGAGAGAGAGAGAGAGAGAGAGAGAAGCAGAGAAAGAGAGAAAGAGAGAGAGAGATAAATTATTCTCAGTAAAAACGAGAGAAAAAGTAAACAAGCCAATTTACACATAGGCTTGTACGCCGTCCGCCTCGACACAAGACTTGAACTCTCTGACGTCGACGCGCTACAAGATCGCGACGGATGGCCGCTCGCCCGTGCCACAGCGAGTGCCACCGACGGCGACGACCGCGAGCGCGAACGATTCCGGTGCCACCGCCGCCGCTACAACCGCCAACGGGCACGCGCAACGCGCCGATGGGTTAGTTAGCCAGCTACATACATATGTACTGAATAAATATGTATGTAGCTCTCTGCGAAAGAACATATGCCCTCCTGAATTCAAGCATGAAGCTCCTTTAAAGACTTCCCTCTGCACCGCCTCCCGCCGGTCCGCCGCCTTCTCTTCCTCCGCGGCCTGCCGACTCTGGCGGCGGCGGCGCTCCACCAATCGTTGGCGCACGTCCTCGACCACCGCCGCCGCCGTTGCCGCCGCCGCCACTTCCACTGCCAGCAGCAGGTGGGCTTTACTAGTTCATATTAAAGGAGGGCGGTCGCCGAAAAATGTTTAATGCAGGTTCGAATTGCCGCGTCTGCCTTGTGACTCCTCACTCTCATTCTCGTGTGCTATTTCGCAGGTCGCACAAAGCCGCTGCGTGAAAATAGCACGCGCGAAGGAGAGTGCAAAGGGATGCGGCAATTTAAAATATCAAATAATTTTTCGGTATTCGCCCTCCTTGAATGTCTTACAGTATAGCTCAGCATTATTGGGTCCGAAATTACATATATAACATTAATAATATTCATATAAATAATATTAACTGGCATGAATATGTAACTTTAATTCCATATAGTTATTCTTCTTTCTTATTTCCCACCCTTCTCTCATTCTGTCCATCCCTAAAATACAGGGCCAACAAGCGCCTCCTCTGCGCCACCGCCGCTGCTGCCAGCGCGTCCGCCACCGCTACCACCACGGCGGCAGGCGACACTGGCGAAGCCATCGGGCGACGCGCTGTCGGCAACCACGACGACCGCGACGACGACGACCCTCGACAGCAACGGCAACAACATTGAGACAGAGCCACCACATCAACAGCCAGCGGCGGCCCTTGTCTCTCCGCCCAGTACGCATTGTGACTCGTTTATGAATAATATATACATATATTAAGTTCTCTAGCTCGATTACAACATTGTTTGCCATATGCAAATTCGGCAATCATTTTTCAGACTCGCTGCCTAGCCTCGCGTCACCGCCGGTGGCTTCTGCGGTGAGCAGCGCTCCGGCCGCCCCATCAGCTCCTTCGCCGATTCCGGCGACACAACGCAAAATGACGGTGAGGTCTTCCTGGGGCCACTGGTAGATTTTTAGTGTGTGTGTGTGTGAGGAGTGCTGTAGGTGAAGGTTTTTTTTTCGGAAAGGCTTTCGTATACATATTTTTAATCGTTAATTAAATCGTTGTTTATTGAATCATCTGATTCTTTTATTATTATGTTGACCAATTCATTGATAATCAGCTCATTGTTATTATTATATTGACCTTGTTGAGGCGCCCATGACCCTGGACGTCCACCACGCGAACAGCAGCAGCGGCCGCGGCAGCACGACGCCATGCGAGCCGACGCGCCACTACATCTATCAGGATCTCATCTGTCAGCATCTCACCTTACCCCGCCCACCCTATTGCTTGCGCCCCCCCCCCCCGTTACATATGTATGTAAAATTACATACATATGTATGTAATTTTGGCGTATTGTTCTTCATGTTATATCTGAACACATTTCAGTGCAAAATACCAAGCGCCAAAATGCTTTTTAAAAATCCAAAAAGTAGCTCTTGAATTCTCCTGAATAAAAGACGAATACAACATATATTTCATCTAATCAATTCATAATAAAATTACGGCTGAGTGCCGTGTCATGCTGTCTCTATCTCTCTTACTTGTGCTCCTTTTTGAAGTGCCCTCGCCGAATCCATTGTGGCAGAAGATGGTCTTCTGGGAGAACGTCTTCGTCGACATTGTCGCGCAGGAACGCGAGATCATCGGCATGGACCAGGAGCCGTCAGAGATGATCGATCGGTCAGTCGGTCTCTCGCTCTCTATCACTCTCTCTCGCTCTCTCTCTCGCTCTCTCTCTCAGTCTCTTTTTCAATCTCTCTCACTCTCAGTCTGTTTTTCAATCTCTCTCACTCTCAGTCTCATTTCAATCTCTCTCGCTCTCAGTCTCTTTTTCAATCTCTCTCAGTCTCCTTTTAAATCTCTCTCTCTCTCGCTCTCTCGCTCTCTCGCTCTCTCTCTCTCTCTCTCCAGATACACGAGCCTCGCCGACTCGGAGCGCAAGCGACTCGAGCTCGAAGAAGACCGACTCCTCTCGACGCTGCTGCACAATCTTACCGCATACATGATCATGTGTGGCACGGGGCAGAAGGCGATACAGCAGGTGTGGAGAAAGACAGAGAGGGAGAGTGCGTGAGAGATGGAGAAAGGGAAGAGAAGGAAGAAGAGAGGAAGTGATACAGAGAAAGAGAGCGAGAGAGAGAGTGAAGAGTGAGAGAGAGAGAGAGATAGAAAAACTAAGATAAAGTGAGATAGAGAGATCGGAGATGGAGAGAGAGAGAGAGAGCAAGAGGAAGAGAGAGAGAGAGTGAATGTCTAAAGTAGCGAAGCATGCAAATGAAGGAAGGAATCTAGGAATATAAAGACCTTTGAAGTACATATATGTATGTAGTTGGAGACACAATCAGAGTGTTAAGAAAAATATATGTAGTGAACAATCCTTCCTTTTCCAGAAGATTCGCCGCCTTCTCGGCAAAGCGCACATTGGCCTTGTCTGCTCAAAGACAATCAACAGCCTGCTCGACGAGCTGCCGCAAGTGGTACGGTACATACTTGTGATCAGTTTAGCTAATTGTTTAACTTGACCGATTTTATATTGTGTCGTCGGATCTTGTAGTTGTTACGCAAGTTTTCCCATATACGTTTGGTTTTTATACTCTCTCTCTCTCTCTCTCTCTCTCTCTCTCTCTCTCTCTTTCTGTCTTATAAGATAAAGACGAAAAATTTCACGATTCAACTAACCAATTTCCTTTTCCAGCAAGGTAATTCGATCCCGCTCAAGCCGCTCGGCAGTCGGCTCGTGCAGAAGCAGAGCTTCACCGTGCATATGGGCGCGAGCGCCGACGGCACCATGATGTTCATGGAGGTTTGCGGAGCGCATAACTTATTGAAATGAAGAAACAGCAGTCACCCACAGTTGTCCTAGGGGTTACGGTATCTTGGAGCAGCTGGCATATAATCACTGTAGTCAAGGCTTTTGAGAAGGGCCAGATGATCTGTGCCCGCCAATCTCTTCAATCTTTAGTTTCAGAAGCTATGAGTAGTGTCGACTACGAGATTGTCTAGACATTGCTCAAAG
The DNA here is from genome assembly GCA_945643635.1 of Allodiplogaster sudhausi. NCBI lineage: Eukaryota > Metazoa > Nematoda > Chromadorea > Rhabditida > Diplogasteridae > Allodiplogaster > Allodiplogaster sudhausi. The sequence continues at coordinate 1,143,708 of CALZFC010000100.1, read as the reverse complement.
CTACCGTAGCTAGAGTATGGATTACTTGAGGTGTGCGACGACGCCGTCGTGCTGCGCGCCGTGACGGGCGCCGTAGCCGAGCGATGGTGGTACGAGCGACTCGTCAACATGACGTACTCGCCCAAGACGCGCGTCCTCTGCCTGTGGCGTAGACACGACGACACCGTACACATGCATCAGTTCTACTCGAAAAAGGTGATTGATTGATTGGTGATCATTGATCATTGATCAGTAAGATCAGTAATCATTGATCAGTTAGCAAATGAGATGAAAAAAACATGCCTCAAAACCGCTTTATAAAAGTAGTTGAGACGAAAAAATAAGAAAGAAAAAAAGAAAGAAAGAAAGAGAACCCTTCTTGTAGTGCCGCGAACTCTACGCGTGCATGAAGGGCGCGATGCGCCGTGCGGCGACACGCGGCCGCGTCAACGTCGAGGGCCGCGATCTCGGCGGCGAGTTCCCGGTGCACGACACGGAGTGCAACGAGGGCGGCCTGTTGCAGGTGAGCAGAGCGGCTCGACTTTGCATGCTTGATCGTTGATCATTGATTTTTGTTCTCTAATTGTAAAGGAACACGAAACTCTTACTGTAATCTCTGCTGTTTTTTTCCGACTGTTGTAGTCGGCGTCTCTCCTAATGACATGTGTTGCCTTGCCCAAACAAGAAGTCAAAAACGCGTGAATGCAAGATTGAGTTTTTGGCTCCATTAACTATAGCTACTATATATTTGTCAAGGCATAATTTCATGCTTCTTGTGAGCCCTGAATGTAACTAATTGAGTAGCCTAATTAAGTGTCCTTATTAAGTATCCTAGTTAAGCATCCTAATTAAGTATCCCCAATTAAGTTCCTCAATTAAGTATCATCATGCTTATTGTACTCCTAATAAAGGTGCGCATCGACGGCGTCGCAGTCGTCTTCTTCAATCGGCAGCACTTCATCGAGCTCGGCAACATCAAGAAGTGCAACACGTTCGGCGGCAACGTCTTCGTGCTCGAGGAATACGGTGAGTCTGGATTTTAATTTGCTATTAATTACTGACTTAGACTAATAATATTTCATACATACATATACATACATATATACGCAATTTTGTAAGGTTTTTGGCCATAAACGCATACAGTAATTTCATAAGTTGGTGGCATGACGTCTCATAAAAATTTATTGTTCATTTTTTGACTTCACTTTCCAATTTTAGATCGCAAGAAGGGCGAGCTGATCCAACGGCGATATATTTCGCAGATGGTACGTACACGCTTAGCATCTACTATGGCTAAATCGGGCGGCTATCTCTGAGTGTCTATCTCTCTCTCTCTCTGTCTCTCTTCTCTCTCTCTGTGTCTTCTCGTTCTCTCTCTCTCTTGCTGTCTCTCCTCTCTCTCCCATACCCTCCCTTGCCGCTTCTGGAATTGCTAACCTACCCGAGTGCTTGCTGTCTCATGTAAAGTAGCTGGTTGAAAAACATTCAGTTTATCTAATTTAAACCGACATGCGTGCTCGTTTGATATTGTGTTTGAGAAGAGCTGCATGGTGCCGGAAGTCTGTTTATTGATGTCTCGCTTTTGGAAGCATCAATCCCCCAACCCATTCGTCGATGGCATAATAACTACTGGTGGCGGTTGTTCTAAAGAAGAATTGTGCAATTATCGGCTGTCTTCAGGCTAACTTGATGACAAATCAAAGAATTTTTTAAATCGTCCTCGTTTCGTACTGCATGCAATTTCGGGGGCAATATTCCTGCGCTTATTTAGGACGTCCACTGATTCTCTCTTTCTTTTTTTCCTCCTTCTTAATCGAACGCCCACACACACATCTTCAGTTGAGCGATAAATTTCACTGCAGCAACCGGCTTTTCCAAGCATGACTCTCTTCTGAAAGCTGTCGTTCTTTACTTCTTTTGCTCACTGTTTCTCTATCTGTCTCACGCATAAGACTTCCTTTTCTGACTGCATAGTTCTCCGGGATTCGTCTACTTCTTCATCTCTCGCTCTCTCTTTCTCTCTCTCTCAGCCAAGCACCATTCCTCTCTTCTACTTCTCTAGCTGTCTCTCTCCTCTCTCTCTCTCACTCACCCTTTCCTCTCCTCTCCTCTCCGGCCCTCACATTGCAGGCTCGCGAGATTGCATGGTCGCTGCACCGTGTATTCAGTGTACGGCTCGCAATGAGCCTTTCGAAGCCGGCGGCTCCGCCGGCGGCTCGGAGCCCGACTTCGGCTCCGGCTCCGAACTGCTCGTCGACTCCGACACCGACCAATGGCGGACCGCCACCGGCCCGTCTGCTGCCCTCTCCCGCCGGCGTTCAGCGGCCTCTCTCACGGCCCTCCGAGCTTCATCTCCCCAGCAGAAGAGCGCGCCCTAGTTTACTCATTCAATAGCTCACAACGCTGTCCTGAAAATCTCCACGAATACCATTCATGTTTCAATCAGACACACCCACACACACACACACATATTACTGCATGGCTGGCGCCTAAATCGTGCACTAATCAATTGTTATAATTATTCGTCATTATCTCCCGAATTCTTTTACTATGGTCTCCCTTAATTACGGTAGTTTTTAATTGTGGATGTCGTGCAATAGGATGTTTTCTCCTTCTTTTTTTTCCTCTTCTACATTTGTACTTCTCATCGTTGTCGTCCGCTGTCATATTGATTTGTGTGTCGCAGCTGTTCGTATATTTGTGTCCTACAGTAATCCTACAGTAGCCGTGTTGATGTGCAGCCAAAAAAAGAGTGTACAAAGAGAGCACTTCTCCTTCGCCGTGTCATTTCCATTCCAAACCTTCTTTTTACCCGAACGTCTGCTCTCTCGTCTCATCCATTATCAGTATTATTACGTTGCCGCTCTCTCTCTCTCTCTCTCTCTCTCTCTATCTGTGTTTCCTCATTATCAAAACAACAATACGAATATCCACCACCGCACGCTGGTAGCCGCCCCTTTCACTTCGCATATCCATCAGAATAGTGGCAGGAACTTGAAAGAAACACGAGATAGAATATGGGCGCTTTTGCCTATGTTTCCGCCTTTTTCGCTAACTATTCTTAGCCAAAACTTTATATCTGCACGAATGTGTTTAAACGTGTCCATTTCTATTCTTGTAATTATTTGGCCTGATTTTATCATCTAAATTTTTCTCTCTCTCTCTCTCGCTCTCTATTTCTGTTCTAACTGATAGACTATTGATTGGTATTGATTGATGGAATAGATTGACTGGTCAGCCGGCATCACCCCACCTTTTCCAGGCAGATCAAATCTGCTACGCTGTCCTGTGCGTTTTCTCATTCGCGGCGGCAGGCCAAAAGAGTCTGCTGCTCCAGCAACAACAACAAGAAAAACAAGAACAACAACAACTGTCGGCCACCGCCGCTCCCACTCTTCAGCCGACGCCAGCTTCAACCCATCAACAACTCCTATAATAATAATAACATGCATACTTTCCAGTTCTCTTTATTACCAGGATAAAAAGTAGAACGATTAGCTAATTAAAAAGAGTTAAGCTGATTATAAAACCACCAAAGAAATGCATAGAAAAAGTTCTTTTTTTCTTTTTCGTGGTGCGACCGAACAATCAAATAATGTGTAACGGAGAAATGGGTGGCCATGTCACGCTTTGAAATTTCTTTTTCTAATTCTCATTCTTCTTTTTATTCTTAACGTTCTTCACTAATAATAAATCATTGAATGACCTTTTGACGGATTCCCATAGGGGTCGCAGCTGCTCTAGTCATCATTTTGCCTGAAATTCAGTCTTCTTCTATTCTGCTTCCAATGACGAACCATTATAGTATTACATCATAGTGGGAGAGAGATAGGTAGAGACAGAGGTAAAGAGAAAGGTAGACAAGAACGTAGTGTTCTGTAGACCATGTAGATCTTTTTAAGCAGCAATTGTACTTTTCTTCCTTTTTTTGTTTAAGCTTTAAGCCAAAGTTGACTTTTTACATTTGACTTGTGTCATAAATATAGAAAGCACAATTGTAGTGTAGAGAAGCCGAACAAATAAAGAACAAAGAAAAGTCCGAGTTAGATCAACAATATTGTTCATGGACAAATAATAATGGAATCTAATGTCCTTATTGTATGTATGTCATTCTTAAAAAACATGTTCGCATACCGCCTACATTGGCTGAATGAGCAATGTTTAGTGAGATCTTGAAAAAAATGTTTCCTCTTCATACAATCTTTTTATTCGTGAGTGAAATGAAGTGAAATGACCGGAGTATTAATGTTTTATAAATGTAGGCAAAGAATGGCCAAGTTCGTGGTCCCTGTAGGATATGGTTGACGACGGAATAGGATTAACAAGTTTATTAAATTTTCTTAAAGGAATAGGATAAACAAGCTTATAAAACATTGGTGTCATCATCAATAATGATTGTATTCTCATCAATATATGTTTGGAACATCTTCAGACTGAAGTTGAAGGTGACTGAGTCTGGAAGATGATGAGGAGGCATGCCGTAGAGGTGATGGCTTCGGAAGGAAATGGTCTTCCATACGGGAATTCCTCTACTTCAAAGGGAAAGTCTCGTGTGATCAGCCATTGAGATACGTCGAATGCATTGGTAGTAGAAGAGAGGTACATAGCTAAAGACGAGGGAAGAATTTCACCCTGATTTTGATTTATTGACGTCGAGCAGAGATTAGATATGGTTCATATGAAAGCCATGGTCGCCATGTCAACAAGAAATTAGTCTCGTATATGGATACGGTTTATTCTAGGACGTAATTGTGTACAAATATGCTTTTTCAATCGGTCTATTTAAAAGGTTAATTATCCCACGCCTTACACGAGCCAGATATTACGAAACAGGCGCCTGGGAAACTAACAGGACAATATTTCCTACGCTTTATGGCTATGATAAACTATCTTCTTTTTATTCTAGGTTATTAATTCTTTCTAATAATCCAACTTATATGTTGGATACATTAACGGCGCAGTATTCAAAAGAACAACAGAAATGAGGCATCTTCGTTCTTCCTCTCTACTTGAGAACTGCTAACTCGTGCTAGCGGCTCTATTCCCATTGCCTCGTCACGTCTGATCGCCACTGGTTGTTTCTTTCTTTATCTCGATCTCTCTCTCTCTCTTCCTTCTTCTCTTACTATCCCGTTCTCTCTATCTTTCTTTCTTTCTTCCTTTCTCTCTCTCGCTCTCTCTGTTTCTCTCTCTCTCTCCCGCACTTTCAGATGTGGCTTAAAGAATCAGTTCTCATTGCCTTCTTCTGCTTCGAATGACCATGTTTCGTGTGCCTCTTCTTACTCTTCTGTCCTGTCTCTTCGGATTGGCTCTTTCCTTGCCCTTCCACGTCTTCGAGGATCACTCGATTCAATCAAAAACGGACCGTTTGCTGTCAGTGAATTTCTTTCATTAAAATATTGATTTGTAATATTAACGAATATTCGTTGAATATGTTTGTAAGTACCCTTAAAGGAGATCTAAGGCGAATAAATAGTGTCTTGTTTTTTCGCCTTATATTTTCAAGTTAGCTAGAATCTTCGACTGCAACTGTCCCGAAGTCACAAACATCTCTCTGCCCTGACAATGAGGAAATTGAAATCGAGTGATTAACAGCATTCTCTACTGTGAAGTCGTGAATATTTTATTTTCCCGCCCTTTCAAAAAAAAATTTTGGCAGAAATACACCGTGGCCGACGATGCCTTTCTACTCCTGCCATTTTTATACATATGGTCTGCGCAAATTACATTGACCGTGTTTTGCTTAACACATAAGCTCACGTGCTTCGTTGTCCAAACCACACGTTTCGACAAGAGAGAGGGGAGAGGCAGTAACACCATTTCTGCGAGTTGCTTACACAGTACTTTTGGTTATCGGGCAGCAGATCTTTGTAGGAGTAAAAAAAACTATTTTCTTTATTTAAGTGGAACAACTGGCGTAGGTGAATCCAAAAACACTGAAGAAAGAGCAAAGATTATACTCGTAATGGACGAATTGTGGACTGCCGATGGTGTTAATCCCAAAGTGAGGGGATGGACTGTGAGTTTAGATTAATGGATTTAATTTTTAATTTAAATTAATGGATTTAATTTTAAATATATACATACATATTTATATTGCACACATAGTTTGCCGAGCCACAACAGTTATAGGTCGCTATTTAAAAAAAATGTAATAAAATTTGAGAATGAGAACAGAAGAAAGAGAACACCCGTGAAGGAAGAGTCTTCGTCGACTTCTTCTTCGTCCTCTACTGAAGAGAAAGAAAATGACAAGGACGACTCTCGGGAGGGAAAGACGGTGAGATATGTTTCTATTCATATATTTATATTCAATTTTCGGGAAACAAAAAAGTCTTCTTTTCAAAAAAAATTTAATTAATTAAGGTTGTGCCCGACGATGGGCTTTCCTCTGTGAATTCGATGTGGGTTGGCGAGCCGTTTCTTCAAGAGAGCAGCGGAGAAGAGGCCGACTCAGCGAGCGAAGCGCCTCAATCTCTATTTTCATAACCAAAATAAGATAATTAATTTTATTAATCAACAATTTTACTTTTATTTCATTCTCATTAATTGATCCCATTCTCATAATGATATGAATAAACATGTTCATTTCGAAACATAGCATCGTGTACCTGGCATGGATCTTGGGAAAAAAAGAAGTAATTTTCTTCTTCATACAATCAAGGAATTTGATGACAAAATTAACTGACCCTTTTCTAGTGTTAGTTGAAATACGCCGACGCGTGGTGACCAATGTTGCTCATTTTGTCGCATTGCTCAGTTTCCTGATCGCTCATTAGTCACCTCTGCTCTATTTCTTTGGCGCTATTTTTTTTTTACTTGTCGATGAAATGGCCAGCCGATCTTCCATTGATATTCGATAACGTTGCTCAATTGTCCATTGCCATAAGAATGCTGTTGAAATAGAAATGCTTACATATAACAATTAAAATAATTGATAATGATCATTTAATAAAAAATAACACCTCTTCCTCTCTCTCTCTATATCTCGCGTTTTCAGGCATTCTCTTTAAATGCTGAATTTTTAACTCGCTGAGACGTTCGAACAATCTTGGAGAATGTTGTAAAGACAACTTAAGCCATCACGCATTGTAGTTTGATATTTATAATTTTGGTTTTCTCTGCGGGACTCGTAGCTCTCATCTCCAACATACGTACTCTTTAGATGAGTCAAGTAATAATGTTTTGATTACCATTATTGACTAATTAGAATACTAACCTACCTGAGCCTCGCCCATTTCATAATTCCTTCCGGCGATCTCACTTCACTTGGTTCTCTGTTTTCCATCGCAAGCGGTCGTCTCTAGTGAACTCTCCTACTCTAACGACTTTCGACTTGACTTCGTTTCTCGAGGAAAACACAAGAGAGACAAGTTAGAACGAGAATGTGTCATCATCATCATTTTTCATGCAAGCAGTGCACAACTTTTCCTTTTTTTCTCTCTCCCATAAATGTATGCATATGTGTCATAAACCGACATATCGACCTCGCAAAAGCCGCGCCACCTCATTAGGCTGCGACTCATCGGCAAGCGTTTTCAGTCAACTAAGCAAATGAATACGGAGACCGTAAAAGATCTCGGAGGTCAGAGTATTACTTTCTGGCTTAGGCCGACATGCCAAGGCACTAACTCGGCTAGCCCAAAATGATCGAACAAGAGGAGCGCCCCGATTATCAAGAAAAGCAGAGGCTATTTTCGGGACGTCGTCCGGGTATGTATGAATAGTTTTTTTCTTTAACAATATCCGATCATAATACATATCTTTATAGTTATATAACTGCACTTGTTTTAATTCTGTTGACTACTTCATATAATCTTCCGTCTTTTTCTTCCATCTCTTCCCTATTATCTATAATTCTTCTTGTGCATTTAACAATGATTAATCTGAAATTATTAAAAAAACATCCTAGAGGCTATTTAATGACTGTTTTTTTTATTATTGTACTTCGTTCTTAAATTGAATGATGGTCTGCTCTCGTTGATTGTTTACTTCAAGACGTTCTCCATGTTCTACTCCCTGGTTCGTCTCACAATTTGTATGCACTGCCTCGACAGCCGCCAAAGATACCCTGCTTCTTCGCGGACGTCATCGAGCGCAAGGGGAAGCCGCAAAGCCGAGTAAGATATAGCTTATTATCGATTATGTTGCATGGAAGAGAGAAATGCACTTGGAAATAGTGAAAAGAGAGTGAAACTGATTTGGACACGAGCTAAATTTAATAATCTCCACAGTCATGCAATAATTCACCACCGAATCCATTGTTATGAAAATTGTCGCAGTATTTTGTTGAAAACAGTGCTAAGTGAGTGTAAAAAGAAAAGTAAGAAGTGTAAACAGAGATTCGGTCATGTTATAACAAATCTGTTATTCGATACCTATTGTCAACAAATAATAAGGTCGCCATCACAGAAAAATGTAATTTCAGACGGTTGCAACGTCTTCTAAGACTTCTTCCCGCTCTATTCTGGAGGTTGGCTTACGACACCAGCATAACCTATCTTGATGCAATTTAATATGGTAAACAAAATAAAGTAAGATATCCGATAAGAATGTATTTAAATATGTGCATAGTGTGATAGGCAGTTAAAAAGTAACATCAATTAAAAAAATCTACCTAAATCCTCGGGAAGAAATTAAAATGCATGAAGAAAGGCGAAGACAGCAAGCTACGGTTGATTTTAAAACTTCATGAAACCTCGTTAAGAAAAAATCTGATCCTTAAACATGACACAGGCGGCTAAGCAAGCTAGACAGCTTCTCCAACAGCCCTACGTTCCAGCGAAAAGGCGCATTCAGACCAAGAGGTGAACTGTTATGTGACTTTACAAAATCTGTGACTTAATTTGTTTTCTAAAATAAAAGTTAACATTTTATTATATTGAGAAATATCGCGACCGGTGCAGAACAGCCCGTTCCGGCGTACGATGATGTCGAAGACTCCTTGGAAGACTGCTCAGAGTTTGTTCCAAAGAAAAAAAACTCTTGCCCGGATTTTTATTTGCTTGTAATTTTTAAAAGGAATAAACGCTTGTTTTTACTTGCTTCTCTTCTCTTGAAAACATTTTCAATTTAATTGTATTCTAATGTATCTTTTTAAATATTATTCAGGTCGATTGCGCAAAGCCTTGCCTTTGAGTACACAGCAACATCGATCATTGAAGATCGCACGTCGAGGAAGTCTTATACGGTGGACACAAAATATAGTGTAATATGAAATAAACAAATTTTTCTAAGGTTCGGTGCTCCTGCGTAGACGAGTTCTGCGATCCTTCGACATGTGACTGCATCCGACGGAGTGCCCAAGGACTTTTCGAGGTTCGCAAGCCAATGCCACTTTTTAAATCTTGTTTTTTTTTCAAAAATATTAAAATTTCTTGGCAACGTGCATATGGTTAAAAAATATATTTTGAAAAAATATTATAATTAGTATAATGTACATATATGTGTAGCTATTTAACGTCTACTTCAGCCAAGTTCGCGACGAATCGTACGCAAGCCCGACTATCATCGGGAAGTCATCTATTTGTGTTCGCCTGAATGTGGCTGCAAAGGCGGTTGCAACAACACTTCTAAGAAAGCACCAGCAAGGTGTGTGAGGTCACACCATTAAATAAATTGATAATATGTCATTTAAAATCAACTTTAATCAATCGCTAATATGTAGACTCGCCTAGTCCATTCTCACATTGTGAATGCAGTAATTGCTCTTATTGTTAGATTCGAGTGCGTCCGTCGCCACCGTGTAATCGGGTACGGCTTGCGCACACTCTCTTCGCTCGTTCAAGGTAAGTCCTCTAGCTTTCGGAAAGCAAAAAAAAATGATCAAAGAGTTCTTCATCCGAGTTTTTATTCTTATCTCAAGCAAATATTTACACGGTTTTTTTCGATAATGTACCAATTTTAAAATAGATGAGTACCCTTTTTATATTTCACTTCTTATGGTTTACTAATTTTTCAGGTGAGCTTGTCCTCGAATTTGCGGGACATGTGATCGAGGATGACACGCTTGCAGAACAGGATAACAATTCTATTGTGTACTCGCTCTGGGTTAGCCGTGTCTGCAGCAAAAAATTATATGCTTTTGAAATCATTTATATTGCTTGAAAAAAATGACGTTGTTGTCAATCTGTTTTATCATATTTGTTTTTCCACCTCGTCGTTCAGCTATCTGGACGGAATTACATCGATTGCTACGGCAAAGGAAACCATGCCCGTTTCATCTCACACTCGCGCGGCCCAAACCTCACGATTGTTCGGTCCGCGCGGCTTAATAACAGCCATAAAAATATTTATTAAAACTAACAAAATGGTTTGCTTCTGAGACACGATAGCTTATCTTAGATAACAATGAGATTTGAACGAGAATATATTTTTGAGTAATTTTTTTCAGCGTCGCCTACTACGGCCTCCCGGTGAACAAGGAGCAAGTCTGGCTGGTGGCCGCGGAATCAATACTTGCTGGTTAGTTTTTTTTTGGCTTTCTTACGGCTCCACGTTCTCGTTGCTATCTATGTCTATTTTTCTCCTGCTAGCCTTTCTTTTTGGATTTCTCTTTTTGATTCCTGCTCTCAATCTCTCCCTTTCTCTCTTTCTTTCTCCCAATCACGATCCTTTTATCAGCTGGTCAGAATCAAAATTAACATATTTTAAAACTGTCAAATCTTCGCAGGCAGTGAGTTGACGATTGACTACGGTGATGAATACGTGCGCGAGCATCTGGCTGGCGGCTGCCTCTGTGATCTGCCACTCTGCTCGAGCTGTAAGCCGGCCATATGCGAGATGACCGAGTCCGAGGTAGATCATATCACGATTTCCCTAAATATCTGCAAAGCTGGGAGGAGTTATAATGATCGTTAAAAAGGAAATACATAAATATTTAGTATCGATTATAACATAAAGTTTGCTGAGAACGTTGTGAAAGGTATCGATTGATCTCAGTACTTTTTCAAGTTCGAACAAGTGTTCTTGCTTCGCGAAGCGATGACGCGCTGTCGCATCATTGAGCACGAGAAGGAGATGGCGGCTGCCGCTGCCTCGAATGCATACGTCGACGAGGACACCGAACAACGCGAGATTTCTGAGGCAAGCGTGGTCAGCGACATTAAGATACTATTATTATTTAATGTTTATCTTACAATTATTGTTTGTTTCAATACGAAAAATGGTGTCTCGCAATGATTAGACAGTATAAAAAAGATATCATAATTAACTATCGTTCATATCAAAGCTCGCCACGATAAATACTCTTCTTTTTTTCTCTCCAGAGAATTGGCGAAGCAGAAGAAAATGATTGCGTCATTCTTGACGATGAAGTTCGCGCTGAGTCCAACTCGCCATTCGAAGCAGATGTCCATGACGGAAAGGAAAACGAGGGCATCAGATTACCAGGTGGCTAATCTTCGAAGCAAATTTCTTCAATTTTTGAATGGAAATACCGGTCGAAAATAATAACACTGTAATTGTTAATCTAGTTTTGGCTAACTGTGTTGAAAATCTCGTTTTGAAGGTGAGCTCTCGGCCGAAGCTCCGGGAAATGTTGCGAATGAAGATGAAGACGGGCATGATGAATACTTGATCGAAGAGTTCGAAGGCGAATCTGTCGAGACGGGAAAGACTTGCCCGAGTGCTGGAGAGAAGACGCAGCTGTTGTCAATTGCAGTGGCAGATAGCGATCAGGAGGATTGCGTCATTTTGGAGAATGAAGAGAATGAAGCAGAAGTGAGAGAGAAGAGCGAGACGAAGAATGAAGATGACGACATCATTTTGTTGGAGACACCGAGGTTATTGAGAAAATGCATTTTTTTTAATTCTTGAATTAACTTATACTTAAAAATTATAATTTATGTAAAGTCCGTTCTTCACAACTAGAGTAAAAGAGAAGAAAAACTGTAAAAAAAAGAATTATTATAATCGATCAACAAATATTAATGATAGTAGTGGAAAAAGAAAAAGAAATGTTATATGAGTTTTAAAGAAGAAAAAAAAGAAAATAATTAGCAATCTCACATCAGGATGTCGCCTGCCCGTCCATGGCAGAGCAAAGTTCTGACGAGTAGAGTTGCCGAGGAGCAGAAAACGTTCGTAAATTTTATGCCACTTTCTCGTATTCATACATACCTACATCCGTCTCGGCTAACGTATGCCGCTATTATTGCTATAGAAGCCATAGCGGACATCTCTGGCCTCTGAGCGGTTCTTAAGTAGCAATATCCTTGGCAATCCTTGCTTAATACACCTGTGCTACTAATAGTTGTGCATAATTAATTATCTCTCTCTCTCTTTGTTCTTCTTCGAAAAAAAGAAATACACATGCATAGAAGTTGGCTCCAATTCTCTTTCAGTTCGCCATTCGTACAGCCTCGAACATTTTCCGTGCCGCTCTTCTCTTCAGGTTTCCTTAAACATTTAAGTGAAAACATTGACAAACGTGTTCTAGAGTATAGATTTGCGTATTATAATTACTATAATTAACAAAAATTCATTCATTCATTCGTTTGATCAGTATGATGGATAAATTTATTTCGAGATCAATTTTGGAATGAACTTCTCTTTTCTCAATAGTCTCGCGCGGCGGCACGCTTGCCCAGCAGAATCCGTGGGCAGCACTCCAAGAGCGCCGTGGCGACGACTCGTCAATTGTGCGCCAAATATTCGGCGGCGAACCTGGAGGAAATGCCTCCTCGCGATCATTCGGCTTGCGCTCTAACATTCAAGAGACCGCCGCCGTTAAACGTTCGTTTTGTCTCGTTCAAACTTCGTTATCCACCATTCCCACGCACAACTCATAGCCTGCTTAGACATGACTTTAGCCTCGTAGCAATAAGCAGGAGATGAGAAGCAAAAGAGGATATTTTATCTATCTTTTATCTTTTGAAAGACCATCAAACATAAATGTGCGCTACCAAACAAATCCCAAGAAGTCGCATCCTTTAATCAGGCAAAAGGGCGCGAATTTAAAAATGAGTTTTTTTTTAAGCTGCTGCTAACTTCTCGAAGCCACGCGTCTGCGAGCCGCACGCGAAGAGTGATGATGACGAGAATGAAGGCCGGTCGCCTCCGATGAAGTATTCAGAGGATTTTTTTCTAATTTGTTTAGTCTTGATAGAATAAATTATTATTTTTCTTCTTATTCGTAAGTGAAAGAATAATTTCATCTTAATTTTTTTATATCTCGTTTTTAATTATACAATGAATGGTTTTTGCTCCTGGCACATGTAAACTTTGCTTTTTTTTCTTTTTCTTTCCAGGAGACGCAGTTGCGACGAGCGACTACCTCGTTATCGCAACAATGACGGCAGGTGGTACGCCTCGTCCCCTTAGTCATTCTCGATTCGTCTTCTTGGCTAGCTTCCATCCTCATGCCGCCCCGTGCAGGTGTCAGATGCATATATGTATTAATGCGAAACGAAGTAAAGTAGTTGTAGTAGCTGACCTTTAAACTCACTGAAACTGCACAATATATATAATATTCTATAGTGAAATAGAACAAACAATATGCGAAAAAAATCGAGTCGATTTCAATGTATTGAGCTAGGCAAAATGCCTACCGAGACTATGTGTAGCTACTTCTATATTCATGATAAACAAGAATGCGGCGAACGGCTTGGAGTTGACTGTGTGCATACGCCTCTATATGGAGGGAGAGAAGAGCGAACGTGTTAGTGGGATGGGAGGTGAAAATGAAATGGCCGTTGGAGTAGCACGGAAAAACAAAAAAAACAAGCAGCTGGCTTTGAAGGTATGATAATGCTATCGACTGCACCTAAATATATAATCCAGCCATCGCTAGCTATGTCAGTCGTCTAGAATAGAGTCCTGGAAAAGACACTTCTATGCTATGTGGGTATGTAAATACAGCACAAACATCATTGAACAAAAATACAATTAATTTTCTCGCCTGGAATTTCATTATGAAATGCGATAAAAATGATAAATTATCAATTGCCATTCCGACTTACATGTATCATTATATTCCACATCCATTTTTATCTGTAATCGACTTATAAAGGACCAGAAAGAACCAAGGGAAGCGGTCCCTCAGAATTCTTGCTTTGGCAATTTGCTTCGCAATTCATTTGGAGATGTTAGCGTGTTTACTACTCCAAATTCAGTATCTCATCCTTTCCAATGTTTTCGTCAAAACATCGTTGTCAGCTAAAGTGTTGTTTTCTGATTGTTTGTGCAGAAGAAGAAGAATCGCATGTTGCAGAGGGATCTTTTGTGTTGGCCAATAATATGATACATGCGATTGAACAAACAAGTAGCTGGGGTTTATCAGATTAAACAATTCAAAAAAAGTCATTTTAGGCCGCCTCGCTCGTCGATGCCTGAGCGGCGACTTCTTCCTGCGAATCCCATTCCATCATTTTCTTATATTCCTCATCACTGGGATAATGGCCTTCCGGGTAGCAGCATTGGTACTTGACGCAGACTCCTTTCGAAGCGCACTTTCCACCATTCCAGCACGAATCTGCGAATTAACACTTCGAAATACTTTCGGAATTAAGCGGCACATTATAATATACATACATAATTTAAAGGGCCAACGAAGAGAGGTTTATACTAACCGAAGACTCCATCCCAATGATATCCTTCAGGACATTCGAAATCGAGCTCGTTATATTGACGACGGTAGCGGTTGTTTGCGAGGCCGACAGAGAAGAGAGCGACAGAAAGCACGAGAACCGCGAACAGCGAGAAAGAAGACATGATTACTTGGCTTGTGAGATTTGCAATTGATGCTGCTTCAGATGCAATGTTAGCCCTATTTATATGAATATGATAAATGATTGAATAGCTGGAAACACTCTTGCAATCTCATTCAATCCTGCCATTTCACCCAAATATTTCAACTTATTCGACGCCTGCGCAAATATGTATGTATGTACATATGTACATGGCAGCTGGTGGATTTCATGCGATGATACTCACGAAAAATTAGTTTTAAAGTATGGAGTTCACATATTCAACGAAATGTATGTAAATTAGATCTCAATTGCTAGTAAAAATTCCGAATTATGTACATGCGTGAATAAAGTCCGCAGCGAGTTTATCTTCTCGACTGGTATTCATTGTCGAGAAACATCTAAAAGCATCTTTGCCTACTAAAATGTTATTAGCTGATTGTACAGATGTAGAAGAGTCAGAATGCTGCAGATAGATCTTTTGTGATCACCCAATATAGGCTTCATTCGTCAAATGATTTCACAAACAGCTGCATCAACAAGCGCGCGGCTGGTCATATGGCTGCCAGCCAGAAACAGCCTTCATGCTCAGCAGTATAAATAGGAAGATGAAGCGGGTTGCACTACAAAATATCTCCTCTGAGCATTCCTTTATCAAGTCGTTCAAATCCAAAATAATGATGACGTCATCTTCTGGATCGATCCGTTGCACGCTGCTCCTTGCCGTTGCCCTGTTCACTGTCGGCTGCGCTCATTTCAATCTCATTCGCCAAGACGCGCCGAAGGCTGGCTGCTCTTCAGGATACGTCGCAAGTGGCGGTCAGTCGGGCTTAAAGGAGCACGAAACCAATCACAAAATCCATTTGAATCTTCCCGACTATTGTAGTCGCGTCCCTCTGTTAATCACATGCTCGTTTTCCGGGAAAAAAAACCTAATCCAAGAACGAGTTTTTAGCTCCTTTAATCGTATTCTCATTTATCACAACTATGAAATACTGCTTTAAAGCGATGGTTTAGTATGATTATACCCAAACATATTCATATTCATAGGAAATGCCTGCTAGAAAATAAGTTTGGTGTCCATGCCTAGAATGCCTCGACTCGCTCTGCCCGCCTGGCAGCTTCTGCGAGAATGGCTCTTGCTGCTCCTCGGAAAAGGAGCACTTCTGTCCTGATCATCTTCAAGTTGGAGGTTATAACATTTAGCTTATTAAATAATAATTAAATTTGTAAAAATATTGATTCACTGGAGCGATGAACATTCTCACCAGTTCACATTTTTTTCAGTCTGTGACCAGGAGTTTGGCTGCCCGGAAAATTGCTACAAGGAGTGTCAACGGCAGAACAGCTCCTCCGAAGAGCGATTCTGCTGCCGTCTTCCGCAGTAGAAAGTGTGCAAAGGCGAGAAAGTTCAAGGAGGTCTTAAAAGAACTCCCTGGATTGTTCCATCTGATAAATAATGTATCAATCAAAATCAATCAATAAGGTGCTCATTAAATGTACGGTGGATTTGAGCTCCTCGTAAATACAATAAGTATTTTGTGAAAAGGGAATTTTTCTTTCAACAGAGAAAGCGATGCGAAAGGTATGCGTAAAACATAGTCGTATTTGTAGGCTATAGCATTCTTTTTCATTTGCCACCTGAATGCCTTGGGACCGAAGAATTTCAGCAACAGGGAAAATAGAAACGTTGAAATAGCATGCGGAATCCAGTCTAAATTCTTCTGACAAAACAATAACTTGACCATTCTCGTGTCGGGCCAATGTGATGACGTACGGGGAAGTAGGCGATCGAGCGGCTACGAAATGAACGGCCAAAATTATTCATGGTCGTAGAATTATCATAGCCAGTCATAGTTGTTATTCCGAGTGGTGCATTGTCGATGGATTTTAGCGCGCGCGAAGCGCCTCGGAGAGCGAACTTTATGGGAAAAAACTCATTCTTGAATTCACGCCTTTCCTGGCACAAGGACGAGAGAGAATGTGTGTGTTTAAAAAAGATAAAAAGACACGAACACAACAATGTGAAAAAGTCTAATAAATTATGGGTGAGTTTCATGCTCCTTTAAAGCAAGTATAATAGATCTGACCACACAACGGTAGAACGGAAATGACGATCGTTCCCCACAGCTGACAAGCCAAGAAAGAAGAAAAAAAAAAACAAGTTTTTTCATCGTTCACAAGAAGTTGTGCTCAATTGTTAGGAGTCCTTGCTGCTGACTTATCCTTGCTAGACAAAATGTGATAGAAGTTTTGCCAAAAAAAGAATGCAGTAAATATTGAAGACGAAAGACATTTTGAGGAAAACGTTAGCTTCCGTCTGCATAATCGTTTCTCATCCGGTTCAACATTGGTCTATGACTCACTGAGGGTTACTCTTTCAATTTACAAATAAATGAAAACAGCCTTTTCCTAATTCTTATTGTGGTTTGATGTAGCTCTGCAAAGATTCCCGATGAAATATCAAAATATCAAAGAAGAAGTTTCACTTTCAAAACTTTTCTAAACGTTTTTTTTACGAGTCCGTGAATAGTGTTTGCAGTACAAATGTCATAATAATAGGGAATTGCGCAACAGTATCTCGGCAGATCCAAACAGATTTTTCCGCGCAGGAGTTTTGGGTGTTCATGCTCCTTTAAGGGTTAGTGCTTACCAGGGAATTGTCAGAAACTCTGCGATTTTTTTTATTTGGAATCCTGCCGCTCATTCAATCTGTCTGATGTTTGAAACATGTTTGGAACACTTGTTCGCAAAACATTGGCGTTCTTGTCACAGGCTGAGAACAAGCTGGCAACATCTCGAGCTCATCACATTCTAAAAAATCTTTGCAAATGTTTTGCCGGCACGGGGATTCGAAGCCTAGACTTGCATACTGTTACGCAATCATGTTATCCACTAGATGCTACTTGCGAAAGTCCTGGCAGGAGCAGAACATAATCTTTGCTCTGTTGGGTTGCAAATTTCAATAGAATCTCTCCTACCTGAGGGCAGGCAGAGTGCCGCGACTTCTTTTATTCTCCGCGCTGTGCTATTTCGTTGGTGACGAGCCAAAGCTGCACGGAGAAGCTTTTGCTCGTCACAACCTGCATCTTCATCTTGATCTCTCCATTTTCTTGCTTGCTTTGACCAAGTCACCACATTCATAAGTTCGAAACAAAAGAGCACACAAGCGAGTGATCATAAGCTGGATACATCTTTTGAACACATGTGTATTAAAGGATCTGTTCACTGATTAATTAAATGTCTACATATATGTATAAATAGTAAATAAACACCGTTATATGTATGATGAAGAAATGTGGCGATTGTTGTTTGGGAAGTTTATTGTTTATCAGGAGGAATTTAAATGGTTTTTGGTTTCAATCAGTTCAAACGTTTAAGACAGCCTATCTGTAAGGCTCGAGCAGGTCGTAATACAGTGCTGTACTAGGAAATTTTTGATTTTTAAAATAGCTGAAAACTAGAACATTTGTACTACTCGACATGCTCAACAAAACTGTAAAGTGTTGAATTCGAAAAAAAATTTCTGTACGAGTTAGCTGCATTTTTGTTCTAAAATTCACATGCCCATAAATCAGTTATTTCTTAATATTTTTGAAATCTCTTTCTTGCAATCCATAGATCTTGAAATTCTCTTTAAAAACGATCTCTTTTTCGCGAAAAAATTTTAAAGCTGCAAAAATCGCAAAAACATATTTTTAAAGATGGTTTTTCGAGGTTTTCAGGTAGCAAAGCCTCCGCGGGGTAGGTAAGCTGTTCATAGAAAGAAAGCCCATTAAATTTGCTACAAAGCTAGCCAACTTTAAAAAAAATCGAATTGTACGTATTTTGGGTATTTGCACTTAAACTCAACCTCCAACCTTCCATGCAAGAGGTCCGGGTTCGAACCCCGCTCGGGGCAAAGTTTTTGCAATGTTTTGCAAACAAGCAAAAAACATATTTTCGGTCGGAAACATCTTATAGCTCCATAGCCTTGCTCAAACGTTGTATTTTGTATTTTATTTTCACCAACTGAAAATTTCTTCATAGTGAACTGTGCTCATCGTCAGTCAACATAAGCGTGTTTATTCCAACGCTTTGCAATGACTAAGTAATGTGGTGGAATTATAGATTCATTACAGCTACATGATTAAACAAGTTCAAAGCATGTCTCAAATCACTTACAGGGGCTAATCAATGAATAATATGTAGAGATTATCATGACTTATGGTCAGAAAAGTTCATCGTGGACGCGTCTTAGTGCTGTCTGGGCAGAACCGCTCATGTCTACAGGCTTCCATACGTCTTGATTCGAGAGCTCCTCAGGTGATTCCGTTTGTGTTTCAGTGGGATTTCTTTAACCGCAACCACCACAGCTGCGTATCTAACGTTTACTTTCCTCATCCGCTAATGTACGGATGTGCAGCAGAAGTTGATTACATTCAACTGAACTTCTATCCAGACGAAGCTATTCACGATCCTAAACGCTTTCCTTGTATCTCAACTTCTCGAATCGAACTCACTAAGGGAAGGGTCTCGATCATCGATACAACATCGATCGCACTTTAGAGATTCCTGAAGGTACTATCTCTATTCATGCCAGCATTCAAATGCTTCCTCAATATCGAGATG
This sequence comes from Allodiplogaster sudhausi, assembly GCA_945643635.1. Taxonomy (NCBI): domain Eukaryota; kingdom Metazoa; phylum Nematoda; class Chromadorea; order Rhabditida; family Diplogasteridae; genus Allodiplogaster; species Allodiplogaster sudhausi. The sequence continues at coordinate 1,124,431 of CALZFC010000100.1, read as the reverse complement.
ATATCCTTCGTCGATTTGATATCATTCGTGCTCCTCATTAAATATCAATATATATCTTCCAGAATTTTCATGACATATATCAATTATCCAAACAACATTATTAGCATGCTGTTCACTTCGAAATTACTCTATTATATTATTAACATTCACAGACTTTACAATATTTTTACTCATCATATGGGAAATTGGAATATACATACAATTACTATCATTGACAAAATTATTCATCGTTTTCTTGAAATTTACAAAGTTACGTCTGAGTCGTAACATTTGGCCCATGTACGGCGTGGGATAATTACCCCCTTAAAGGAGCGCGATCACCGAAAAGTCATTGACGATAAATGAACCATCTTAGTTATTTTCGAATAGTCTGGGGCATGCAGAAAAAGAATATGTATATGAAAATGTACAAGAAAGTTCCATATTCAAGTATAATGAACTTTAAAATGCAAATTTTGAATGAATTTGTGATTGGTGTGCCAGGGAAAAAGCAGAACACATCGGTAGAATCCCAAATTCACGGCCACGTACCCATCGCGGGAAAATAAAATTACAAGGATTTGAAGAAATTGTTATGGTGAATGCTTTATCACCTTTTGGTTCATTTGTTTTAGAAAATGTTTTTATAAATTCTTGTTACGCAAAACATTATCAAATAGGTATAACAGCAATAACAACCCGCTTCAAAAAACACACGCACATTCCTAGTCTACCGTACATTTTTGAGTAATTAAACGGACTTCCGTTCGAAATATTTGTACGTTTGAACGCACATTACTGTATTTTCGGTGATCGCCCTTCTTTAAATAGACCGCGCTGTACAGTGTTCGTTACCTAAACGATTGTATGGCTTGCTCTGTGCAAGATCTGGTCTAAGGAATAAAGCTCTATCATATAAGAGAGACTATTTCTTGTTGACAATCAAGACACTCCGCACTTGCGTCAGTCAGCTCGAAAGAATTCTGCTCGAATATGATTCTATATAAAAAGAGCGTTCCTGTAGACATTTTATAATTCCACCACATTACTTTGCCATTGCAAAGCGTTGGAATAAACACGCTTATGTTGACTGACGATGAGCACAGTTCACTATGAAGAAATTTTCAGTTGGTGAAAATAAAATAAAAAATACAAAGTTTGAGTAAGGCTATATGGATATAAGATGAATAGCCATCAATTTCCGACCGAAAGTATGTTTTTTGCTTGTTTGCAAAACATTGCAAAAACTTTGCCCCGAGTGGGGTTCGAACCCGGACCTCTTGCATGAAAGGTTGGAGGCTGAGTATAATTACCTAAGTGCAAATACCCAAAATAGGTACCCTTCGATTTTTTTTTTAAGTTGGCTAGCTTTGTAGCAAATTTAATGGGCTTTATTTCTATGAACAGCTTACCTACCCCGCGGAGGCTTTTCGACCTGAAAACCTCGAAAAACCATCTTTAAAAATTTATTTTTGCGAGTTTTGCAGCTTTGAAATTTTTTCACGAAAAAGTCACCGAGAACGTTTTTAAAGAGGATTTCAAGATCTATGGATTGCAAAAAAAAAGATTTCAAAAATATTAAGAAATAACTGATTTATGGGCATGTGAATTTTAGAACAAAAATACAGCTAACTCGATCAGAAATTTTTTTCGAATTCAAAACTATACAGTTTTGTAGAGCATGTCGAGTAGTACAAATGATCTAGTTTTCAGCAATTTTAAAAATCAAAAATTTCCTAGTACAGGTGCAGATCGAGCCTTACAGATAGGCTGTCTTAAATAATAGCCTTTATTTCGTTACACATTGATGTTTGTAGATATGCATAATGAAGCGTGGGTGGGGTGAAGACCGTAGACTATATGACTGTGTGCACAGGCTTCTCAAAGGAGGGATGGAAGAGCCAAGGTCGTGGTGGGAAAGGCGGAGAAACTGAAATGGTCGTTGGTGTTGGAAGGGAAAAACACGCAGCTGGGTCTGAAGGTCTGAAGATTATGCTAGAGACAGCACCATTTCTTAAAAATAAGCCTACAATAGCAATGACAGCCGGCATAAACTAGAATCCTGAAAAATACACTTTTATGCTACAAGCATGCTTCTCCAAAATCATTAATTAATAAAGAAAATATTATTAGCTGTCTCCCTTGGATTTCCGCATCCATTTTGTTTTAGAATGCCTCGGCTCTCTCTGCCCGCCCGGCAGCTACTGCGAGAATGGCTCTTGCTGCTTCCCGGAAAAGGAGCACTTCTGCCCTGATCATCTTCAAGTTGGAAGTAAGAGTGCAGATTATTTTCATAAAAAAACAGTATTAAAAACAACTTAAATAAATAAAAAAAACTAAAGAGATGATAGAGAGAAAGAAAGAGAGGTGAGAGAGTGAAAGAGAGATGAGAGAGAGATGAGACAGTGTGAAAATTGCGCGCGGGGGGTGGTGGTTCGGGTCCGGTCGGGAGCAAAATGTCTTTCTCTCTCTCTCACTCTGTCTACTTCCAGGTACAGCCAACGGTATCGACTCCCATCATCACAACGGATCACAGGCTAGCTAAATTATCGACTTTTGTGAACTTTATTGGAATTTTATTCCATTTCACTGTTGTTTTGTCACTGAAATGCCAAACGCAGTGAAATATTCCGTTCACAAAGCAAGATAAATTAGCTAACTTAATCCGTAGGATGGTGGGAGAGAGAGAGCGTGAGATAGAGATAGAGAGAGAGTGAGAGAGATGAGAGAGAAATCGATAGAAACAAATTTTTTCTTGAGAAAGCTGCGAAATTAAAAAAAATTTTAAGCCGGATAAAAGGTGAGAGAGAGAGCGAGAGAGAGAGCGAAAAAGAGCGAGAGAATGAAGCAGAGGGTGTGTCACAAGGCTAGGTAATTAGATATCGAAAAAGAGTGGTAATTAACATCGAAAATTGTCCGAGAATATTAAAAAACAGAAAAATGGCATGCGTTTCTGGGATCCTCCTGGAAGAGGCGTCGTGTTACGAATACTTCCTCGCATACACACTAATTCTTCCTGCATCTTTTACGAATAGTATTAGTGTGTAGCTAATCATGCTAATATATTAGTGTCTCATTTCGTGAAATATCACGAATATTTTTTCTGTGTGCTTACATACATACATCATGGTGAATGCTTCCCAAGAAGATAGTGAAAGCAGAGAGAGTCTGAGACAATAAGACAGTGAGAGAAAAAGATGAACAGCTATAATCTAGAAACATGCCAATAGGGGTAGCGCGAGAATTCAGTTAAGTTTGCTGGGATTAAAGGATATCATCACCTTCCAAATATGGCGTGAAAGAGCAAAACATTCATTGAATGATTTTCAACTGGAAAGAAAAATTACTGACTTGAAATATTGCAACACACTAATATGATATCTCTGGACAGGAAGGGAGAACGTCAAATGAGAAACCTTACGAACAATTTAGTCATTAGAAGAACGACAAGTCACCCCTGTCGTTTATTAAAATTAGCAATTTACTTTTGCTGCAGATTGCTGTGCAATCCATAACTGAGGTATATGTAGTTCATGAAAACTTGTAATCTGAATGAAAATCTTCTTAAAATCATAAAACTTCTAAAATCTGCATCCAAATCTAGGGCTAACGTCTTGAAAAAAGTGTGCCGCTTTTTGTTATTAAAACGATCTATCGAATGCAAAGATTTCAAAGACGAAAATATTGTGAAGTCAGAAGAATATAATGAGCGTGAATAAAGTCTAAATGAGAGAAAAAGCGTGAATAAAGTCTAAATGAGAGAAAAACAGAAATGAAAAGAAAAAAAGGATTAAAAAGCGGCACCTCTGTAGAGAAAGAAAATCCGGAACAAAGTTTATCTTTGATTTGGCGCCGAACATGTTACGATACATTTTTTTTAAATTTTCCTGGAAAAGCGAAACGAAGTCAACCTCACAGTTGTAATCTTTTGTCCTTGCAAGAAAATGAAAGATTACATGCTTTTCTCGCTCTCACCAAACTCTCACACAAGCGTCAGATATCATACGGCGAGCCGCTCTCGCCAGCGACCTCTTGCTGTATCTCTCACGAGTCCTCCTGGACTCTTTTATCTCTCTCGCCGACGACCAGCCGCAGAGATAAGAGAGTCTTGAGATGAAGCAGGTGTGATGCGGGAACACAAGAGGAGAACACGTATGACCATTTATTCACGGGTAGGAGGAGTTTATATAGGGATGAAAGATGTAGTCATTTGAAGACTATGGGGTTTACTCAAGTTAAGGAATAGTGCAGGCATAATTATTCCTAATTTCCCAAGTCACGTATTATTCTTGTATACACCTAACTCCACAACTCTCCCGATGTACAATATATAAAAGACATTACATATTTTATTGTGCTCAAATACATAGTTCCTGATGTGAACAATATCAAAAAATTTAAAGAGAATTCAGTTTGAAAATATGTCGATATATACATATACATATATATGTATATACATACATATGTTAACTTGAAACGGTGGAGGATAGTTCCTAAATAAGAACCCTGTAATAACATTCACTTTTTATATTAATGTTCTCTTATGCTGATATCGTAGTTTCAAGTGAGAGAGATGGAGGGCGAGAAATACAGCATGCATTTAATCAAAACAATATAGTTTTTAGTACTTATATTTAAGATACTGAAAATATTTGACAGGACACCGAAAAGAATCAAGAACGCTAAGTCGCATGATTCTAATCAGGAGGAACGCGTTAATTTCGCCTTCAACGCTAGCGTGGCTTAGGAAAAGGTTTGGAAAAAAGTGTGTTAATATTTAATTTTAACTTTTAACAACAAATTAACTTGTACTCAGTAAATATGCATTTTATATTTTTCATGTAAAATAAATAATATTAGAATAATTCTTACGACAGAATGAATGTGACGGAGAGCGAGAAGAAGACGAAGGACTGCCGTTTGGAATACGGACGTTCTTTCTCACGTTATATCCCGACCACGCAGGAACACGTCTGTTTTTCCAACCTACTCTCTCGCTCTCTCTTTCTTTCGCTTTCGCTTTCATTTCTAGGCAGAGGCAAGCTAAGTTAATCGTGAGAGACGAGAGAGAGTGTATATGCGAGAGGGGGGATAAAATGCCGCGGGGATTTAGGCGCCTTGTTGACATGAGTCATAACTTCATCTATCTATGTAGGAAGGCAAATGCGCCATAACGTGTGTCTCGAGGCAATCTTTTTTTCTCCACTAGCCGTCTGGAGGTATCTCCATCAAAATGCATGCTCTCTACCTCTTCCCCTATGCAGCTGTGCTCTGCTTCTGCAACATTTGCGCGTCGTGAATCTCCCCTCTTTTAACGCTCACTTCTGTCTTGTGTGCGCCGCAGGAGAAACACACAGATTGAGAGTAGTAGTAAGAAAGAGACTTTGGCTCTGCTCCACCCACTCGCCAGAAGGAGTCTCGGCTGGCTGGCTTCAGTTGCCGTCTACGCGAGAGTCATCGAGCGGCTGCAACATACTGAGAAGAGAGGCCCGCCGCCTTCTCAGAACTTGCACATAGCTAACACCTGATCCTGCTGCTTCCTTGTGAAGACATGTCTTCTCCTTCGCTCACGGATGAGCCTTCGACAAGTGCCCTGGACGCACCGCCGCCGCGACCACCGTTAACCGCCGCGGACGATGACGAAGATGGCGAGATTTATATGATCGTGAATCTTGGACCGGCCAAAAAACCGTGCTACATGTACGACAGTCTCATGCCATTCCTGTTCGCCGGACGCCGCATGGCACGTCGACCAATGAGCCCGAATGCCAATGCCACCTATGCCTTTGACGCTGCAGACGCACTCTACGATGAGGAGATTGTTCGTAGGCTGTCAGCAGTTGCAGGCGGCCCATCTAGTAGCGCCGTTGAATCATCGTGCAGCACCCTTCCCCCTCATCCAACCGCTGCGGGCATCATACAATCTCGCACACTTGCGGACAAAAAGCGCTATTCGTCGAAGAATCCTCATGGAACATCCGCAGCCGTCAACCACGGCTCCACCAGCAATAACAGCAACTCGGCATTCACAACGACTGCCTCGACCTCAAGCCGAGCCTCGCGTATTCGCCGTCGCGTCGCGAGAATTGTCCAGGTGCCGTTGAGTTTTTTGCTTGTTTTTTGGTAACTAATACATTTCCTTTGACCCGAAGCACGTTGCGACAACAAATGAATGCCAAAACCTGCGACTCAGATGTGACACAAAATTTGGCGTTTTAAACCCCGTGTCATTTGCAGGCGTGCCTGGCGCCATTCAAGTCGACTAGCAACAGCGAAGTGACCGTGCCCTTCCGACTGCTGCGTAACCGATAAGGTCACACGAATTCGGAATTATTATCTTCTCCTTGAGACGAGACACTCCTCCGGCGGCTCCCCTTGTGTCCATCCATTCTCACCCACCCTTTCTAACCCTTTAATCTTTTCCAGAAAAAAGCTGTGTTGTGGAATTACTAGTAATCGTAGTGATTTTCCAGAATATTTTGTGTTGTGGAATTACTAGCTCTCATAGCCATTTCCCAGAAAAGCTGTGTTGTGAATTACTTGCTATCATAGCGATCAACTGTGTTACTCTTCCTACCTCATGCTATTCGAAGACTGTATACCTCTACACATCGGTCCACATTACTCCTTGTCATCTCATAGCAATTTACCTTTCACAGCTTTCGTCTTTTCACATAGCTTTTTCCTCATTCACGAATTTTGTCACGAATTCCTAGATGTGCACTGTACTCCTATCCTCGAACTGTGTAGCTAGTTGATATTCATTAGCAGCTCCGATTTCAGCAAGAATATGCTCTGACTAAATTCATATATTATATCATCTACACGAAGACAGTTTCCTTACCTATATTTGTGCTGTCTCATCGAAATATTACTTTCATATACAATAAATAAATATCACACAACTTGTACATGTTACTATTTTCTAACGGTTCTCGTCTGAAAAGAAAAGACAACGTTGAAGATATCTGCTGACTGTATGATTCATGCAGTGTTGATGCTGAAGAAATAGTCTTCGTTATTCACTGGGTACGAAACAACGAAGGCTGCTCACATGATATGGTCGACTACTTCCCATGAAAAGTCTCAGCGGATTATCTGGTGGTTTAATGTTTACATTTGATATGCCAGCTTTTAACATCTGCCGTTGTTACTATGTGTTAGTGTGAGAGACATTGAAAATACTTCGAAGCGAATAGTATGCATATGGTGTCTGTAGGCGAGACGGTGTTGCTAAGTAAGAAGAAAAATGAAAAGTTACAGTTGTAGGTGAGTCATCGTCTCGTAAACATGTATGTTTTGCCTTTTCTTGCCAGCTGCATTCTAGGAATATCCATCCTAGAGAAAAAAAATGCTCACCACGGCACCAAGAGAATTTCTATTACAAACAATAGGAGAATGTAGAATGGAATCGCTTTTGTATGTACATGAATCAAATTATATTCGCAACAGAAGAAATGACAATTTTCCAGCCTTGCTTAATACACATGTGTTCCGAAAGATATATCCAGCTTATGATCACTCGCTTGTGTGCTCTTCCTGTTTCGAACTTATGTAGGTGGTCACTTGTTCAAAACAAGCAAGAAAATGGAGAGACAACGCAAAGATGGAGACGCAGGTTGTGAGGAGTAAAAGCTGCTCAGGTGCAGCTTTGGCTCGTCACCAACGAAATAGCACAGGGCGGAGGGAAAAAAGAAGTCGCGGTAATCTGCAAGGTAATAGTGATTCTATTGAAATTTGCAATCCGACAGAGCAAAGATTATGTGCTGCTCCTGCCAGGACTTTCGCAAGTAGCATCTAGTGGATAACATGATTGCGTAACAGTATGCAAGTCTAGGCTTCGAATCCCCGTGCCGAAAAAACATTTCAAAGATTTTTTTTAGAATGCGATGAGCTCGAGATATTGTCAGCTTGTTCTCAACATCAGCCTGTGACAAGAACGCCAATGTTGTGAAAAACATGTTTCAATTTTCAGACAGATTAAATGCGCGGTAGGTTTCCAAATAAAAAATCACAGAATTTCTGAGAATTCCCTCGTAAGCACTAACCCTTAAAGAGAAAATGTTAAAATGATCAAGCTAAGCTTTTAGTAGTCATGAGTTTATGAATCACCAAAGTCCCCCTCCCCATCATAAGCCAATTTGTACAGCAGCCTCAGTGAGTCATAGACCAAAGTTGAACGGGATGAGAAACGATTATGCAGACCGAAGCTAACGTTTTCTTCAAAATTTCATTCATCTTCAATAAATGCTGCATTCTTTTTTTGTCAAAACTTCTATCACATTTTATCTTGCCAGGATAAGTCAGCAGCAACGATACCTAATAATTGAGCACAAGTTCTTGTGAACGATGAAAAAACTTGTTTTTTTCTTCTTCTTTCTTGGCTTGACAGCTGTGGGGAAGGATCGTCATTTCCGTTCTACCGTTGTGTGGTCAGATCTATTATACTTGCTTTAAAGGAGCATGAAACTCACCCATAATTTATTAGACTTTTTCACATTGTTGTGTTCGTGTCTTTTTATCTTTTTTAAACACACACATTCTCTCTCGTCCTTGTGCCAGGAAAGGCGTGAATTCAAGAATGAGTTTTTTCCCTTAAAGTTCGCTCTCCGAGGCGCTTCGCGCGCGCTAAAATCCATCTACAATGCACCACTCGGAATAACAACTATGACTGGCTATGATAATTCTACGACCATGAATAATTTTGGCCGTTCATTTCGTAGCCGCTCGATCGCCTACTTCCCCGTACGTCATCACATTGGCCCGACACGAGAATGGTCAAGTTATTGTTTTGTCAGAAGAATTTAGACTGGATTCCGCATGCTATTTCAACGTTTCTATTTTCCCTGTTGCTGAAATTCTTCGATCCCAAGGCATTCAGGTGGCAAATGAAAAAGAATGCTATAGCCTACAAAAACGACTATGTTTTACCAATACGTTTCGCATCGCTTTCTCTGTTGAAAGAAAGATTCCCTTTTCACAAAATACTTATTGTATTTACACGGAGCTCAAATCCACCGTACATTTAATGAGCACCTTATTGATTGATTTTGATTGATACATTATTTATCAGATGGAACAATCCAGGGAGTTCTTTTAAGACCGCCTTGAACTTTCTCGCCTTTGCACACTTTCTACTGCGGAAGAAGACAGCAGAATCGCTCTTCGGAGGAGCTGTTCTGCCGTTGACACTCCTTGTAGCAATTCTCCGGGCAGCCAAAATCCTGGTCACAGACAGAAAAAAAAGTGAACTGGTGAGTATGATCATCGCTCCAGTGAATCTTTTTTTTCAAATTTAATTATTATTTAATAAGCAAAAGTTATAACCTCCAACTTGAAGATGATCAGGACAGAAGTGCTCCTTTTCCGGTGAGCAGCATGAGCCGTTCTCACAGAAGCTGCCGGGCGGGCAGAGCGAGCCGAGGCATTCTAGGCATGGACACCAAACTTATTTTCCATCAGGCATTTCCTATCAATATGTTTGGGTATAATCATACTAAACCATCGCTTTAAAGCAGTATTTCATAGTTGTGATAAATGAGAACACGATTAAAGGAGCTGAAAACTCGTTCTTGGATTAGGTTTTTTTCCGGAAAACGAGCATGTGATTAAAAGAGGGATGCGACTACAATAGTCGGTAAGATTCAAATGGATTACGCGATTGCTTTCGTGTTCCTTTAAGCCCGACTGACCGCCACTTGCGACGTATCCTGAAGAGCAGCCAGTCTTCGGCGCGTCTTGGCGAATGAGATTGAAATGAGCGCAGCCGACCGTGAACAGGGCAAAGGCAAGGAGCAGCGTGCAACGGATCGATCCAGAAGATGACGTCATCATTATTTTGGATTTAAACCACTTGATGAATGCTCAGAGGAGATATTATAAAGTGCAACCCGCATCATCTTCCTATTTATATTGCTGAATATGACTTTCAAGCAGCCATATGACCAGCCGCGCGCTTGTTGATGCAGCTGTTTGTGAAATCATTTGACGAATGAAGCCTATATTGGGTGATCACAAAAGATCTATCTGCAGCATTCTAATTCTTCTACATCTGTACAATCAGCTAACAACATTTTAGTTGGCAAGGACGTTTTTGGATGCTTCTCGCCAGTTACAACCAGACGAGGAGATAAAATGGAAGCGAACTTTAATCACACATGTAATTCGGAATTGTAATTAGCAATTTTTATCCAAGGTACATACGCTTCGTAGAATATATAAACTCCTTTCTTCAAAATATATTTTTCATGAGTTACATCGAATGAAAAATAGCCAATTCCTCCCATCATGATGGATGTATGTATATACATATTTGCGCAGGCATCGAAGTAGAAATATTTGGTGAAATCGCCAGGTTAAATGAGGTTGCAAGTATGTTTGCAGCTAGTCAATCATTTATCATGCTCATATCCTAAGCAGCATCAGTTGCAAGTCTCACAAGTCAAGTAATCATGTCTTCTCGTTCGATGTTTCGCGGCTCATGTGCTTTCCGTTGCTCTCTTCACTGTCGGCCTCGCAAGCAACCGCTTCCGTCGTCAAGATTATGAACTCGATTTCGAGTGCCCTGAAGGGTATAATTGGGATGGTGCCTACGGCAGGTTTAAGCTTCTCCTTTTCTGGAATCTGATATGGTGTCTATAAAGTGCCGCACCATTCTGAAAGCATCGAAAACCCTTAATTCCAGATTCGTGCTGGAACGGAGAAAAGTGCTCTGCGACCGGAGTCTGCGTCAAGAACCAATGCTGCTACCCAGAGATCTACGCTCCTTATTCGAAGGAAATGATGGGATGGGATACGAAGGAAGCCGCCCAGGCACCGATTAGCGGGCAATAGGAATGGGGGAAAGTAAGACAAGTAAATCTGAATCATTTAGGCTTCATAACGTTTTCGGATAGAGCGTGTTCAGATAATCTTGAAAAACTTTATCCGGTTCTAAGTATTTTCATGACAATTTTGAAATCAAAATAAATTCAAAGTATATTAAGGATACGATTTTAATTGCCATACCCTGAAATATACATTTTGTCATGTTTCGGACAAAGGTTGGCCTCATAGGGTACGACGAGATATTAATAATTTAAACTGATACAGAACAAGCTCAAATATAGTGTAATTAAAACGATCCAGTTCAAGTGAGTGTTGTTATTAATGTAATTAACAAATAAATACATACATAATGCGAATAATGCAATATTCTATGGACGACAGGAAGAAGATGAAGAAACTTTTCTTTTGACGACGCTTATCATCTCATCAAAGAAACGTCGCGATGCTCAACACTTTGCTATCCGAATTGGGCCAGTATAGAGGAAGAAGCAGATAGAGAGAGAGAGAGAGAGAGGAAGAAGCAGAGAGAGAGAGACATCTCATAGCAATTTACACGTTCACGTCATTTGTTTCTTCTCATAGCCTCTTCCTCATATCGATCTGTCACAAATTCCTAGATGTGCACTGTTCTCGAATCCTCGAACTGTGTAGCTAGTATATCGCACAACTTGTACATGATACTATTTAATCACGTTAATCGTCTATCATAGAAAGAAACTTAGAGAAGATCTGCTGACTGTATGATTCATGCAATGTTGATGCCAAAGAAATAGTCTTATGTAGTTAGTTATACACTGGGTACGAAAGAGCGAAGGCTGCTCACATGATATGGTTTACAACTTCCCATGAAAATTTTCTGCGGAAATATCTGGCGCCTATTTCTTAACAAATGTTTACATTTGGATTCTCTACGTTTTAGTGTGAGAGAAAGTTAAAACACTTCGAAGCTAATGGTAGGCGACAGTGTTGGTTTGGATGAAGAAAACTGAAAGTTACAATTGTTGGCGATTCATCGTCTCGTAAACATGGATGTTTTGTTTTTTCTTGCCACCTGCATTCTTGGAATATATATATATAATATATAATCTTCGAATAAACTTCTCACCGGGGCACCAAGAGAATTTCTGATACAAACAATAAGAGATCGGCAGAGAATATGAGTTCGCTTATCTTTATCTTTATCAGCAGGCATGAAATGCGTTTCGAATCAAATACATTAGCAAAAGTATAAACTTGTTACCATGAGCTGTAATAAGGCTGCTTCAAGGGTAGCCCATTAGAAAAGAAAAAAAAGTATAAACTTGTTACTATGAGATGTAATAATGCTGCTTCAAGGGAAGCCCATTAGAAAAGAAAATAATACAGCAACAAGGAAGTAGATAAATAATGAAAAGGCATTTATGAAACTAATTATAGTATTGGACAAAGAAATATGAATTTAGAAAAGAGAAATGAAAAAGAAGCACTCAAATAGCTTTTAATTAATGCGAGAGAGTAAGTGAAGCTATCAGAAGTAGGACATAGATTGACAAGTGTAATCGTTTAAGTCATGAAAAAAATTGAGTTTCATGCTCCTTTGAAGAGTAAATGTTGAAAGGAGCAAGCTAGGCTTTTAGTAGTCATGAGTTTATGAATCACCAAATCCAACCTCCCCATCATAAGCCACTTTGCACAGCAGTCTCAGTGAGTCATAGACCAAAGTTGAACGGGATGAGAAACGATTATGCAGACGGAAGCTAACGTTTTCCTCAAAATGTCATTCATCTTCAATATTTGCTGCATTCTTTTTTGGCAAACTTCTATCACATTTTGTCTAGCAAGGATAAGTCAGCAGCAAGGATTCCTAACAATTGAGCACAAGTTCTTGTGAACGATGAAAAAACTTGTTTTTTTCTTCTTCTTTCTTGGCTTGACAGCTGTGGGGAAGGATCGTCATTTCCGTTCTACCGTTGTGTGGTCAGATCTATTATACTTGCTTTAAAGGAGCATGAAACTCACCCATAATTTATTAGACTTTTTCACATTGTTGTGTTCGTGTCTTTTTATCTTTTTTAAACACACACATTCTCTCTCGTCCTTGTGCCAGGAAAGGCGTGAATTCAAGAATGAGTTTTTTCCCTTAAAGTTCGCTCTCCGAGGCGCTTCGCGCGCGCTAAAATCCATCTACAATGCACCACTCGGAATAACAACTATGACTGGCTATGATAATTCTACGACCATGAATAATTTTGGCCGTTCATTTCGTAGCCGCTCGATCGCCTACTTCCCCGTACGTCATCACATTGGCCCGACACGAGAATGGTCAAGTTATTGTTTTGTCAGAAGAATTTAGACTGGATTCCGCATGCTATTTCAACGTTTCTATTTTCCCTGTTGTTGCTGAAATTCTTCGATCCCAAGGCATTCAGGTGGCAAATGAAAAAAATGCTATAGCCTACAAAAACGACTATGTTTTACGCATACCTTTCGCATCGCTTTCTCTATTGAAAGAAAAATTCCCTTTTCACAAAATACTTATTGTATTTACGCGGAGCTCAAATCCACCGTACATTTAATGAGCACCTTATTGATTGATTTTGATTGATACATTATTTATCAGATGGAACAATCCAGGGAGTTCTTTTAAGACCGCCTTGAACTTTCCCGCCTTTGCACACTTTCTACTGCGGAAGAAGACAGCAGAATCGCTCTTCGGAGGAGCTGTGCTGCCGTTGGCACTCCTTGTAGCAATTGTCCGGGCAGCCAAAATCCTGGTCACAAACTGGAAAAAAAGTGAACTGGTGAGTATGATCATCGCTCCAGTGAATCTTTTTTTTTCAAATTTAATTATTATTTAATAAGCAAAAGTTATAACCTCCAACTTGAAGATGATCAGGACAGAAGTGCTCCTTTTCCGGGGAGCAGCAAGAGCCATTCGCGCAGAAGCTGCCGGGCGGGCAGACCGAGCCGAGGCATTCTAGGCGTGGCATTTCCTATGATATAATCATTCTAAACCATACCTTTAAGGTAGTATTTCATAGTAGTGATAAGTGAGAACACGATTAAAGGAGCTAAAAACTCGTTCTTGGATTATTCTTTTGGCTTTTTTCCGGAAAATGAGCATGTGATTAAAAGAGGGACGCGACTACAACAGTCGGAAAGATTCAAATGGATTATGTGATTGGTTTCGTGCTCCTTTAAGCCCGACTGACCGCCACTTGCGACGTATCCTGAAGAGCAGCCAGCATTCGGTGCGTCTTGGCGAGCGAGATTAAAATGAGCACAGCCTACAGTGAACAAGGAGTGTGTGCAAGGAGGAGCGTGATCGATCCAGATGACGTCATCATTATTCTGGGTTTAGACGACTTGATGAAAGAATGCTCAGAGGAGATATTTTGTAGTGCAACCCGCTTCATCTTCCTATTTATACTGCTGAGCATGAAGGCTGTTTCTGGCTGGCAGCCATATGACCAGCCGCGCGCTTGTTGATGCAGCTGTTTGTGAAATCATTTGACGAATGAAGCCTATATTGGGTGATCACAAAAGATCTATCTGCAGCATTCTGACTCTTCTACATCTGTACAATCAGCTAATAACATTTTAGTAGGCAAAGATGCTTTTAGATGTTTCTCGACAATGAATACCAGTCGAGAAGATAAACTCGCTGCGGACTTTATTCACGCATGTACATAATTCGGAATTTTTACTAGCAATTGAGATCTAATTTACATACATTTCGTTGAATATGTGAACTCCATACTTTAAAACTAATTTTTCGTGAGTATCATCGCATGAAATCCACCAGCTGCCATGTACATATGTACATACATACATATTTGCGTAGGCGTCGAATTGCTAGAAATATTTGGTGATATCGCCGGGTTGAATGAGATTGCAAGAGTGTTTCCAGCTATGCAATCGCTTAGCATGCTCATATAAATAGGGCTAACATTGCATCCCTAGCAGCGGTCAGTTGCAACACAAGCCAAATAATAATGTCTTCTGGATCGCTGTTTGCGGCTCTCGTTCTCTCCCTTGCTCTCTTCACTGTCGGCCTCGCCAACAACCGCTTCCGTCGTCAAGATTATGAACTCGATTTCGAGTGTCCTGAAAGGTATAACTGGGATGGTTCTTACGGTAGGTTTAAGCTTCTCCTTCTTTGGGAATATGAAATATAATGTGCTGCACAATTCTGAAAGCGTTGAGAAACATTAATTCCAGATTCGTGCTGGAATGCCGGAAAGTGCGCAGCGAGCGGAGTCTGCGTCAAGAACCAATGCTGCTACCCGGAAGGCTCCTCTTATGATTATAGCGAAATGATGGGATGGAATACGCAGGAAGTTCATCTTCTAATGTCTTATTGTTATATTATCCTTTCAACACGCGTGCTTACCTTATGTACACCGTAATAAATCAATCAATCAAGATGCCCAGGCACCAATGAGCGAGCAATAAGAATGCGGAAAGTTAGACAAGGAAATCTGAATCATTTAGGATTATATCGTTTTCGGATAGAGCGTGTTCAGATAATCTTGAAAATTTTTGTCCGGTTCTAAGTATTTTCATGACAATTTTGAAATCAAAATAAATTCAAAGTATATTAAAGATACGATTGTAATTGCCATTCACTCAAATATACACTTTGTCATGTTTCGGACAAAGGTTGGCCTCGTAGGGTACGACGAGATATTAATAATTTGAACTGATACAGAACAAGTTCAAATATAGTGTAATTAAAAAGAACCAGTTCGAGTGTTGTGTTTTAATGTAATTAACAAATAAATACATACATAGACGAATAATGCAAAATTCTATGGGCGACGGGAAGAAGATGAAGATACCTTTCTTTTGACGACGCTGACCATCTCATAAAAGAAACGTCGCTATGCTCAACACGTTACTACTCGAATTAGTCCAGTATAGAGAGACAGACAGATAGAGAGAGGGAGGATGAAGCAGAGAGAGAGAAAGAGAGAGACATCTCATAGTAATTTACACGTTCACGTCGTTTGTTTCTTCTCAAAGCCTTTTCCTCATATCGATCTGTCACAAATTCCTAGATGTGCACTGTTCTCGTACTGTATAGCTAGTTGATATGCATTAGCAGTTCAGATGTTAGATAGAATAGGCTTTGACCATATTATATCGCACAACTTGTACATGATACTATTTAATCACGTTAATCGTCTATCATAGAAAGAAACTTAGAGAAGATCTGCTGACTGTATGATTCATGCAATGTTGATGCCAAAGAAATAGTCTTATGTAGTTAGTTATACACTGGGTACGAAAGAGCGAAGGCTGCTCACATGATATGGTTTACAACTTCCCATGAAAATTTTCTGCGGAAATATCTGGCGCCTATTTCTTAACAAATGTTTACATTTGGATTCACTACGTTTTAGTGTGAGAGAAAGGTAAAACACTTCGGAGCTAATGGTAGGCGACAGTGTTGGCATGGATGAAGAAAACAGAAAAGTTACAATTGTTGGCAATTCATCGTCTCGTAAACACGGATGTTTTGTCTTTTCTTGCCACCTGCATTCTTGGAATATACAATCTAGGAATAGACTTCTCACCGAGGCGCCAAGAGAATTTCTGATACAAACAATATGAGATCGGCAGAGAATATGAATTCGCTTATGTATATGCATCAAATTATGTGCCTTAAAGTACATAATATCTTTCTCCCTTTCTTTCTTTCTTTCTTTCTTTCTCTTTCTTTCTTTTCTCGTTCTCTGCCTCCCCGTCTTTCTCTCAATGTCTCAGTGTCCGTTCTTCGCTTCTTCCTTCCGGGCAACATTTAGCATTCTTACCTTTCTCCCAGACTGTCTTCCCTTGATATAATATGCAGCCAAAAACTGCAGTATTCCAAAGTTTTCAGCAGTATTTGCAAAACAGAGCGAATATTGCGATTGCAAATAGAAACAAGCATGAAATCAATTCTATGAAAAATAGAAAAGCACAAACGTTTTTTGGCTACTATGAAGTCGTCGTACTAACAATAAGCACTAACCACTAAAAAGCAACCGTTTAAATGAGTTTAAACAAAAATTAAAATTAATCAGTACAGGCAAGAAGATTATAATATTTTGGTTGTACATGCATATTTTCTTTCAACGTAGAAGAAAGTTGATGAAATTGACGTGCATAGAGCATGAGTCAGCCTTTTAAAAACGCTTGCTAATCTCCTTGTGAGATGATAATTAATTAGCTTTTCTATATTCAGCAGCCTTATTTCAACATTGACTTCGTGAGGCAACACGTAACTGTAAATCGTTTGAATGTACCCCTCGCATAGTACGGTATCTCTCTCACTCTACACTTTTCCCTCTCTCTCTCTCACGCTCTCTCTCTCTCTCTCTTTTAGTGCATCCCTCTCTCTCTCTTTTTTAATGTATATGGTTAGAGCTGGAACACTCTGCTGCCACATGCATAGAGAAAAGGGAACACGAACAAAGAATGAAAGTAAGAGTCTTCCATGAAGCATTTTTTCTCCGGAGTTTCTTTTTGGTTTATCTGTTAAAAATAGCATAATGCCTAATATATCTATGAGAAATGATAACTTCGCACGATTAGAACATGAAACAAAGCAGAATGTACATAAATGTATAATCGAAAATCCTGGGTAACCTGTTAAGAAAGAACGTGCATTGGTGAAGAAAGAGAGCAATAATACAGAGAGAAAAAAAACGATATCGTAGGAATTTTTAAAGAGGAAAAAATCTAAAACAAAATAGAAGTAATATGAATGGGCGGATTAGGATGCAATTGGGTCGAGGGTGTAAGTTCCACCCGAATAAGGAATAGCGTACGAGAGTTGTTCGAAAGAGCCACCGTGAAGAACCATTTGGCCTAAAACAGGGATTTAATGCAAAACAAGTTATGATGTCGGTAACAAGGATAATGCGATCAACTTAAGGCAGATAGTTTAAGCTGACAACGAGTGCTTAGTGCTGAACAAGGTAGGCGCATGCGCCGTGTTTTACCCCCCCCCCCCCCCGGAAGAGACATTTTTGCGTGAAAAACGGCACTTTTTCCGCAAGAAAAGTGATTTTTGACCGAAAAAGTCCTTTTTTTCGATTTTTTCGCCTTGTTACTTGCCTGCTCGCACGCACTCCAGCCTTGAGAGCGATGTTACGCTAGAATAAGTTACAATTTTATCCGTAAACAAATTGTGACTATAAAAATATATGATATTATAATTTCGATATTCAAACAATTAAAGACTTTAAAAAATAGCGGCACACCAGGCATTAAGCTGCACTTGATGAAGGAAACATTGTGATCCACTTCTGCTGGGGACAGTTGAGTAGAGTTTGCGTGCAGCGGCTCTACCGTGACCTTCAATGATTCGGAAATTAATGTTCAAAGGTATTTTCAAAAGCAAAAAAAACAACAGACTCTTGAAATTCTCGAAATCATAAATTAGATCGATAAATGCAACCTGGACGTCGCTCTGAATTCCACTCTGTCCAGTCGAGAGAATGTAGGCGTTTCTCTCATCTTTGATGAAGAATGGTTCACTGCTGAGAGAGTCGTACTGCAAAGCATGAAGAAGAAGATAATGACGCTGCGTCATTGGAAAAAAAAAACCTAATTGGGAGTAAATGATTCAGCTGTTTTTCATTTCATCTCTTTTAAACATATCAATGACAAAGATTAAGGGAAAATGCTATCCTTTAAAAGGTACTTTAAGTTTGATTTCACTCAATTTACTTGAAAGATGAAGAGAAGCAAAATAAAGCAAAGTAAAATACTGACAAAGCGTGCGGTATCTTCCGGGCTCTTGATATGGTCGCGGAGGGTAGTGCGAACAGTGGCATGGAAAGCTTCCATTCGTCGAGCCATCTGCGAAGGCTCCCCGACTCCTCTTCGTTCCACGGACGCCCGGTGTCTGAAAAGTAATTTTCAATTCGTTTTTTTTACTAAACTGCTTTGCTATCTTAATTACTTGTTCTTAAATTCAAAATATAAATAAGTTCGACAACTGACAGTAGTCGAGCCTTATTGTTAGCTTGAACAACTCCAACTTGGCCGATCATTCTATCAATTTTGGAATCCATCTAAAGAAGAACAAAAATTGATGAAAAATAAAAGATTCAATACTTCGGAAGAGTAAATGAAAGAAATGAACCCCGCTCAGAATAATTTCGATTCTCCATTCCTTCGTCAGGTCGTTGGGGTCGAAATGTAAAAGATAGGCCACCCACTCAATGTTACATTCGTCCAGCTCTCCGTCAAAACTGAACCGGATACGTTAGTTTAAAGACCGATTTTGTGAAGAACGTGACACTCAACTACTATTTGCAAAACTGATAAGGGTGGCACTAGAAATAAAGGACATGAACCTGAGATCGGTGCATTGAGTAGATGGATGCAGGAGAATGCAGCCGGGTCTAAGGAGGACAGCAGTGCACGCGGCTGCGGCAGACAAGAAACTAAAGAGAGAAATCTCTTCAATTCATCAACGACATTTCCACTTGCAATTGAATGATATCAAGGTAACTTGAGCGGATGAAAAAAAATATCTGAAAATTAAAAGTAGGATTAAAGTGGGGATGAATGATACCCCCCCACCCTCTTTTTTAGCCATGGAAATAACGCATTTTGGCAATTAAAAGAAAAAAAATGCATCGGGTCTCCATGCTTACTACATCGATTCTTCATATGCGACTGGAGGCTCGTGCCAAGTGCGATCCTTAAGATCGTGGACATGCACCGTATGAATGTCGGTACTTGGGTGCTGAAGATGTGAGAGTAACGAAGACAAGAGTAAGAAAGTGAGACTGAGAGAGGGAGGGAGAAAGTGAGATGGAGAGAGAGAGAAAAAGGTAGACACATAAAGACAAAGAGAAGCTCTCTCAAAAAATAAAATAAACAGCAAGCAAGAACCTTATTGTTAGTACCGATGACAATCAGGAAGTGCTGAAAGGCTACAGAAGAGATGTCGTAGATGGCGGGTCCTTGCGAGAAAATCTTCACCTGATCGTGAGAAAAGAAGCGAATCTTCAACTCGGTCACCAACATCATTCTAATCATTAAACATTATTGCTTTGTAATCTAACAAGGTCATATAATGTTAAATTATTACATGTCATACTAGTCGCTTTGCGAGGTTTTCTCACTTGTGAACATGTTAATTTTTTTAAGAATTATTTCCCAGCCTCTTCCAATGTAAGATCATGTAAAACGGAAGCTTACAGCACAGAAGAGAGAACGAAATAGTTCATTACCTCTTTAATTTGAATCCAACCTCTGTCCACTCCTTAGTTCTGAGATCGAATCTATAACATTCGCGGCGAATGTACGCGAGTCTATAACACTCGCGGCGAAAGTTTGGGTTCCCCGCAACGTTATATGCGATTTTTTTTCCTTTCATATATGTCATTCACCACGATGACACACAGAAACTGATCAATGTTTTATAATGATCTAACACAACTTATTGTTAGTCTTGCTGGAACAGTTTGGCAAGCACCAACTATGTTATTCAGCTTGTTGTAATTGTCAAAAACGAAGACAACTAAACGAGCACCTCACTTAACGAAACATGTTTCACTATTGTAATCAAAGGAGTGGAGATTACCGGGATGCGCTATACCAACGAGTAAGAGGAAGTCCCCCCAAGCGGTCAACGAACATCTCGACTTGTGCATTGTAATCGCTTGTGGTTTCCACTGCCCGTTACATTCCTTCCTCCAACGACGTCGAGCCTAGTAAAAAGTACAATCTCATTATTAATACGCAACGATTTACAAGTTTATTACACAATCAGGGTCTTTACCATTAGCACTGAGAAACTAACTGTTGTGCTTCTCTATTCAGGGCAATTAGAAGATCTTTTAATGTACTGTTAGGCGAAAAAGGAGTAGAGAAAAAAGAATACAAGCACGCTTCTAACTAACCACGTCGAAGGACCATAGATCGTTGAAAAAGCTAGTGGTCGTCTCGCTTTCTCGAACTTGCCCGCCAAAAACGTAGACCTTAAATATCCTTGTAAAGAAATTCGACGCAAATCCTTATAAACAAAACAAAATTAATTTCAAATTGCACACAAACTTTTAACTATTTCTCTTGTGAGAATGGTGAAAAAACCATGTAAAGATACGCAAAAAGAAGCGAAAACGTATGGGCTTGAAGAACACTTTTTATAGATTAGACACCCGAAGCTAAATTGATTGGAGGAAGGCCGTAGACATAGACAGAGAAAGAAAGAGAGAGAGAGAGAGAGAGAGAGAGAGAGAGAGTAGTTAAAAGAGTGCGATATCTTTACCCTGCCACTCTCTGGATGATAGCAACTTGAGTGGAGTTGGCGCGGGCGCAGACCCAAGCCCGGCAAGACGTCGGCGCAGATGAAGCGGACGGGTTCCCTGTGTAATCAACAAATACGTATTTTGAGAGATATTTCCCCTCCAAAATTCACAAACGATCAATATCGTATACTAAATAGCTGCCTACATTTTCGGTAGCCTTATCAGAAAATACAAAAGAAACCATTGATATTGAGTCGCGGTTAAGCAGAGTCGATCCCATCTCTTGGCTGCAAGGAACGCGCGTTCTTTCCAGTTCCCGCAGACATGAGATGCAGTTCGGAGATCAGCCAAACCGAGATGGTCCAAGATCTAGGCAAGGAAAAGGCTGGAAAACAATGTGATCTACATCTCAAAAGTTTTTCTTCCAACCCAGACCTCAACAGTCAATAGCAAGCAGAAATATATGAAAAGAATATTCCAGAAAAAACAGCATAATTTAAAAGAATACAAGACCTTGTCTAGGACGACGTCGGGAGGGCACATCCAAATGGATTCGTCGATATCCATGATGAACACCTGGAAGAAATGGCAATGACGAGAATGCTTTAGAAAGCAAAAGTAAATGTTATCACGGATTAAATAACTACTTTTGGCGGTGAACATTTTTACGCTTTTAGGCTATCCATTCTGGCTAGCACGTTTGACTGCAATTTACTTCGAAAGCGTCGTGTTTGGGAAATACAACAAAAAGTAAATGCCCTGAAAGAGGGTCAATTGAAGGTGAAATAAAACTAAGGTAAACATTTGAAAAATCCAAGGTCAGCGACTTGGATTTTTCAAATTTATTTCGTTTCATACCATCCAAGATGACAACTATCAATGCATTTCGTTAGCTCAAACAGTGTACGGCAGGTCAGGAGAATACGATGTGGAAAAATGGCATGTCAAACAAAGTCCGCCCAAACGAACTCCATTTATAATAGGCGGCATTACGACTAGTGTGAAACGAAATAAATTTGAAAACATTCATTGCGGGGTTTTATTTTCTACTTTAGTTGTTAGCTTGGTCGCGTTAGTCATTGTTACCTAAACGAATGTTGTTCACTTTTTAATTATTGTATACAATGCTGGAATGAAAATAAAAATAAAATATATTAAAGAAACAGAAGACTGCCGTGGTCATTGACGTCAAGAGAGTAGCGAAAAGCAAAAGAGCCGCGAACATCGATGCTGAAGACATGAATACTTGGCTTGTGAGACTTGCACCTGAAAAATTCATGAAATCTGAATCATTTTGGTTTCATGACGACTTACTCAGGATAGACCGTGTAAAATGTTCAGAGAATCTGCCCTGTTTCGAACAATAAGTAGTTTCGTGACAAGGTTATTAAATTCAAAATAAATTCAATGTATATTAAAGATACGATAGTAATTGTCATTCCCGCAGATATGCACTTGTAAGGTCACGTTTCGCACAAAGGTTGGCCTTATTGGGTACGACGAGATACTAATAATTTAAACTCATACTCAAATATAGCATAATAAAAAAAGAAGAGACATCTCATAGCAATTTACACGTTCACACCGTTCGTTTCTTCCTATAGCCTTTTCCTTATATCGATCTGTCACGAATTCCTAGATGTGCTCGTATCCTCGAACTGTGTAGCTACATAGTATTATATCGCACAACTTGTACATGTTACAATTTAATCACGTATATTTTTCACCGCGACCGTTCTCTACGGATGTGAAGTGTGGGCACTTCGATCGAGTGACAAGGAGCGAATAAGCGTGACCCAAAGGAAAATGGAAAGGAAAATGATCGGAGTTGCACTGAGAGATCGTTGGAGAAACGAACGCGTACGGCAGATCACCAAGCTGCGCGACTGGGTCCAAGAAGGACTGAAACGAGATCGTTGGAGAAACGAACGCGTACGGCAGATCACCAAGCTGCGCGACTGGGTCCAAGAAGGACTGAAACGAGATCGTTGGAGAAACGAACGCGTACGGCAGATCACCAAGCTGCGCGACTGGGTCCAAGAAGGACTGAAACGAGATCGTTGGAGAAACGAACGCGTACGGCAGATCACCAAGCTGCGCGACTGGGTCCAAGAAGGACTGAAACGAGATCGTTGGAGAAACGAACGCGTACGGCAGATCACCAAGCTGCGCGACTGGGTCCAAGAAGGACTGAAACGAGATCGTTGGAGAAACGAACGCGTACGGCAGATCACCAAGCTGCGCGACTGGGTCCAAGAAGGACTGAAACGAGATCGTTGGAGAAACGAACGCGTACGGCAGATCACCAAGCTGCGCGACTGGGTCCAAGAAGGACTGAAACGAGATCGTTGGAGAAACGAACGCGTACGGCAGATCACCAAGCTGCGCGACTGGGTCCAAGAAGGACTGAAACGAGATCGTTGGAGAAACGAACGCGTACGGCAGATCACCAAGCTGCGCGACTGGGTCCAAGAAGGACTGAAACGAGATCGTTGGAGAAACGAACGCGTACGGCAGATCACCAAGCTGCGCGACTGGGTCCAAGAAGGACTGAAACGAGATCGTTGGAGAAACGAACGCGTACGGCAGATCACCAAGCTGCGCGACTGGGTCCAAGAAGGACTGAAACGAGATCGTTGGAGAAACGAACGCGTACGGCAGATCACCAAGCTGCGCGACTGGGTCCAAGAAGGACTGAAACGAGATCGTTGGAGAAACGAACGCGTACGGCAGATCACCAAGCTGCGCGACTGGGTCCAAGAAGGACTGAAACGAGATCGTTGGAGAAACGAACGCGTACGGCAGATCACCAAGCTGCGCGACTGGGTCCAAGAAGGACTGAAACGAGATCGTTGGAGAAACGAACGCGTACGGCAGATCACCAAGCTGCGCGACTGGGTCCAAGAAGGACTGAAACGAGATCGTTGGAGAAACGAACGCGTACGGCAGATCACCAAGCTGCGCGACTGGGTCCAAGAAGGACTGAAACGAGATCGTTGGAGAAACGAACGCGTACGGCAGATCACCAAGCTGCGCGACTGGGTCCAAGAAGGACTGAAACGAGATCGTTGGAGAAACGAACGCGTACGGCAGATCACCAAGCTGCGCGACTGGGTCCAAGAAGGACTGAAACGAGATCGTTGGAGAAACGAACGCGTACGGCAGATCACCAAGCTGCGCGACTGGGTCCAAGAAGGACTGAAACGAGATCGTTGGAGAAACGAACGCGTACGGCAGATCACCAAGCTGCGCGACTGGGTCCAAGAAGGACTGAAACGAGATCGTTGGAGAAACGAACGCGTACGGCAGATCACCAAGCTGCGCGACTGGGTCCAAGAAGGACTGAAACGAGATCGTTGGAGAAACGAACGCGTACGGCAGATCACCAAGCTGCGCGACTGGGTCCAAGAAGGACTGAAACGAGATCGTTGGAGAAACGAACGCGTACGGCAGATCACCAAGCTGCGCGACTGGGTCCAAGAAGGACTGAAACGAGATCGTTGGAGAAACGAACGCGTACGGCAGATCACCAAGCTGCGCGACTGGGTCCAAGAAGGACTGAAACGAGATCGTTGGAGAAACGAACGCGTACGGCAGATCACCAAGCTGCGCGACTGGGTCCAAGAAGGACTGAAACGAGATCGTTGGAGAAACGAACGCGTACGGCAGATCACCAAGCTGCGCGACTGGGTCCAAGAAGGACTGAAACGAGATCGTTGGAGAAACGAACGCGTACGGCAGATCACCAAGCTGCGCGACTGGGTCCAAGAAGGACTGAAACGAGATCGTTGGAGAAACGAACGCGTACGGCAGATCACCAAGCTGCGCGACTGGGTCCAAGAAGGACTGAAACGAGATCGTTGGAGAAACGAACGCGTACGGCAGATCACCAAGCTGCGCGACTGGGTCCAAGAAGGACTGAAACGAGATCGTTGGAGAAACGAACGCGTACGGCAGATCACCAAGCTGCGCGACTGGGTCCAAGAAGGACTGAAACGAAAAGCGCGCGGGCACTCAAAGTGCGAGAAATGGATACAGAGAAATGGACTCGTGCAACTACCGTCTGGAACCCCTACAACAAGAACCTTCCCGGAAAACCAAGAGTGCGCTGGAGAGATGATTTGAAACGAGCTATTGGCCAAAACTGGTGGACTGCAACCCGCGATGATTACCAACGTCTCATCCCCATCTGAGCATTTAATGCCTGATATGATAAATTGATTGATTGATTGATTGATTGTTTGAAAAAAGAAAAATTTAGAGGACATTTGCTGACTGTATGATTCATACAATGTTGATGCCGAAGAAATAGTCTTCGTACATAATATGTACACTCAGTACGAAACACCGAAGGCTGCTCACATGAAATGATCTACGACTTCCCTCGAAAAGTCTCATCGGAAATATCTGGAGCTGATTTGTTAACAATTTTTTTACATTTGGATTTACTGCGTTTTAGGGTGAGAGAGAGTGAAAATTCTTCGGAGCGAATGTTAGTGTTGTTATGTAAGAAGAAAAATGAAAAGTAACAATTGACGATAGCTCATCGTCTAGTGAACATGGATTTTTTTTTGTCTTTTCTTGCTACCTGCATTCTAGGAATATACATACATTCTAGGAATAGACTTCTCACCGAAGCACCAACAGAATTTCTGATATAAACAATAAGAGATCGGCATAGAATATAGAATGGATTCGCTTATGTTCAATTATGAGCTTTAAAGTACATCAATCTCTTTCTCAATTTCTTTCTTTCGCTCTTTTTCTTCTTCTCTTTCTCTGCCTCTCCGTATTTCTCTCAATGTCTTAGTCTTCACAGAAAATATACAAAAGAAACTTTCTTCTTCTTTGAATATTTTCTTTCAAAGTAGAAGAAAGTTTATGAAATGGACTTGCATAAATAATGTTGTACAGGAGGAACAAGGTTTTCTCGCTCTCATCAAACTGGCCTCTAACACAAGCGTCAGATACCGTACGCCGAGACGCTGTCGCCAGCAACCTCTTGCTGTGTCTCTCACGAGTCCTCCTGGATTCTTTTTAGATAAAAGCCGTTGTCGAGGACCCAGCCGCCGTAGTAAAGTGTCTCTTTTTTGAGGCGAAAGATGAAGTTACTGACATCAGGCTAATATCTCTGTTCCTCTCTCATCTACGGCAACTCTTCTTGTGTATGCCTGTTCCCTTAGAGTTAGCCTGATATGATTTTCTGGCTAGCATCAGGCAGCAACATGAGGCGAAGGAGAGACAAAGTGAGAGAGCATGCATTTTGAGGAGAATCTGCTCAACATGAGGCACAGAATCTTGACCCGGTCCGCATTGAGTCAAGATTCTGTGCCTCATGTTGAGCAGAGTCTCTTCAAAATTCATGCTCTCTCGCTGTCTCTTATTAGCCTCATGTTGCCGGGCAAAAACCAAATTGTATTGTTTTGCGTTCATTGAGAGAATTAGCATAAATCGTTGAGAGAGATCGAGAGAGAGTTTACTTATCGGTCTATCACCCTATCCTCTTACATCATGTTAATTTTTGTATAAATATGTATACATTAAAGTAGTAAAATCTCAATAAAACATGTTTGGCACCAAGCCAACCGGTGCTGTTTTGCATCCATTTTGAGAGAAAATTGAGAGAAACACATAGAGAGAGACCGAAAGTTCGCTCTCTCTCTATATGATGGTCTTCTACAGAGAAAGGCGGTTTTTTTAAACTATGTTACATATCACCAGGGCCAGGTTGAAGCTTTGCACATTAAAAAGAAGTTTCCGCATTCACGGCTAGTAAAATGTCCAGTATCCCTCCTGCTCTCAATTCTTGCTAGTGCTCCGATGGACAATAGAAATGCTTTGTTCGAAAAATCCGTCGAATGTCGGTTGCATTGAGGGAATCGCTAGATTTTGCCGGTTCCTGAACCGATGTTGCGACTTGCTCAAGTTTCCGTGGGCAGCTGTCTTAAATGCTGCCCGTTTTGTTCAGCTGCTGCCGGCTGAACATCGTTTTTATTATGCTCGTTTTATGAGGCTGAATCTATAAAAGTTGTTGCATCTAATTGTAAGAATTTGTCAATGCCATTAATGGAAGAATTGAGCAGAAGCCGATTAGGAATGTTAAGTTTTAGATTAGAGAGGGAGTGAGTACAAAAAGAGGGTAAGGGAAAGAAAGAAGAAGCTGGGGAGAGGGGGGGAGGGTTGTAGAAAATAAAGAGACCGAGACAGGAGAGCAGTGCTGCTCATGCACATGAAGCGGTTCTTATATTAGACTGGTGGATATGTACACTCTTCTGCATTCTCTCTATCTCGATCTCTCCCCACCCTCTCTCCCCATCTCTCTCTCTCTCTCTCTCTCTCTCTCTCTCTCTCTTTCTCTCTCTCTCTCTCTCTCCTTTCTCTTCACGTCGCTCTATTTCTCTCCCTCTCCCTCTCGCTCTCTCTCTCTCTCTCTCTCTCTCTCTCTCTCTCTTTCACTTTCCTTTATCTTCCCGTCACTCTCTCTCTCTCTCTCTCTCTCTCTCTCTCTCTCTCTTTCACTTTCCTTTATCTTCCCGTCACTCTCTCTCTCTCTCTCTCTCTCTCTCTCTCTTTCACTTTCCTTTATCTTCCCGTCACTCTCTATCTCTCTCTCTCTCTCTCTCTATGAATAACAAAGACACCAAGAGCAAGGAAGCCTTAATGTTGATATCAGTGTAAACATGAGGCTAAACCTAGTGTTAAAGTGGTTAGCCTCATGTCAGTACCCTGATGTTTAGCCTCATAAAAGGGACACTTTACTAGGGCGGCAGAAGATTAGGGTGCTGAAGATGACATTAGACCCAAAAACCATTGTGGGTTCGCTGTTAATGTCACTCAAAAATATGATGGGGTTGGACTTGGGGGTGCCCCAAAAACAGGGTGGGTCTGTCAATACGACAGTACCTTTTTCAAACGATAGCTGGTAGGTTTTTCAGTGAAAAACCTACCAGCTATTGTTTGAGATAGGCAATACCACTTTTGAAAAACAGAATCTTGCATAGCAGCACTGTAAGGAAGTTCAGATTGTATGCGAAAGTTGCCCGCGGTGCACAGCGAGCTCAAATAGACTAAAATAAAGTTACAGCAGAGATGTTATAGAATACAGCTAAACCATCTATTCAAGAATAACTACTCGAATATCAAAGAAACAAATTTTTTGTCCGGGATACCCAAATGTGAAAAACTCGGGTGATTTTAGCTCTGCAGTATTCCAATTAAACAATAATCTGCTTCTGGAAGTTGACATCATAAAGAGGCAATACCTGAAAATTTCATAAACTTGCATCTTGTTTGAAGAAAAATGCAGGAAAAACCAAAATATGCACTTGTGTCGCCATATACTGGACTCTCTTTTATTCATCATGTCGTTATAAGCGTGATGTTTACATATTTTTCATTCTGAACCCAAATCCAGCCACATCAAGGCTTTTTTCTGTCAAGTACATTGCATCAAAAACAGCCAAATCCTCCTAACGTTAATCCTCTGCAGCGATGTACTTGGTCCGGCCTCGAATAACTGGAAATAATTGGTGAAATCTCACTGTTGATCCCCTGATTGTACCAAACTTGTCACGTGTTACAGCTCTTCAATCGTTTATCGTGCACATATAAATAGGGCCACCGTTTGGTCTGAAGCAGCGCCAGGTGCAATTCTCACTGGCGAAAGTCATGATGCCTCCTCGATCGCTGTTCCTCACGTTCGTGCTTTTCGTCGCTCTCTTCAATGTGGGCCTCGCCAACTTCGAATGTCCTGAAGGCTATACTTGGGACAATGTGTACAGTAAGAAGAAGATTTTCTTTAATTTTTTTTTGCATTTTTTTAAAGTACTCTCTTCGATAAAGTGCCAATGCAATTTGGCAAGTCTTTCAATGTGCCAACTCCAGATTCGTGCTGGAATGGCGGAAAGTGCTCCGCGAACGGAGTCTGCGTCGAAAGCCAGTGCTGCTACCCGGACGATTGATTCGTCGTGATTCAGCCAACAGGCCATGCGGCCTAAGATGACTTCTGAACGGTGTTGAAGCTGATAAATTGTGCTCTCCTGAAAGCTACAAGGGATTTGAGCGCCATTTACATACATACATGTGCATGATTTACAAACTACGCCAACATGACAATACAAATCAATTCAATTTTCCGACTTTCTTTTATTGACCGATATGACGATATGAGGACATTACACGTGAATAGATAATCAATCATGTTTTCAGAAGAGATGCTCGAGCAATGAAATGTGCAAAGAAGAAAAAGGAAAAGAAAAAGTGATCAGAAATTCGATGAAAATCGTTGTTTCTATTTGCAGTGCAAGGGGGATGCGTGCTCGAGAATGGCATATTGAATTGTTACGGTCGGGTTCGGGTGACCTTGTGGTTGTCCCCTAGGCGCCGTGTTGTATATTATGGACTACTAACACATTGTTACTTTACATGCCTTTATTATCTTAGTCTTACTTAGTTCCTAACATTAATAGCGAGAGAGAAGAGAGGGGGCTAGGCCATGGGGCGGCTCTAGCGGTTGCCGTCGAACACTGCGGCAGCGGAGGCTGTACTGGTAAGCGTGGCCTCCGCTTTGGCTAGTACTGGCGCCGGCCATGACAGAATGTGGCCAGCATTCATATACTAATGCCCAATGAGGCATTCTTGAACGGAAATAGTTTTCTTCTTCTTCTTTTGTTTTTCCCTGTAATAAAACCTACCTGCCCTTTGCTTATAAGTGCATATTTGCGTTAATGACACGACAGTCTATCGATTCATTACTATATTTTGCTTTTATTTTATTCCAGCATTGTATAAAACGCTTAAAAAGTGAACAACATTCGTCAAGATTGTCTGAACATTTTACACTCTCTTTCAGAAAAGATGATGAAATCAAAATGATTCAGATTTCCTTGTATTACTTTCCCCCAATCATTGCTTGGGCGGCTTCCTGCTTATCCCATCCCATCATTTCCTTCGAATCAGGAGCGTAGCCTTCCGGATAGCAGCATTGGTTCTTGACGCAGACTCCGCTCGCAGCGCACTTTTCTCCGTTCCAACACGAATCTGGAATTAAGGGTTTTCGATACTTTCGAACTGTGCGGCACGTTATAGACACCATTTAAGATTCCTGAAAAGAAGAAGCTAAAACCTACCGTAGGCACCATCCCAATCATAGCCATCGGGACAATCGAAATCGAGTTCTTGACGACGGTAGCGGTTGTTTGCGAGGCCGACAGAGAAGAGAGCGACAGAAAGCACGAGAACCGCGAACAGCGAGAAAGAAGACATGATTACTTGGCTTGTGAGACTTGCAATTGATGCTGCTTCAGATGCAATGTTAGCCCTATTTATATGAATATGATAAATGATTGCATAGCTGGAAGCATTTGAGAATTTTCAAGCAGTCCCTTTCAACATGGCGATTTCACAATATTGCTTGATATTCGACGCCTGTGCAAATACGTTCATATGAACCGGCAGGCTAATAATGTTAGGAGAGAATTGGATGTTTTTCATGGGATGAAATCCATCAAAAAAGTATTAAAAGCTATCTTTAGAGCCAAACACCATTCTTTCACTGTGAAGAACATTCAGGAGGCATTCCATTTTAAAAAAAACATTGTTGAAGTGCATAAATGAAAACCGAAAAAAGCGAACACTGACCGATCTTCCCAGGCAATGAATTTAGCCTTCGTAGTGGGTTTACTCTAATTTACATTATGAGGTGCATGTGAAGTTATCTCCGCATTTAAATAATTATTTTTCGTGAATTACATCTCATAAAACACATTATTCTTTTCTAACATTATTCCCCAGCCGTAATGTACCTACATATGTAGATATTTGCGCAGGCGTCGAATAACAAGCGATATTGTGAAATTGCCATGTTGAATGGGAATGCATGAAAATTCTCAAATGTTTCCTGCTGTTCAATCATTTATCATGCTCAAATAAATAGAGCTGACATTGGGACTGAAGCAGCACAGTTGCAATTCTTACCAGGGCGCTGTTTCCCGTTCTCGTGCTTTCCGTCGCTCTTTTCAATGTCCGCCTCGCCTACAACTGTCAAGAGCCCGATTTCGAATGTCCTGAAGGCTGTGATTGGGATGGTGTCTGCGGTAAGAATAAGCATCGCCATGCTTATTTGAATATTAAAAGGTTTATACTGTAAGTTATAAACAATAGGCACAATATAGCAACTATTTTTAAATACCAGATTCGTGAGGAGTCTGCGTCAAGTACCAATGCTACTACCCGGAAGGCCACTCTCCCGATTATGAGGAATCTAAGAAAATGATGGAATGGGAGTTGCAGGAAGAAGTACCGGCGGGCGATCGAGTCTGCTACCACGGAGACTTCCAAGGAGGTAATATTGCCGTGATCAATTTTATCTCTAAGAAGGGAGATCGATTGTCTCAAATATCCTCGATTGTTCAGAATGCATCAATGGAAGCTGCAATGACGGCTATGAATGTCTTCGCAAGTCGCTGAACAGCAATGACAACGTCTGCTTCCGTCTTCCCCAATAGGAATTGGTAATGCTGGGAAGCGAGATTGGAAATCTTCATTACCTTTACTGATAGAGCCTTTAAAATGTTCGGACATTCTTGAGAAATTATGTAAACTTTTTAAGCGTTTTCAACAATTTCTGAATTAAAAAAATGCAAGGAATATCAAAGAAAGGACTTAAAGAAAGGACAGCAATGGTAATTCATTCCAATATACACTTGTATACTCGTGTTTCGCATAATGACAAGTGTCACTACGAAAAAAAAGAGGAAGACAATTAGCTTTGATAAAATATCTTTATCGCAGGAAAGGCAGCCAAAGATGCCTCATTTACTCAATGATTTACTTTCATTCTTGGTCAAATTAGCGTTGAGTCGTCGACGATGTTCAATCTAAGCGTTCAGCGCTGGATGTTCTATCGTCGAACATCTTTGCCGTTATTGCGTAACGTGCACTTCCCGCAAAACCATTAGCCCCATTCGGGAAATGAACCCAGTCAGAACGAGCTCAGAGATTCAGAAGGTAACCCAGCATGGTGAAGAGAGCAAGTCTGAGATTATCACGATTGTACGCCGAGATGCGGCATATGCTTTCGAAGCATGTGCTCTTTCGTACATCATACTTAGGTAATCAAACCGGCGTGTCAGCAAGCAGAGTGTTGATCGATAATCGATATCATTTATCGCATTTGACGAAAACATGAGAAGACAAGCTACTCGGATTTGACGGCTTCGCAGCCTTTCTCTCCTCCGGTCTCTCCAGGCTTCACGGGGTCAGGTTTTTCTCCTCCGGTCTCTCCAGGCTTCACGGGGTCTGGTTTTTCTCCTCCGGTCTCTCCAGGCTTCACGGGGTCAGGTTTTTCTCCTCCGGTCTCTCCAGGCTTCACGGGGTCAGGTTTTTCTCCTCCTGTCTCTCCAGGCTTCACGGGGTCAGGTTTCTTTGTCGGCGTAGTCGTAGGAGCCGGAGTCGGCTTGGGAGTTGGTGCCTCGGTTGCCTTCGCGCAGCGATTGCATGTCTTTGCGCAGAACTGCTGCTTCTGTCCATCGCTGTAGAGCGAGCTCGAGCAGAAGCCATTCGACGCCCACACGGCGCAGCTTAGAAAGAGGAGAATGTTTATAAGTGAAATATTCTAGACCGCTTTCGATTTTTAAGCGAAACTATCATTTGTTTTTCCCTATAGAAAAATTTCCTTTTTTTTCTTTTAGATTTGATTGAAACAACAGACTTGGGATGACGGTCGCCACAATCGTCCGCCGGACACATTCCGCACGTTTTTGGACAGAACTTCTGCTTCATGCTGGTGGTGTAGAGGGTGGAGAAACAGAAACAGTTGCGATTCCATGACGGGCAGCTGGAGAGAAGGTTTCTTTGTTTTGACTTCATTTTTTTTCGAAACTGTGCGTTTACAGGTAGCCAAGACTGTTAAGAAATCACTAATGTAATCAATCATAAACATACTTGGGATGATTGTCGTTACAAGCGGCCTCAGCGAATGCAAGCAAAACAGCGGAGATTGCAGAGAACAAGAGTAGTGGCATCTTTGGGCGCTTGGATATCAAAATTAGCAGGTATCTAGAAATGATGACTCGACAATGCATTGAAATTTGTATTGATAATTTTTTTAAAGGTTTTTTTAATAATTAAAAGAACGGACTGTCTGCCTTTATTGAATGCTGTTCTGCTCTCATCTTTTATATCTGCCGCTTTTTCTTTACTCAGGCGCGCCAAATGGCAGTGGGCGGTAAGAGGTGCTTCGAACCTCGCTGCCTTGTCAGCCAAATGGCGAACTTTGTGCTTTGCTTTATTCGCCAGTCACTTTTTACTTGCCCTAAATGAGACGGCGCCCACTGATTTTGCGTTGAACAAACAGTTGGAGATATCCGGGAGTCGTTCTAACGGGTTATTTTTTTACACTTGCCTGAGTTTGACCAGTCTCGAATATTCTTGCGGCATCGTAGGATACGTTGCAATATGTGCAACCATTTTTGTTCGCAATTAGCACCACAGCCAACTTTCGCCTGATAAGTACAACGTTGTTAATAATGTGACATTAAAGGAGGGCGATCACCGAAAAGTCATTGACGATAAATGAACCATCTTAGTTATTTTCGAATAGTCTGGGGCATGCAGAAAAAGAATATGTATATGAAAATGTACAAGAAAGTTCCATATTCAAGTATAATGAACTTTAAAATGCAAATTTTGAATGAATTTGTGATTGGTGTGCCAGGGAAAAAGCAGAACCCATCGGTAGAATCCCACCTTCACGACCACGTACCCATCGCGGGAAATAAAATTACAAGGATTTGAAGAAATTGTTATGGTGAATGCTTTATTACCTTTTGGTTCATTTGTTTTAGAAAATGTTTTTATAAATTCCTGTTACGCAAAACATTATCAAATAGGTATAACAGCAATAACAAGCCGCTTCAAAAACCACACGCACATTCCTATTCTACCGAACATTTTTGAGAAATTAAACGGACTTCCGTTCGAAATATTTGTACGTTTGAACGCACATTACTGTATTTTCGGTGATCGCCCTTCTTTAACGCATATTTTACGATTCACCAAGTGCCTAAGTAATATTTTACGATTCACCAAGTGCCTAAGTAATATTTTACGATTCACCAAGTGCCTCATTGCGGCTTCCTTCTTCCCATGTTATGTACATAGAAGTTAGTTATTATTATTATTTTTAAAGAACGACACGTAATCATTTTCTGGTTGAGGCGGCATTTTGATATGCTTAAGAAGAAGCTTCTAAATATGCAATTAAATGAGCATTAAAAAGCGGCCACAAAGCGGAGGGAGCGCAGGTAGCAGGCGAAGACGCTTGAGTGACCCAACGATCGCCGTCCTCCGCTCTCGCAGGTCAGATTCATTATGGCCTTCGAGAGCGTTCATATACCGCTACTCGGAAATGGTATCATTCACAACAAATAATCTACGCGTATCGTATGATGGACTCCTGACTTCTCTTACGAAATTGCATATTAAAAATTCATTGTATGCTTAATTGATCTTATAGAATACTGAACAAAAATATTAGTTGAATTGTCCTCCTGGCCGCCATTAAGATGGATGTGCCAAGAAAACCAACGCGGACTTTGACCAAATTCCAAATCTTTCTTCGTTTTCCGTTTTGCAGTGATTCCATAAAGAAGAGCGAACATTGACGATCCAGAAGACATGATTACATGTGATAATTGCAACTGATGCTGCGTCCGATTCAATGCCAGCCCTATTTATATGAACATTATAAATGATTGCATAGCTGGAAGCATTTGATAATTTTCGTGCAGTCCCATTCAACATTTCACAATATTACTTGTTATTCGACGTCAGCTCAAATACAAAGCAGCTGGGGAATAATGTTAAAAGAGAATTGGTTGGTTTCATGGATGAAATACACCAAAAAGAAATTTTGGAAGCTATCTTTAGACCCATACAGCAACAAATTTTGAATGAGAATGCATAAAACACTATCAAATATGTCAGTAGCGTGCAATAAAAGTGTATATTTTGGTTTTTCATGCATATTTTTCTTCAAAGTGAAGGAAAGTATATGAAATTTTCGGGATTGCTTCTGTATAGTGAAACACTTAAATTAGTATAATATTGTTTCCATTGATCCACTATTGATCGAGAAAAAAAATCAATAACTCAAATTACCCGTTTTGCATATTTAGGCGTGCTGAACAAAATGATTTATTTCTTTGATCTTATGTGAGTTTTTATGGGTATTTTATTTTATTTGCATTGAATAACATCCTTGCGATAACTTTTAGGTCTAGTTCTTATTTAATCTCATGTTGTTACATGCTAGCAGCCCTCAGTTCGAGATTCATTCAATCAGCCTGAGATGCAGAAGGCTCAGCAGGATAAAATCAATCATTTACTTCAATATTTATTGTAATAATGATTTTAATGTTTTCATAGATAATCGTTTAAGCTTTTCAGATAGTTGCTTGAACAGTGGAAATTCTATGCTTCTTTTGTTTCTCGAAGCAACATGAAGCCAGGAATAAAAGAAAGCTGCCCAATATGGAGAAGCCTACTGACTATCATTTGAGATAGGCAAAACCGTGTTTGAAACACGGACCCCTACATAGCATCACTTTAAGTACGTCTGGGCTGCGGACGAAAGCTGACCGCGGTGTCCAAAACGTGCTCCAAAAGTTAGCATAGAATTTCCACTGTTCAAGCAACTATCTGAAAAGCTTAAACGATTATCTATGAAAACATTAAAATCATTATTACAATAAATATTGAAGTAAATGATTGATTTTATCCTGCTGAGCCTTCTGCATCTCAGGCCGATTGAATGAATCTCGAACTGAGGGCTGCCAGCATGTAACAACATGAGATTAAATAAGAACTAGACCTAAAAGTTATCGCAAGGATGTAATTCAATGCAAATAAAATAAAATACTAATAAAAACTCACATAAGGTCAAAGAAAAAAAATCATTTTGTTCACTACGACTAAATATGCAATACGGGTAATTTGAGTTATTGATTTTTTTTCTCGATCAATAGTGGATCAATGGAAACAATATTATACTAATTTAAGTGTTTCACTATACAGAAGCAATCCCGAAAATTTCATATACTTTCCTTCACTTTGAAGAAAAATATGCATGAAAAACCAAAATATACACTTTTATTGCACGCTACTGTATGTATACTGCCGAAGAACGGTAACATTGACTGTTGAATAATAGTAATCAGAAATATTAAAAACATTCAAAAAGATTTTCAAGCCAGGCTCTTCTCTCACGTCAAAAAAAGATTCAGGAGGGAACCACTTTTGAACATCGCTGAAATGAAAACCAAAAAAACAACTATCGATCATCCCAAGGAATGAATTTTATCATCGGCATATGTTTGCCCTAATTTGCATTTAGAGGAACATGTGAACTTATCACCGTATTTCAAACGTTATTTTCGCGAATTTCATCGCATAAAAACAGCCAATTCACCCCTAACATTATTCCCCTGACGGTGTATACATAAGTATATGTATATGTACAAACATATGTATGTACATATGCACAAGCATCGAATAACGAGCAATATTGTGAAATGTTGAATGGGAGAATTTATCAAATACTTCCAGCTATACAATAATTTTTTTTTCAAGTCTTCTTTCTCTCTGTTCGCAGCTCTAATTCTTTCCGTCGCTCTCTTCACTGTTATCCTCGCCAACAAACGATCACATAAATAGGGCAAATATTCCATCCTTAGCAGCATCAGTTGCAAGTCTCACAAGCCAATTAATCATGTCTTCTTTCTCGCTGTTCGCGGCTCTAGTGCTTTCCGTTGCTCTCTTCTCTGTCGGCCTCGCCAACAGCCGCCTCCGTCGTCAGGGTTATGCCTACGAATGTCCTGAAGGCTATAATATGGTTCCCGCATTCGGTTAGTAAAAGCTTCTCCTGTTTTTCGAATTTAAAAACAGCGCACAATCTTGAGAACGTTAATTACAGATGCATGTTGGAATGGAAGAAAGTGCACCGGGAACGCAGTTTGCTTCAATGATCAATGCTGCTTACCGGAAGGCACTGATTATGAACTACCGGAAATGATGGAATGGGATTCGCAGGAAGAAGTCGCCGCCCAGGCACCGGCGGGAGATCGAGTCTGCTACCACGGAGACTTCCAAGGAGGTAATATTGACATGATCAATTTTATCTCTAAGAAGGGAGATCGATTGTCTCAAATATCGTCGATTGTTCAGAATGCATCAATGGAAGCTGCAATGACGGCTACGAATGCCTTCGCAAATCGCTGAACAGCAATGACAACGTCTGCTGCCGTCTTCCCCAATAGGAATTGGGAATGCTGGAATGCGATATTGGAAATCTTCATTACCTTTTCTGATAGAGCCTTCAGAATGTTCGGACAATCTTGACTTTTTAAGCGTTTTCAACAATTTCGGAGTAAAAAATTGCAAAGTATATTAAAGAAAGGTCTGTCTTGGTAATTCATTCAAATATAAATACATTCACGTGTATACTCGTGTTTCGCACAAAGGCAAGTCTCGTTTAAAAAAAGGAAGACAATTAACATTGCAAGAATATCTCCATTGCAGGAACGGCAGCCAAAGATGCCTCATTTACTCAATGATTTACTTTCATTCTTGGTCAAATTAGCGTTGAGTCGTCGACGATGTTCAATCTAAGCGTTCAGCGCTGGACGTTCTATCGTCAAATATCTTTGCTCTAAGAGCGTTATTTGCACTTGCCACAAAACCATTAACCCCGTTCGAGAAAAAAAGTGCAATTCTGAGACATTCACACTTGTACGCCGAGATGCGACGTCTGTTTCACCTGCCTATGCAACGTCTTACCTCCAGCATAGGTGATTAAACCGGCGTGTCAGCAAGCAGTGTTGAGTTAACAGTGAACACAGTTGTCGACAATCGATATCATTTATCGCATTTGACGAAAATATGAGACGATAAGCTACTCGGATTTGACGGCTTCGCCCCCAGTCTCTCCCCCCTTCTCTCCTCCGGTCTCTCCCCCTTTCTCTCCCCCTTTCTCTCCCTCTTTCTCTCCCCCGGCCTCTCCCCCTTTCTCTCCCCCTTTCTCTCCTCCTGCCTCTCCCCCTTTCTCTCCCCCTTTCTCTCCCCCCTTCTCTCCCTCTTTCTCTCCCCCTTTCTCTCCTCCTTTCTCTCCCTCTTTCTGTCCTCCTGTCTCTCCAGGCTTCACGGGGTCAGGTTTCTTTGTTGTCGTAGTCGTTGGAGCCGTAGTCGGCTTGGGCGTTGGAGCCTCGGTTGCCTTCTCGCAGCGATTGCAGGTTTTTGCGCAGAACTGCTGCTTCTGTCCCTCGCTGTAGAGAGTACTCGAGCAGAAGCCATTCGACGCCCACACGGCACAGCTTAGAAAGAGAATGACGATTCGATAATGAATTGAATGTTTATAAGTGAAATATTCTAGATCGCTTTCTATTTTTAAGTGAAACAATCATTTGTTTTTCCTTATAGAAAAATTTCCTTTTTTTCCTTTTAATTTATTGAAATAACAAACTTGGGATGACGGTCGCCGCAATCGTCCACCGGACACATTCCGCACGTTTTTGGACAGAACTTCTGCTTCATGCTATTGGTGTAGAGGGCGGAGCCACAGAAACCGTTACGATTCCATGACGGGCAGCTGGAGAAGAAGGTTTCTTTGTTTTAACTTCATTTTTTTTTCGAAACTGTGCGTTTACAGGTAGCCAAGACTGTTAAGAAATCACTAATGTAATCAATCATAAACATACTTGGGATGATTGTCGTTGCAAGCGGCCTCAGCGAATGCAAGCAAAACAGCGGAGATTGCAGAGAATAAGAGTAGAGGCATCTTTGGGCGCTTGGATAGCAAAATTAGTAGGTATCTAGAAATGACGACTCGACAATGCATTGAAATTTGTATTGATAATTTTTTTAAAGGTTTTTTTTAATAATTAAAAGAACGGACTGTCTGCCTTTATTGAATGCTGTTCTGCTCTCATCTTTTATATCTGCCGCTTTTTCTTTACTCAGGCGCGCCAAATGGCAGTGGGCGTTAAGAGGTGCTTCGAACCTCGCTGCCTTGTCAGCCAAATGGCGAACTTTGTGCTTTGCTTTATTCGCCAGCCACTTTTTACTTGCCCTAAATGAGACGGCGCCCACTGATTTTGCGTTGAACAAACAGTTGGAGAAATCCGGGAGTCGTTCTAAAGTGTGGTTTTTCTGCGCTGCCTATGTTTGATCGCAGCGGCCCGTCTCAGTTCTAATCCAAAATATTCTTTTGGCATCGTAGGCCACGTTGCGCACTCCCCCTCCTCCACCCTTCCCAAAGAAGTTCCACGTTTGTAGTAATGTGACCTTTACGCACATTTTACGATTCATAAAGTCCCTCGTCGCTGTAAGTAAGGGATGCCGGCTCATTGCGGCTGGGCGCCTGACTTCTTTTACAGAAATTACATATTAAAAATACAATTATGTATATGTATAATTGATCTTATAGAATATGTTTCTGCGGTTTATATTGACTAATCAAAAGCGTTTGATAGCATCCCCCTCAATCTTGTTACTTCTAAGCTAGCCGGTTATGGCATTGACGGGTCCCTTTTACGCTGGCTCTCCTTCTTTCTTACCGGTAGATCTCAGCAAGTCTGTATTAACAACCACCTTTCGGAAGAATACATGGTATCGTCTGCCGCCGTAGTAAAGTGTCTCTTTTTTGAGGCTAAACCTGATGTTACTAACATGAGGGTAATCTCTCTGATTCTCTCTCATTTACAGCAACTATTCTTTTCTATGCCTGTTCCCGCACAGTTAGCCTGATGTTATTTTGTGGCAAGGAACAGGCAGTAACATGAGGCGAAAAAGAGACAGAGTGAGAGAGCATGCATTTTGAAGAGATTCTGCTCAACATGAGGCTAGGAATCTTGACGCGGGCCGCATTGAGTCAAGATTTCTAGCCTCATCTTCTCTTCAAAATGCATGCCCTCTCATTGTCTCTTCCTAACCTCATGTTGCCAGCCAGGAAATCATATCCGAGATCCGAGAGGCGTCAAAATCCGGCCTGTTAGCTAAAAGTTGAAAGTCGAGAATCTTCGAAAAAATGCTGTACTATTTTTTCCTTGCAAGGGAAACCAGCTACTTACAATGTATTATTGTTTTGATGATGTGTTAGTTCATTATAATTGATATGCTGCTTGTTTTGTTTTGTCGTAGGAGCATGGATGACCAATCTGTGAGCATTTCACAGGCTTGAGCGCCGTGCAATCGGATGGGAACCCGGACTGCGCGCTAGCTGAAGATCCACTGAGAGGAGCAGCGATCGAACGACTAGGGTTATAAGAAGGTGCATCTGGGCACGCCCTAGAAGATCAACCCCTTCGGAGGCGCCTCGCACGCAAAGGTAATCGTCCTCGAGAAGGTGTACGTGATTGTCTGCATTCTTTTTTTCCATTTTTTTTACTTTTAATTCGGTTCTTTTTGCACTTTTCCGATGTTATTCTAATACTCCAGGAATGTCTGGGTAATTCAATCGCTTTAAGAATGTTATATAAAAATTATATCGCATTTTCAACGAAATTCGAAGGGAATATAGCTGATTTTTTTTCTTCTTTCAGCGGAGTCGAGGCTAAGCAGCCCAACTCTGTCATCCGCAAGTGCGTCCGTATCCAGCTGATCAAGAACGGCAAGAAGATCACCGCCTTCGTGCCGAACGACGGTTGCCTGAACTTCATCGAGGTTCGGAAAAAAATGCGCAAAACGTGATGAATAAGCCCGCATTATTTTGTTCTTTGTACCAGTCGTATGAGCAAGTTTCTTTTAGTTCATTATTGGAAGTAAGCATTTGTAGCAATGCTCTTTACTTCTTAGTTTATCCAAATATTGTTAGAGACCAACCGTGACCGCATTCCTGCGATGTTTCTCAGGGACTTGGAAAACTTTTTGCTGTCAATTCCGCTTCCTCGTCAGGTATCCACGGGAATAATGACCATTCGTGTTAAGAATAGGAAATAACTGACCAAAGCGTCTGCTATCTGGCTTTTCCTATGATATTTGTCCTGGCGATTGGAGAAATTGCGATGATTTCTTTTTTAATGTCTCGTATTTTGTTCATAAAACAGCAGTACTCACTGCTTTTGAATTTTTCTTATTTCTTTCCCCATTTTCAGGTCAATCCATTCAGAATTCTCGCAAGAAGTCTTAACATTTCTTTGGCACGCCTTATTTTCCTTAAATATTTCTGATCGTCTCCCAGTTCTTTGGTTTGCATACTTGTGAGGAGGGACATTGCTGGCCTAACAATATGTGTTGGTTCACCTTGTTTTTGGTTTTGTCAGGGTTGTTTTCTTTTACTAGAGCATACTAGAAGCTCAGTAATGAACAAGTAGAAATGGTTGTGGATAACCATTTCAGTCGTCTGATTTGAGCTAGGCTAACAAGTGTTTGTGGATTCTGTACAGCTATACAGTATACTTTTGATTTAGTGTGGGGGTTCTGTAAAGTATATTTGAAAGGCTTGATACTGTAGTTTCTCTCCACTCTCTTCCTGTTTGCAGTATGGATCGTACGAAGAAGCGAGGAGAGCAATTCAGCGGTGAGATGTCAGAGTTCATCATCCAACGGGCATACGATAACCGCACTGCCCTCTTCGAGGGAAATGCGGATCGTGAACCGGCAGTGAATCGACGGAGGAATGCAATATGGGAGGAGATTGAAAGGGAATTCATCGTGAAATTTCGAACCGTTCGTTCCCTGCAGTCGATGAAGGATCATCTCAAATACAAGAAATCTTCGCTGAAGAAGAATGTAGCACGGTGGAATAGGTTGATAATCTTTTTGGTCGCATTGATTCTGTTATCCTTTGTGTGTTTTTGCAGTTATCTGCGACAGACAGGAGGTGGAGTTTACGTGGAAGCAGAGAAGCTGCGAGTTCCGCTGACCGAGCAGATGGGAGTGACCGACTATCTGCTCTGCAGGATGAACGCGTGCACGCCAAGCTTCGGAGGAGTTGGTCCCAAATCGCTCGAAACAGGAACGGTTAGACTAAATGCTCCTTTCATAATATTTATGGTTTGAATATGAGAAGATCACGATGTAAATATGACGTGTTGAATCATTATTCTTATTTAACTAAACTAAATAAAAAAAAGATGAATGTGCAATTCATGGAAGTAATTAGCTGACATGAGTATTTAGTTTCTATGTAATTCTCGACTCGTTCTTTGCAGGGCGAAGTTCTCGGGAGCTCGTTCTCGGGAGATGGCAATCACAAGAACGATGGGACAAGCGACATGCAATTCGAGGTTAGAATGCTTAAGTGTTCACAATATGCAAACATTGCATATTTTATTAGCAATTCAAATTTATTATGATAAAAAGGTTAAAATAGTAATTGCCTAATTTTATAGTCAATAATATTCAGGAACTAATTTATAAAAAAAAACTTCCTTTTTACTATTTTACTATTTCTTTACAGCCCGAATTTCTCGGTGATAGCGGGACCACTAAGACGCGATACAACAATCGGAAGAGGGAAGCAATCTCGGAAGATGGCAATCGCAATAAGAAAAGAAGAATGGTTATGGTTAGCACTGTATCTTGGAAACATATTTTATTCCAATTTATCACATTCACGCTATGATCATTTTGTTTATTTTTCCTTTTGTTGATTCAAGACTTGTTTAGATTCAAAGCGACAGTTCTGGTGAGACGTCCTCAGTCGAGGACGAGAGTGAAGAGGAGTCGAACCGTGTCAAGAAGGGAAAGAAGATGAAGAAAATGGGAACCGTATCGGAGAAGAGAGTTCTGACGGAAATGGCTGAGATGTACAAGGTACTTATTCCCTGCTTACATAAGTCTTACGGTATTATTTTGAACATTGACTCCCTAATTGTTTACGTTTTTATCCACTAACTTCCTACTTGTTTAGGCTCAGCAGAACGCGTTCAAGGAACAGGCGGAAGCATCTCGGAGGATTCAAATTGTGGCAGATCGCGCTAAAGATGCTCTCGAGGAGCAGATTGGTCTGGCACGCGAGATGAAGAAAAGCCT
The DNA here is from genome assembly GCA_945643635.1 of Allodiplogaster sudhausi. Lineage (NCBI taxonomy): Eukaryota > Metazoa > Nematoda > Chromadorea > Rhabditida > Diplogasteridae > Allodiplogaster > Allodiplogaster sudhausi. The sequence continues at coordinate 1,081,361 of CALZFC010000100.1, read as the reverse complement.
GGAGATGCTCCGTCAAAGCGGCCATCTACTTCCTCACGATGCGGGATCAAACATTCATGAACAGGTTACTGTATTATCTTATAATAAGCTGGCTAATACAGTATCCCTCTCTACCAATTGTCCCTTCAAGATATTTATTTGTTTTAATCATAACAAACGTATTTTTTTTACAAATTTTTTATTTCAATTTATAAACATAACTTTTTAAGGACAGTTACGAGCGTCTTATCCAAACACCGCCCGCCGATTCCAAGGAGTTCCAGTTCCTGAAGCCGATGACCTCGGCATTCGGAGAAGAACACGGAGCAGCAAGCGTTGCTCCAAGTATTGCGTCATCCCAATCGATTCAATATTGAATCGTACTTTGAAGAATATATTCAGAGCTTTTAGCAGTACAGCTAATGTAATTCTATTAATACAGTATATAGCATTCTAGTAACAGAAATGGTTGAATATTAATAGAAGACTACATAGTATAGATTATTGTGGAATATAGTTAGAGTACTCCATATTGTTTTCTTTTTAGCTTAGCTGTTTAGTTTACCTTTTTAGCATGTTTGTTTTCTAGAAAACTGTTCATTCCATGTCCAGTTTTCTCACTCTTAGTTTTTAGTTTCTTTAGCTCATATATATGAAGAAAAGTTGTTACAGTGAGTTGTTGCAGTTGCATTTCGATTGAAAACTATGTTTGTCATTTCTGAGCGGATAGTTGTAGAGTACGGTAATTCTATTAGTATGTTGTGTTTCGTAATACAAAGTGTTGTTAAGCCTCATAAAGGCTTAACTAGAATAACTTATAAAATAGAAACAGTTACAGTAATCCTTTTTTTTCCTTTTAACTTAATCGAGCATTCTTGTTCTTGTTATCTTGTCTTTTTATGCTTCTAGATTTTAGTTTCTTTAATTAATACGGTTAATACGGCTGCAATGAACATGAGAGGATAAATGTTTATTCTTAACAGATGTACAGGTTAACTGGCCAGCTAAAGCGCTGCGGTGAGAAGCTCACGGGGGTTACGGGAATGCTGGGGAAGTCGAAGACCACGTCGTGGGGGGCCGAGTTGGCAGCGACTGTAGCCACGTTCAATCCCGAAGTTGTGCAAAACTGCACAAGCGAGGACAACTTTTGCTGCCCGCTCAGGGGAAAGGCGACATCGCGTGGAGAGGATAGTGAATCGCTTCTTCAGCCATCCGAAGCTCTGCTCCACGATCACTCGCGTCTTGGCGTGCTTGCGGTTGAAGCGAGCTTGCTGAGCAGTGACTGCTCCTCTTGCGAATGGGGTCATCACCCTCTCGCCGTTTTGGAAGCCGCTGTCACCCACGAGGGCGTAGCCAGGAATTGCTCCCAGGGAATCCATCGCGCTCTTGGCCGTTGACTGGGAGTAAATGAACGAATCGTGGGAGGAGCCGGGATACCGAGGGTTGATGTAGAGAAATCTTCCTCGGTGGTCCACAATTGCTAGCACTAAACCCCTTCCTGCAGCGATATTGACCGGGGTTAGATGAGGGGGTTGCAATGGGTATTAGCGAGCCGTCAATCGCTCCAACCACGTTTGGCAGACCAGCATACCGGGAGAATCCACGGGCAACTTGAGACCTCCATGCGACGTCGTGGACTGGGAACCGAATGAAGCGGTTCACGACTGCTGCGCTCGTCAACGCTTCAACCACTCGGGAAACGATGTCTGAGATGACCTTCTGGCTGGTTCCGAACCTATCCGCGATGATTGTCTGATGAGAGTTCGTGGCCAGGTAGCTGATGCAGGTGGCCACCTCGAATTTCCGCTATTATCGCCCTACCTCTTTCCCGCTCTCTCTCTCTCTCTCTCTCTCCCTCTCTGTAACAGTCTGAATTAACATGAAAGCATTACTTGGTTTCTCTTCGATATTGGCCAGTCGGTTCCGTCCTCCACCACAAGATGAGCGTCACAGATGTCAACCAGCTCGTCCAATTCCCGTTTGCGGAAACGAAATTTTTCCCGGAAGATCGCGGGGTTTGTGATATGGGCATAGGGGTAAAGACGACGGTACTGCATGTTAGCTGATCTTCGGCGACGAAGGAGAAGGAGGGCCATCTCGACAACTGTTGTGTGCTTGCGTGGAAGGGACAGGGAATGCGCAGAATAGTGACCGCTAAGAGGGTAAGCAGGGAGCGAAATGTGGTCAACATGAGGCTAAACTTCAGGTTAACCTTCTTAACCTCATGTCAGTAACCTCAGGTTTAACCTCAAAAAAGAGACACTTTACTACGGCGGCTGAAGTAACACAAGGGAGTGTATGTGGTCCACTAATGTTTCTTCTCTATATCAACGACCTCCCAGATTGCCTACCTATTGGTTCATAGTGCACTCTTTATGCTGACGATGTTAAACTTTATACTGTTGAAGATACCGCTCTCCTTCAGCGTTCCTTGGACTGTCTGGCTGAGTGGTCTGTAAGATGGGGGCTTCGAATCAATCTTAAGAAGACAATGTTTATGCCCATCGGCCCATCTCACCCCCATTTTCAGCCCACCCTTCAATCTCATCCCATTCCCATAGAATCCTCGTACCGTGATCTTGGCATTATAATATGTAATGATCTTTCTTTCCGCATGCATATCGAGTCAATATCTAGAAGAGCCTCCAACACTTGTTTCCACATCTTGCGTAATTTTAGGTCACATAATGTGCATTTTCTTACTCGGCTTTTTACTATTTATGTCGGGCCTCTGCTCGAATTTTGTATGGAATTATGGTCCTCACAACAGACTTTTTAAATCAAGCAAATTGAGAATTTGTATTTAACACCAGGCTTGTATTTAAAAGATGTAATTTTAATGTAATTTCCTATTCTGGTCGAATAGAATATCTTGGGTTAGAGCACCTCTCCACGCGAAGAACTATTAATGATCTCATGATTGCCCTTTAGAGGTACATATGGCATCGCCTCATCTGATATTTTCCTTATGTCATCCAGGATATCTAGAGGTCATCGTCACAGAATTATAAAGCATAGATTCCGTTCCACAGTTTATGAGAACTTTTCTGCAAATAGGATAGTTAATTTATGGAATTCTCTGCCTGATAGTATTTTTGAAATGTCGCTCCCTATTGCTCGTAATCACATTAAGATTTTTTTAGCCAATATTTAAGATTACAATTTTCTTTCAGTTCCTATATTCCCTGGCCCCGTCCCCCCAAATTGGCAGCCTCTCGTTGCTAGCCTCTCATTATCTGATTGCGCACAAATTTCTCTTATTTTTAATTCTGTTCATATATATATATATATATATATATATATATAATACTGAACAAAAATATTTGCTGAATTGTCCTCCTGGCCGCCATTAACAATAAGATGAATGTGCCAAGAAAACCAACGCGGACTTGACCAAATTTCCAAATCTTTCTTCGTTTCCTTTTTTGCAGTTATTTCATGGAGAAGAGCGAAAACTGGTTGATATAAAAGGTTCAAATTTAACCTGAATAGAAAAATCAATTACAACCATTTTGAAGAGCGACTGTTCGGTCGCTTGCACTTTATTTCATTTAATTAGCTATCGAGGCAGCCCTTCTCGTTGTCAGTGCACCAAAAAGAGGGTGATGAATATGGAGGCGCTAAATGCTCTGATTCTTTTCGTTGCTTCGATCGACGAAGCAGTCAGTCCATCTCGGTCATCCCATTCTACGATTGGGTCATTCTCGTTGCTGCTCTTTCTTGATTCATACTATTGTAGATTGATTCTAATTATATTTAATTTGCATTATTCCATTATTGCAATTATATGTAAACTAACATAATTCAATTAAGTCCAATTTAGAACGATTGATTCCAATTTATATGTAAATCAACATAATCCAAACGAGTACAATTTAGGATAAGCTACAGCTTCTTCCATGCATTCGCTTCGCCCAGTAGTCGCATGCGATCGCTCGGTTGCCGTTACGGCCATCAGCGATGACGTCATCGTGCTGTCGTCATATAGTCCGGGGTCGCCTTACCGGACACAATGGGTGGTTCCGCTCGAGCGTCTCCAATCGGGCGAGCTTCTTCACCTAGACACCGTGACGCGTCAAGACCCGACCGCAACGCGTCAAGACTCTACCGCGACGCGTCATGATGCAATGGGGTTGGCCTATGATGAGTCCGTGACATATCGCTTCGACGTTAGCGTGCCACTTGCCGCCCTCACGGTCGCCGCATGCTTCGCACCCGAAGGCCGCCACCTGTACTACGTGGACGCCTTCCCGAGTTGCCTCATCACGTTCAACTGCATCCACGCAGAAACCCTCGACTTTAGTCGTGACGTCGAAAGGCAACTTTTTGAAATACATGAACTTTCTCATAATCGCACTGTACCAAATCAATCATACATATATGTAGGAAGAGGGTAACAAACCAAAATTAAGAAGAGGAAAAGCCCTTTTCTTCGTCGTTTTGAATGCACTTTCAATGTGTTGAAAAATCTTGATAATTGAATGCTTATGTTTCCATTCAGGTCTAACACATGCAACATCCGCACGTCTACATGTCGAACACCTCTCGCGCTACACTACGATGCCAATTCTGGTAAAAGAAAGAGAAAACAATTATAAACAAATGCCTGAACTGTGATCTTTGAACTATAATCTCATCTTTTCTATTCTTTATTCCGTCTCACCCTTGCCAACTTTTGATAATTGCATTTGCATATACATATGCATGTATGTATGTACATTTGCTCATGAGCAACTGGATTATGATATCATTGAAAGAGTGTTGAATGGTCATCTTTTCCTTACAAACTCTCTTCAACATCTCAATCCCCGCATGCTGATTGTGAGTGAGCAGCCCTTGGCGTCAAACTCCACTAGCTTAGACCTCCGCAGCGTCGGCAATCACTATCGTCCGCTTTCCAGGTGGCGCCGATGAGCTTGTGCTTCTCGCGCACGACCAGCACGAGCTGCGCCACGCCGTCTACTGGTTCTCGTTGTCGGCGGCCGGGCCGACCATGAGCTACCGCACCGGCGTCACGATCGCCGGCTGCTACGTCGGCCATCCGTACGACACGGCGGCAGCCGCGTACGGCTACCGCTACGCGCTTCAGCCGCGCGCCGACGAAGGCACGATTCTGGTGTATCGGTGAGAGCTCTTACTATACCATATACAAATGTGTGTAACTAGTCTAATTTTTTATGCACATCAATAAATTGTAAGCTTATCTAACCAGCAGATAATCCCTCTGGAAGAGAAAATACATCAGTGCTTTATTCGTAACCAGTAACGGATATCGCAGCGTTCCGAGAATCAGCATCGGCTCGATTTGTCACAACTAGAAGCACTTTTTTTTTTAGATATGGTGTACTCCGAGTTCTAAAGAAAACGCGACTGCAACACGAGGAAAAGTCGTATTGTGTCCGTAGATCAGGGATATGTCCGTAGAATGGCAAAACATTAGATGCCCCTCAAACTACCTGGGACAAAACGCAGTGGGATATAAAGAACAGAGTTACCAGTAACAAATATTTTCATGTGTGCAGGAGAAAGAGCCACTTGTCGCGTGCGTGCGATCTCACTGTGCACGACCGTCTCGCCTACAACGACACCATGTGGAATTGGCCGAACGGCTCGCCCGAACGCTTCCTCTTCGGCGGCAAGTATCCGCTGGCTGAACAGGTAAGCGAGAGCGTCGTCAAAAGTGGAAGGAGCAGAAAAGAGAAAAGAGAAATGTCCAACAACCTGGAACACGCGAGTTCGGCAAATTATAAAATGAATAAAAGAAAAGAGAAAAGAGAGCAGTTCAGCAACCTAGAACATGCGAGTTTTGTTCTTGCGATGGGGGTTGTCAAGAGACTGATCGAAATACTTGAACTCTACTTATAAGAAAGTCAGCATGACGAAAAATATACTTCAGAAGAGCACCTTCATCCAAGATCTCGGCACCAAGCGCCGGCTGCAGATTCCGCTAACACATTCACCCGATGACTGGCAGCGCACGCTGACAACTCAGGTTTCATTTCTTCTATCATTGCAATTCTTTAGGCTCAGCCGGTAATTCATGACTTATTGTATGCCCGAAAGTAAACATGCATTTCTTCATGGATCACTTCTAACAATAAGCCTAAATTCTCAACTCGCAGGTTCGCGTATCGCACTGCGGAATCATCGCGTTTGCCATCGATGGCCGAATATACCAGGTTGGATTTAACTTGTATTATTAGTCAGAAAAGTTGTAATTGATAATCATTAAGATTAATTAATAATATACTCACTACACGTCAAAGCGAGATGGTAGTTAGTCAAATTTATATCATTCAAGTGATCCACTAAAAAAAATTAATGGTTTACAATTTCTCGGTTAATATATTTTAATAAGAAAAGATAATGTAATAAAACCACGACCATAATCGCTTCTTTTGTCCCTGAACACTGTAGTCGCGTAGTACGCGTTCTCGTGCTCGCATAATCCTGCCGCATTGAAATGTTTTTGAATAATATGTAAATAAGATATATAAAAATGAATAATTAAATAAATAACTAAATCGATTAACTAATTAATAAACACATAGATAATGATAAATATATAAGTACATAAATTATTCAGCCGGAATGGCGTTACTCCATAATGGTATGTTGATTAAACCATGAAGAATTGACTGATCGGTCTGAATTAGTGAAACAAGATGTCAATGCAAAATGAATACGTTGCGTTACATTTTTATATACTTTTCAGCCAATCATTAAAGAATTGAAGAAAAATTAACGTTGCATCACAATCAGGCCATCTAATCCACAAACCCGTTGAATAAAGCGTTTTGAATTGAATTGCCTCAGGGCAGCGAGAAGGCGCCCTCATCTCTTGCGGAGATGGCCGCCGCCGTGTGCTGGAGTCTTCTGAAGCGCGACGCTGCTGTCCAGCTCATCGCAAGGAACGCCTTCACCGTGCCGACCTTCCTGCGCCAGCTGTATCTCCTCGGCCTAGCTACAACGACAACATCAGATGCCGAAACACTGACGGAATAGTTAACAAAGATGTAAACGAGAGCACTCATAACATCTTGTTTTTTACGTCTTGTTTACCAAAACAATATAGCTCGCCCAAATGGACCACCGAGATGTGCTAGGATATGATATGCTATAAGATTCTTAATGGTTAATAATGTTTCTTTTTTGATATTTGCATGTTTATTAAGTCCTACCTTATGGTTCGTTCTTCCTGAAGCATACGTGCCGTTGCTTCCCCTTCTCCATTGTGAAGATACCTTCTTTTTTGTTTCATCTCATTATATCTATAGTTCTGTGTCGTACATTAAATGTGTGTGCGCGTGTGTGTGTGTCTTTTAATAGAAAGGCAGCTAAAGGCCTCATGACTGTTACCTTGAAGAGTAGAGAGAGACAAAGTCTGTGTAAGCTTCTTCGCAACTCTTCTCTCGGCTCTAATCAAATCACAATTTCTCAGCTCACGCGACATTTCTTCCTCATTCTTTCTCCCTCCTTCGTCTTCTTCCCTCTTCCATCTTTCCTTCATCCGCTCCTGATAAGGTCGGCTAGTCAATCAGAGAGGTGGCGAATGCTCCGTTGTAGTCTGATATTGCTATCACTAGACTTCTTCTCTCTCTCTCTCTCATTCTCTATCCCTGTCTCGCTCTCTCTCCCTCTTCTTCTCCTCTCATCTCATGATAATCTTGCTAACGATAAGGAGGCTTGCTTCTTACTTCACTTCCATATATGTACATATTTTTCCAGAATTTTTAATAATAATAAAAGCTGATTAATGTCATACGAGAGCACGTTTTGCAATTTCAACTGCTGAAACGAATCAATATTTTCTTCATTCAAATAATTGATCAACAACTGAATGAAAATAAACAACAATGAAGGAAGCATCACAGTCAGCTTTTCCTCACTTCGATGAGTCACAATCCGCATCCGACATCGGGCGAGTTGTGAAGAACCCAGCGTAAGTAAGTACATTAATGACACCACGCGCGCACTCATAGGAAGAGTTTGTTTGTGGATGGAAAAGTAAATGGAAAGAGTAGTGGCCTCTTACAATGGCCGAGACCGTACGGGAAGAAAGACTTTGCACTATGGACGTGTGGTGAAAGAAAGACGAGACATGCAAAGTGCGCATGCACTATTTGCACTATTTGCACGCGCTCAACAGAGGCGCAACTACCCGCTGAAGAAGGAAAGGGAAGTGGAGTCGAGGAGTCGAGGAAGGGAAGTGAAGACTCCCAAATAGCATGCAGGCTTACGAGTGTTTTTGGTCATCCTCGAGGAGACGACATAAATAACAAGCATGGACAGTTCGCTTTGGTTTTGAGTAATGCCCAGGCAGCTGCTCGGCAAGCACGCAAAAAAAAACTCGAAGTAAGGGAAGTGGAGATGCCATATAGATGCCTGTAATCTTTACTGGCCTTGTGAGTGTTTCTGGAGTCCTCGAGGATACAACATAAATAACAATAAGGGACAGTTCGCTTTGGATTTAGGGTCAACCTCCCAGGAAGCCCCCTGGCAGAGGATCCTACGAATCCACCGTCCTACATCTTCTTGCGTCCGATAAATGGCGCGTACGAGTAGAGCGGAGCGGGGCCACAAGCCGGCGCGGCGCAAGACGGCGGCTGAGGAGGAGCCGCCGCATACGTCGCCGAGAAGTGCACCGTCAGCGGCCGGCAGGGTGGTGACGAGCAGACTGGCGCTGGTGGAGGCGGCGGAGGAGGAGGCGGAGCCATAGGCGCGAGGGCGAAGACGGCGAAGGGCGCGCGAGGAGGTGGCGCGAGGGGGACGCATGGCGGAGTGGCGCACGCGTATTGTGGCTGTGGCGGAACGACGGCCAGAGGGGCGAAGGCGGCTGCCGGAGCCGGAGCAGGAGCAGGAGGAGCAGCTGCTCCACATGGAGGTACGGCGCAGGAGTAGTAGAGGACGCGAGGGGGAGGAGGAGCGGGGGCGGGCGCGGGAGCGCACGGGGGTATGGCGCACGTGATGACGGGCCCAGTGGCAGGACCGGCGAAGTAAGCGGGAGGCGGAGGAGGCGGAGGAGGTGGAGGCGGAGGAGCGTAGCAAGGCGGACTTCCACAACCAAAAGAAGCGTAGCCGGAAGTGGCGTATTGGCACGTTGCCAACGAGCATGAAAGTATGGCAATTATGGCAGAAGATTGCAAGAATGAAGATGACGTCATGACTCTAGGCTTCTTCCCGCTCCCGCGCACACTCCTCACTTAGAAACGACCGCGACGATGAGCTTATATATGAAGGTGCTAAACCGAGCAAGATGGTTCTAGAGGCGGTCGCTCTCGAAGGAACCAGGAGGGGGAGGGGGTGCCCTGACAGAGAGAAAGAGAGAGAGAGAGAGAGAGAGAGAGAGAGAGAGAGAGATAGGGAGAGGGAGGGAGAGAGAGAGTGAGAGAGAGATAGGGAGAGAGATTGAGGTAGAGAGAGGTAAATAGGGAAACTTCAGAGTCCATTCTTATGCGTACGAGGAAAAGCAGAAAAACATGGTCCGCGTACGCGCAAAGTGAAGAGAAAGAGTGAAAAACTTATGTACACGTCCTCGTGTAGAAGAGAGGTAAGTGAAGACGATGGACGAAGATGAAGAGAAACAGAGAACGAGAGGGATAGAGAGAGAAAGAGGAAGAGAGAGAGATGTGGGGAGAGAGACAAAGAAAGAGAGGACTTATGGACGGCGTCGACGAGTACTATTTGGCACAGTGAGAACATGTTGGAAGAAGGGGTGTGGACGCCCTGAGATGGAGACCACTTGGGAGGGAGTGCAGGGAGAGATATAGAGAAAGGGGAGAGAGAGAGAGAGGAAGTGAGAGTGAGGAATAGAAAGAGAGAAAAAAAGAGATAGAGAGATGAAGAGAGAGAAAGAGAGATAGATAGGGATAGAGAGTAGAGAGACACAGAGAGGGGGAAGAGAGAGAGCGCGATAGAGAGAGAGAGAGAGATAGAAAGAGACAGAGAGAAATAGAGCTGGAGAGAGAGCGAGAGACAGAGAGACAGAGAGAGAAAGAGAGTAGGGGATGAGAAGTAAGCGACGATCAGAGAGCGGATGATGCAGGAAAAGCAGCATGAATGAATGGCTTCTGCTCTGTTTGCGTCGACGCGCGGGCACACACAGAAAAAGCAGCCGCCTGGCGAGAAGAGTAGCCACTCGAACTCGCACGATGACCATACCTTCTTTCTTTCTCTTTCTCTCTCTCTCTTTCTCTCTCTCTCTTTCTATATCTCTTCCTCCTTCTCTCTGTCACTCTGCCTCTCTCTTTCTCTCTCTCTCTCCTCTCTCGCTCTCACTTCTCATTTTGCTTATTGCTTAAAAGCATGGAGGGAGGGTGCAGGGAGGCATTCAACATTTGCAGAGCGTACTTATTATTAGCTAACGGCACGTAGGCAATTTGAAACCCTTATTTCTAAGCTATCCCTCTAAAAGAAGGTGGTTCACATTGGGTATTTTCCATGCGTAAAAGGTGGAAGAGAGAGGAAGTGGATGACGACATCGAACATAGTAAATAAATATAACGGTGCCGTTTTGTTTTTGAATTTGTCGCAACACTCCAAGCTACATACTACATGCCATCTGGCAACATATTGCAGGAAAAATGGCGCGAATTCAAAAAGGGATATTTATTTAAACTCGCTCTAATTACGGGATGGAGAGCGAACAATCTCTCTGCGCGCTGGTTGGCTGGATAGTCCATCCTACTCGCTCTCATTTACAGTAGGATAGGAATATCTTGCCTACCAGAAACGACTCAGAAGAGAAGCTCGTTGAGTTAGAGAGATAGAGAGAGAGAGAGAGGAGAGATAGGGAGAGAGAAGGAGAGAGATGGAGAGGGGAGAGAGAGAGGGGAGAGAGGGGAGAGAGAGAGTGCATGAATATATTTCAGAGATATTCAAATAGAATCAGGACGATTCGTGAACTTTTAATTTCTTTTGAAGCTGCTCACTTCAAGGAAAGCAGACTTAAAATATTGATTGCTAAAAGGGAATAAAGAAGCTATGCAGAAATAATTGCAAATTCGAAGGAGACCGCTGACAGACTCTGTACACTGAAAACGGATAAAGGATCACGAATATATTGTATGAGATTGACAGCTTAATTCGCCAATCCTAACTGAAATGCCCGCCATTACGAGAAATCGCGATAATTTTTTTTGCTATTGTGATTTAAAAAAATCTTTTTACTTCCGGATTCGACAGTACTTATTAGAAATGATACTCGTTATGTGTCAAAAGAACTTTCAGCAAGCCGGGGGAAGATTTTTTTTTTCGCAATGGTGGTGATGCTTACTCGCAGCCGTTGAAAGGTTCTGGACTCGGCTCTGGAAAGATCAAGGCGGGAACAAGTGGGTCAACGGGCCGGGGGGGGGGGGGGGGGGGGGGGTCCTTTGGCACGCAGCCAACTTCTATAGTCTTCAATGATCGTCGATGTCATTTTGAATTGACGAAGAGGAAGAGCTGAGCAGTAGAGTTTTCATCACGAAAGTACATACAATCACTTGGCGGGCTGACGTGTGCGAGACGGGAAAGGGCAAGCGAGTGGAAGAACCGTCTCGAAGGAATGAGGTAGAGAGAGAGAAAGACAGAGAGAAAAAGAGTGAGAGAGAGTGAGCGAGAGAGAGGAGAGAGAGAGAGAGAGAGAGAAAGAGAGAGGATAGCACAGAGAGAGAGAAAGAGAGAGGAGAGAAAGACAGAGAGAGGACAGCACAGAAAGAGAGAGAGAAAGAGAGAGGTAGAGAGAGAGAGGTTGAGAGAGAGAGGAAGAAAGCACAGAGAAAGAGAGAAAGAGAGAGAGAGAGAGACAGAGAAATGATGAGAGGAAGCAGACAGTTAGATGAGCAAGTCAATGACGAACGAGATAAGAGGAGATGGCGAGGCAGAATGGAAGTGTGGAAAGTCAAGCTGTACAGATAGGAATAGAAAAAAGAAAGAGAGAAATAGAGAGAGAGAGGGAGAAAGAGAGAGAGAGAAAGAAAGAGAGAAATAGAGAGAGAGAGATCTCGCTGCAGTGATTGTTTAGAACAACTGTCGACACATGCAATAGGCGGTGACAGTTAGATGAGCAAGTCAATGACGAACGAGATAAGAGGAGATGGCGAGGCAGAATGGAAGTGTGGAAAGTCAAGCTGTACAGATAGGAATAGAAAAAAATATCAATATATTGTTCCCTTACCTAAATATTATTATTGTTAATTTATTTTCATTTTAAAATGATATATTTATGTTCTAGAAAGTCACTGAAAACTTTAATACATATATTTAATTTTAAAACAAATAAACTGAATTCGTCTTCGAACGAAGGATTGCATCGATTGACTGTACGCCTCATTCTGACACGGCGATGACTGGCGCGTTGAGAAGGGAAAGGCATGGGCGACGAAGGAGCGGAGGGCCACGAAAGTGATAGCGGAAGGTTGGTTGGAGAGAGAGAGAGAGAGAGAGAGAGAGAGAGGGAGAGAGTGAGAGGAGGGAGAGAGAGGAGTGAGAGAGAGAGTGTGAGAGAGAGAGGAGTGAGAGAGAGAGAGGAGTGAGAGAGAGAGGAGCGAGAGAGGAGTGAGAGAGAGAGAAACAGAGAGAGGGAGAGAGAGAGAAAGAAAGAGAAAGAGAGAGGGGGAGAGGAGTGAGAGAGTAATGAGAGAGATAAAAGTTCGAATGAAAGAGATAGAGAGAAAGAGAGAGAGAGGAGCGAGAGAGAGAGAGCGCGGGAGAAGTTAAAGAGAAGCAGTTCGAATTAAAGAGAGCGAGAGAGAGAGAAAGAGAGAGAGAGAGAGAGAAGAGAAGAGAAGAGAGATAAAGAAGTCGAGAATCAGTCAGAAAGAATTGGTGGGACGAAGCTTGGACTCAAACTGACGCTGAGAGTGATAAGCAAATACAAACTGTACAGAGCGCTTTGAATCTGAAACGGAAATCGCCATTGTAAGTAAATGTGGGAACTATGAAGGAGACCAACTGATCGAAACTGTCGCTGACAAGACAAAATTCACAGAGAGTAAGGGAAAGAAAGAGAGAAAGGAGAGAGAGCAAGCAAGAAAGGGAGAGAGAAGAAGAGAAAGAGAGAAGGAGGGAAAGGAGAGAGAGAGAAAGAGATAGAACGAAAGAGAGAGAGAGAGAGAGAGAAAGAGAGAAAGAGAGCAAAGGCAGAAAAATGAGAGAAAGAGAGAGAGAGATTTAGGATGTGAAAGAAGATGACTGGTCCTCCTGGAGGCTGATGAGTAAGCGCATTCCCCCGTACAGAAAGTGGCCCATCCCCCCAAAGCACACTGTCTTACTTCTCACCATTTACTTCTCTCTCTTTCTCCCTCTCCCTCTCTCCCTCTCTCTACTCTCTTTCTCCCTCTCTCTCTCTTTCTCCCTCTCTCTCTCCCTCTCCCTCCCTCTCTCTCTCTTTCGCTCTTCCTCTATTGCTCTCTCGCTTCCTTGTCCTCCAAAGACCGACTCACTTATACATTTCTATACATTTCACAATGCTTTCAATTCCTTATCACATTTTTAGAAGGGTCCAAACTCAAAAAATAAGAAGGAGATATAGAAAGAGAAAGGAAATGAAAAGAGTGCCCAAGTAGAGAGGAACTACAGACAGAGAGAGTGAGAGAGTGATAGAGAGAGAGTGTGAGAGAGTGAGAGAAAAAGAAAGAGTGAGAGAGAACGAGAGAGAGCGCAAGGAGATGAAGGAGTGAGGAAGCGTATGAGAAAGGGATTAACTAGTTAGTTAATCCAAATTATGACCATTTGTGTCTCTGAAGTTATGGTTTTCAAAAAACTGTTATTTTTAGCGATGTTTTTACTACATTTCTCAAGCTCGGAGGCGAACACCGTCTTCGTGAAAATTGTCAATAATATACTTTATACACTTGTGATATTCGAATATTACTGACACTATGAAGATCGAGAAGCTATAAAGCATCTGACAACGAAAGATAGTCGTTCGCCAAGAAAAGTATAAAAAATATGCAGAATAAAGAGAGTGTTCGAAGAGGGCTTTATACACAATTTTTTTCGATTTTTTTTACACAATTTTACACAAATTTTTTTCGAATATCACAAGTGTATAAAGTTTCTGGAATTGGATCCTTGTTCTGCTGACAGCACTCCATTTTTTTAAATAATTAGTCGAAAGAATTAGAGTAAGAGAGAGTGTAAGAGAGAACAGGTGTGAGAGACTGTGTGATCGAGAGAGAGAGAGAGAAAAAAGAGAGAGAGAGAGGGAGCGAAAAATATGTTTTTTATATGGACAATCAGTTCATCAGCTATACTCTGTGCAAGAATACTACTTCCGCTGTTCGCCGAATTCGAAAACCATCTCTGCTTCGCACAAATTTGTCAACAATTTTACGTGCTTACAATTCGAGCAGCACGAAAGTCAACTATAATCTCTTTTAATTTTCCGAAACATTGTAGTCAAGTCTCTCTAACATATATCTGTAAAAAAAAGCAAATTGACATTCGCAAGTGTCAAATAGTTCAGCCTTACAAGATGTCATCAAGAATACGGCTGATATTGTCGACCTGCTAGAAGTTATTAACATTTAAATTGCCTTGCCATTCCTCCCCTAACCAAGAATTGAACAAGAAGACTCCGAAATGGAAAGAGAAAGAGAGCGAAGGAGCGAGCGAGAGAGGGAAAGAACGAGTGAGAGAGAGAGAGCAAAGAGCGAATGAGAGAGCGAGAAGTAGAGTGAGAGGGAGGGCTATAATAATTACTTAACAAAATTATATTCCATGCTTGTCATGGAAAGCCTCTGCAAAGTCGAATACTGCTTTAACAAATTACTGGATGGGATAAATCGTTGTGATATGGCGGAGGTTGTTACTTGTTCCCCATCACTACTTTTCCGTTATTTAATAATTTTCAACTCGCGTTTCCGTAAAGTCGTTTAAAAATGCGTGCCATTGGTTTCTTTTATTCGCTCTGATAAATTTTTCAAATCTATAGCAAAGTCCATTTCCGTTCCGCCCTCAACTAAGATATCTTCTAATTATGAAGTCTATCTCATCATCAGTACCATAGTGACTATTGTCTATGTAGACTCTACATACTACCTATCATAGTTTAACTATGCTAATTCTGTACTTTTGAGAGCGTAATAATTTTAATATCCTTTGTAATTGTTTTCTATAGGTTTTTTCCTACACCTTTCTTGTCATTATTAATTACTTATTTATTTATATTTATTCAATTCCAAAGCCCCCTCTCAGAAGACTTTGAGACAATGAAATTTCATTTTTTCTTGGAGAGGAATCTGCCGCGCCTTCATTCTATGGAAAAAGTTCCGGGAGCGGTGCGGGAACTTTCAGAATTCCTGCACTGGTCCCGGAAAGTTACGGGAGAAAATCTTGAGTGGTGTGGGAAAGTTCCCGGAGAAAAAATATTTTGCCAGATGCACGAAATAATTCCTTTCTTTTTACATTCAAATGTTTATATGTCAATTTCATTACTTGGATGTGAATTTTGTAATTAGTATGGCATGGCACGCTCTTCTTCCTCCTCCACAACGACGAAGACCGAACTTGCCATATGAGAGACAGGACCATGTAGATATGTGTGCAGACAATGAGGATTTACTTTATCGTCGATACCGCCTGGGCTCCGATGACATCGCTTTTCTTCAGAGAATCGTACAGCCTCACCTTAACAACTATTTGACGGAGAACTGGACGATTTCTCTTCAAAATCAAGTGAGGAAAGATGTAGTTCTAGTGCCTGCTTTATGATTTTCTAATTAGGCTTTGATTGGGCTCCGCTCTCTCCTCTCAAATGCTCCGATGATAGTCCTGGCTGATGCGTTTGGCACATGCGAGTCGACGATCCACAACTGCTTCTTTAGATTTATACGTGGCGTTCTTTCAATCCGTGACACATGGATACAGTATCCAATAATGAGCATTGGATACTGTAGAGATGCAGCGAATGCATTCAGCTTCCGTGGACAGTTTTCAAGTAAGGAATCCAAACACCAAAGAGAAACCGTATCATGCATAATAAAAAAAGGCATACAAACCTTGCAGATGTGATAGGCCTTCTCGATGGCACACTTGTCCGGATTGCTGCACCGTCCAGCTGGCCCTGGCAGTTCAGATGCAGGAAGGGATACTGCGCGATCAATGTACTGCTCGCATTTGACGCGTACGGGCGGATCGTGTTTGTTAATGCAAACTGGCCGGGAAGCAGCCACGATAGCTTCATTCTTCGGCAGTCCCAGCTTGGACAAGTGATTGCATCGAGAAGAATACTCTACGGATATGTTCTTCTCGCGGATAAGGGATTTGCAAATGGATCTAATATTGTTACCCCTTTGCGAAATCCTCGTAATCCCCAAGAACAAGATTTCAATTCAGAGCATCGCCGGGTAAGAGTCTTGGTAGAACAAAGCATTGGGGTTTTGAAAAAATGGTTCCTTATGCTTTCAAATGAGATTCGCCTTTCCCCGGATGCGGCATCAAAAGCTATCCTTGCTGCATGCACCCTACACAACATTGTTATCGACAGAATCACCGGAGGCTTCCCATTGGGCACAACCCGTCTTGCTCAAATGCCGCATCCTCCTCAAGGAGTTGATCCTAGGAACCACATGGTAGTCAATATGTAACATTTCTCGATTATTAATTTATGCAATAAAGTTTACTGCTAACTTTGCAATGAAAGCCCAGGAAAGAATGCTTCAACAAACAATCGATAACAACAAAATTAACAACAAACAAATGAATCACAAACTTTTGGTTAAAGAATTTAAAAGGAGATTCATAAGGTACGCGTAACTCTAAAGGAAAAGTACTCTTTCTAAAATCTCTATAAATCTCTCTGTCCCCTAAAATTCTCTAAAATTTCTAAAAATAACTTTCTGTTAAATAAAGCCAAATTAGTACAAGAAAAAAGAATTCTAGACTAATATATCTTAAAAACAAACGTGTTACATCCTTAATATTGGGGGGAACGGGAAGACATTGCCGTACTGGCTGGCGCTGGAGTAGTGGCCACTTCCACTTCTTGTTCCACTGGCGCGACATGGAAGGAGTGAAAGAAGTTGAGGACTCCTTCCGAGAGGCGCGTAACAGAGGTAGCCATCGCCGACATCTCGTTCATGTGATCGTGCCACTTGTTGAAGGCACGAGTCTGCGCCTAACACACATAAGAATATTAAATGAAAAACCCCATCAATTCATGTTTTAGTTCAGGCAATTTAATTAACAACACTAACTAGAATCAACTCCGAGTGTTGGCGGCGAAGCAGAGCTTCGGAAACTGCACGAGACGTCTAAGATGTCACATTTTGCATTTGTGGATATAAAAAGGAATATTATACTAACGGGTGCGGATAGGATGGCAGGCGGGCGGAAGAGAGGCATTTCGTACTCGCGGCCTTCTTGCATATGATCATGCCCGCGATCTTGCTCTCGAAAAACCTGAATTAGGATTTGTTGCAACGAAAAATGAGGTGCTAATTCGAACAAAAAGACTGTCGTGTTGCTGGTTAAAAAAGCAAACCTTTTTCTTTCCGGACTGCGAGATGACCTCGCCGCTAACAGAAACGGGAGAGGACGACTCACCGATCGATAGTTCGCTCGGTGACTTCTAGATAAAAGCAATTAACTGCCATCGATATAAGCAAATTGTAACAGAGAAAGCATAAACTAGCCGGAAAAAGGAAGCTTTCTCCTCCGGAGGAGGAGATTCCTTGATATCCAGCCGTACCACCGTACTCGTTGATGAAGAGTTTCGTCATCTCGTCATCTTCTGCTTCTTCTTGCTCAGTCCGCGCCTCTTCACCAAGATCACGCCCTCCTCCAGTTTGATTGGCGTATCTTGAAGTATAAGTTATTGTTACTCACATAAGCATAAGAAACAGTTGGAAGCAAATGTAAAAAAAAACCTGTGTCTTCGTGCGCAGCGCACCCTTGCTTCCTTTCCAACCTCCTTGATTAGCGTCCTCATCTGGTTTTTGGTGAACTGTTTGCTGCAAAAGATAATGCATTTAGCACCTCCCTTCCAATTAACAGCTCTTTAAAAAAGATCTGTGTGAATAACTGCTAACCCAAACTGAATTTTTGCCGCCGCAAGAACTTGCTCCGTTGCCTTCTTTCTCCGCTCGTTGCATTCGGGCTTGCGGCTGGAGTTGAGCTCAAGCAGCACGTCCTTCCTCTGCATGATCTCCTTGAGGAAAAACTTCTTTTCGTCTGATTTCATCGCTCTGGAAAGATCGCTTCTCTAGTTTATTAAAACGAGTAACAAGTTCATATCGGTCATCAAATCCTCTCAACTGTGTTTGACAGCAACCAAAAATTAAGCTCAATCTGATAGCTAGCAACAATAAAATAAAAACACAAACCAATACGCGTATTAAGAAGACTTAATTCAAGAAGAGACTTGAATCAGCGGCAGTAGCCATCAACAACATTTGCGTAGCAACTAGTCCGCTATGTCAGTATACTGTCCAACAGTATGATTAAAGCAAAATATTTGGACTTAAAAGCAGAAATAATAAAGGCTCTTTAATCAATAACAACAACAACAAAACTATAGTCAATCTGTCAACTTTATCTTGTTCAGAGCAAAAAAAAAATTCCCGGACCAAAACACGACATGGGTTCGAGGGTCGGTGAGCGTTATTTCCCGGAAATTGCTTTGACTGCGAGAGAAAACTAAAGATAGCCACGAAATGAGAGAGGCCAGACAAACCATATCTCGAGTAGGTTTGTCTGCGCCTCCAACTTTTACACGCTATTTCTCGTAATTTCAAAAATCCGGGATTTTTCCCGGAGCGCTGGGCGCATTTGCGGAAAATCGGTCCGGTATCTTTCCCGGAGCAGTCAAGAAAACTTCCGAGGTTCCATGTTATAGCATATAAAAAGTCCGGGAAAGGTCCCGCACACCTCACAACAATTTTTTTTGAGTTCCGGGACCCCTCACCGAACTTTCTTTTGAGAATGAAGGCGCTTACTAGACTCCCTTGTTTTTGCAGACCAACAATTATCTTTTTAATTGTTCAAGGAAGCTTTCAAGAGATCATTTTCAATGTCCTTCTCTATGGCACGGGGCTGGCCGCTTCCACCCTCTTGTCTCTCTCTCTCTCTCTCTCTCTCTCTCTCTCTCTCTCTTTCCTTCTCTCTATTTTTCTCTCTCTCTCTTTCCCACTCTCTCTCTCTCTTCCTCTCTCTCTTTATCTCTATCTCTCTCTCCCTCTCTCTCTCTCTCTATACATTCCTGTCCGCATTGTTTGTTTCAGTCGCATGTGCCAATCTCAACCCTGGCATCCGTCCCGTCTAATGATTCATTGTCAACATTCATTGCTTATCAACCACATGCATCTTCGGTAGTCTAGCAAAATAGTATAGCATGTTTGCTTGGAGGAGATCTTTGACACCCCTCGTCCCCTCCCTCGCTGCCTGCTCTCCTCTTCCAAAGGTCCTCTTCCCCTCAAGGATCAAGGAATGGAATAACATTCAACTCCTCCACCCTCCCCAATCGCACCAGTCTATTTTGCAGCGTCCCACCTGTACGAAGTACGCGAAGAAAAAAAAACATGAAAAATTATAGACTTTATACACTTGTTATACACACGAATATTACTGATATTCACACGAGATCACGAGTCGTTAACTTCTAATCAAGTCGCTAGAGAGGAAAAGAAGAAGAAGAAAAAGAAGAAAGAAAAAAATATACGCCAAATACAGTTAGTCTTCCATGTAAATGCTTTGTCCAATCACACTTCAAAGAACGACCAGACAAAAAATATGTATAAAATATATGACGTCATGCGCGATTCTAGAAGAAATGAATGGAGGAAATGTTTGTATTTTTTTGCTTTTTGTTTTTTTTTTGTCACAGGACAAATTTGAAGAAGAACATGACTGGGAGAGGTGATGATGAGGTGTGTGTAAAATGGAAGAGATCTGAGAGCGAGAGTGCGAAAGATAAAAAGAGAGAGCGA
Source organism: Allodiplogaster sudhausi (assembly GCA_945643635.1). NCBI lineage: Eukaryota > Metazoa > Nematoda > Chromadorea > Rhabditida > Diplogasteridae > Allodiplogaster > Allodiplogaster sudhausi. The sequence continues at coordinate 1,061,472 of CALZFC010000100.1, read as the reverse complement.
GAGAGTAAGAGAGAAAGTAGAGTGAGAGAAAAAGAGGAGAGAGAGAAAAAGAAGGGGAGAGTGTGACAGAAAGACAGAGAGCGATAGAAAGAGAGAAATATAAATGTTGTACCCTAAGGCGTGCACATTATGAAATGTTCTGCGTAACGACGAAACATGACAGTACTGCGTATTTGGTAGGTGATGTGGCGAGGGAGAAAGAGGCTGTGAGAGATAGAGAGAGAGAGAGACAGAGAAAGAGAGACAGAGAAAGAGAGACAGAGAAAGAGAGAGAGAGAGAGAGAGAGAGAGAAAGAAAGGAAGGGAGAGAGAGAGAGAGAGAGAACGAGAATTAAACCTGCTGGTCGTCGAGTAGTTTTGTCCGTATCGACACGTGGTAGCCATCTCATGGAATGGATTGGCTGACAGAGCGATATGAAGATGCTGGTGCAATACCTGAATTGTATTCAACAACTTTCGGAAATTTTCTTCATTCCTCCGGTCACCTCGCTGGGCTCACTCTCCATCTACATTTCTGTTTTCTCTACTCTTCTCTCTCTCTCTCTCTCTCTCTCTCTCCCTCTCCATCTAAAGTTCTCGTGATCCTCTGTTTTCTCTCTTCCTCTCTCTCAACCTCTCCCCTTATCTTCTATTTCTTTATCTCTCTCTTTCTCTCTCTCTCTATCTCTCTCTCTCTCTCTCTTTCTCTCTCTCTCTCTCTCTCTCTCTCTCTCTCTTTCTCTTTCTCTCTCTCTACCTAGAACGAAATGGCGCGGTAGGAGCGAGCGCGTTGGACACGCGCATGATGATGCTGCTGCTCTCTGGCCGGCGCGACTCGCGGCAGTGGCTCCTCATCGGCACCGGAACCGGCGGCTGCGGAGCCGACTCCGGCTCCGGAGTCGGAACTAGAGCCAGAGCCGGCTCCGGAGCCATGAGCTTTGCTCGTCGGCGCGCGGCAGAACTGCGCCAGGTAGGCCCACGTGCACTTGTTCACGCAACACGCTGTCGCTATCCCGCCAGGCGAGGCGAGTTGTTCTGCAGAGCAACAACAAGAGATCTCTCTTTTTTCTTTTCTTCTTTTTCAATGCAAAAACTACATTTTGAATTCGCGCCCTTTTCCCTGAGCTCTGCTATTACATTTCGAATACTGCAGTAGTTCTATTTCGGCTTCTCTAATAATTTGCTATACTTTTTTTTACAGAAATATCTTTTGGAAAAAAAAATTTGTTTCCATATTTTGTGCAGTATACTTTCTCAAAGGTCTTTATTTATTTGCAACAAGTCCATAAAGGTCGCATGACTAGAAAGTCTTCTTCTTTTTTGGCGAGCTCCATAAAGGTTGCATACCAGGAAAAGAGTTGAATTTTTAATATTTTTTTTGCTAATTGCTTTCTTCTCCGATTGAATAGTTTTAAAGTGTGCAAGGCTATTTGGAAGTATCCATGAGAGGAAATGGCAGACTTATAGCAATGCTAAGGGCCTATTATTCTTCCAGACAATATACTAGCTCTGACAATGCCTAACAATACTATTGCATGCCGTTCGAAGAGACAATGAGAGAGAGAGAGAGATAGAGAGATAGATAGAGAGAGCAGGAGAGAGAGAAGGAGAAGGAGAGAGAGAGCAAGCGAGAGAGAGAGAGAAAGAGAAAGAAAGAGAACGAGAAAAAAAGAGAACGAGAAAGAGAGAATTAGTTATTCCCATTGTTGTGTATGAATCGCGCGACCTTTTATGCTCATGATTTGTGAATGGCAAGCTTGGAAGAAAAAAAAAGCATAGAGCCCCGGCAGAAAGGGCGGTATGCCTTGAGATCTCTTTTTAACGTCTGGCGACAAAGAAGTTTCTGAATTGTGTGTGTGTGAGAATGGCATACATATTACATATGTATATATGCGTGGGCGTTCGGGGGGGGGGGTAGAGGAACATGACGACAATGTTCCCTATCGTGCTCTGTACTCCCAGGCACACAAACGTATGTACCTCCCCCCCCCTCTCCCAGGCTGGGGGGAACCATGGCCCCGACCTTATTTCTCTATAAAAAGAAGCTTGTATATACCACCTACCAGGTCTCACTTGCGGGGGGTGGGACGATGGACCTGACCCAATTTCCCACGCGCGCGCGCACGGGCCCTTCACACATATGTACCATGACAACAATATGACCTACACAAGTATAACTAGTACTCCCACCAGGAACATGTGCCACATCAGTGGGTTTGCGGGGGAGAGGGGATGGATATCCCCTTATTTCCTCCCTCTATTTCCCACGCCCGCCGCGGGCCCTTCACATACCCTCGGTCGGCGCGTGTACACGACCCTTGCAGAGCAGCTCAAGTGCGTCAACGAGGTTCTTTCCGCAGAGCCGAACGCTGCCGTCATTGCTACTCACAGTGACGACATTTTCCTATAATAATAATTAAAAAAAAAAATCTGTGCTTGAAACTAATATTCTTGGCACGCATGTACGTACATACATTTAATGCATTTTTTTTTGTCGACCTCCCTCCTACTCCCGCGTTTTCGGGGTTTTTTTCTCGTTCCTTTTCTCTCTCGCTCTCTCTCTCTCTCTCTCTCTTTCTCTACCCCCGCTCCTTCATCTAACTATAAACTTCCACCACCTTCCTGATTTGCCAGAATCCACTTTTTGCTCCGTTGTCAGTCACATTCTTCTGGAGATCGAGAGGATTTGCGAGAAAATGTGAAAATGTCACCAAGTACAAATGTGGAATTCATCAACACTCGGTTGGGGGAAGGAACAAATCTTGTTAGTCTTGTTTGCATCAACGCATAAACAATTCTGGCGCAGCGGCCAGAGGCTAGAAAAAAAGAGAGAGAGAGAGAGAGAGAGAGAGAGAGAGAGGGAGTAACAGAGAACATAAAAGATATCGAGGAATAGAGATACAAAACAGAAGGAGACAGAAGAAATTTAGACATAGCAGATATAGAGTGCAAGAGAAAGAGAGAGAGAGAGAGAGAGAGAGAGAGAGAGAGAGTCTTGGAAAGTATTAGAGAATAAGACAAATGTGAGGGCGAAAAAAGGGATCTTAAGAAGCAGTTCAGAAACGTTTTAGGCATCTTTTTATCTCTCTAGACACCACACTCTATATGTATGTAAGAAGAAAGAATCAAATTTACGAAACTCTGCATTTCCGCCTACGGAATATGATTAGCAACGAAGCATATGTATGTACATACAAACATGCATCTATGGGCACGTAGTAAATATATGGCCTCTGCGAGTGTTTTAGTAAATCATGTCGCATGTGGTGGCAGCTACATATTAATCAACTCCAAAAGCATTTGTTGATCTTCATTACTAAAATTATCACACCAACTTTGAAGTGAGAGCAAATTATGTTTTTTTTTGGTGAAAATTAACTCATTAAAGCTAATCAATTCGCACTTCAACCAGATAAAAATTTATTATAATAAAGGATAAAAAAACACTAAAAGCGTCGCAAGTGAACTCTTCATTGAAAAACCGCTTCACATTTCCTGGAATAGATCATTGAACGAAAAGTTGCGAAATCTCTGATTTTTTAATATTTCCAAGCATTCCCAACGTTTTTTTTTAATTTGGAAAAATAAAAGAAACCTCTTGATTCCGGGCCAGCGCCTGGAGAGCGGCGACGACGAGGAGAACAATGAAGATGCACGGTGACATCAGTGTGTGTTTACGATGGCTCTGAATAGGAAGATTTGTCGTGAGAGAGTGAGAGACAGAGAAAGAGAGAGATGAAGAGGGAGAGAGATGGACAGTTAGAGAGAGAGAGAGAACGATGGACAGGGAGAGAGAAGGAGAGGGAGAGAGTTGGAGAGAGATAGAGAGAGAGATATCCGTAATTTCAAAGCATCCCGCAAACAATCACGCAAAAGACCACCTTCCGGGTCAAAGGACATGGGGAAAGTGGACAAAGTTCAGAAGTAAAGTACAAATATTGACAGTAGTCTTGCACTCCTTATTTGTCATCCCTTTTTCCGTTGTAATTGATAAGTGCAAAAAATTGCGTAATAGCTTTCTCGTTGAATGACGCGAAAAAGAAAATAAATTTCAGGTTGTAAAGAGATGATGACAGACAGATCCTGTGCACTTACGCAGTCTCCTTGTTACTGCGCAAATTTTCAGCCCCTAGTTTACCCTGACACAAGAAACAAACTTTTCATGGAGCAACACTTCGGGGCATGGTCCATTGAATAAAATATTATAATAAAATATATGCAAAATATAAAGATCGGACGTTGCTTAGTTAGTGAATGAGAGAGGCAGAGAATGAGAGAGATGGAGAGAGAGGGTGAGATAGAAAGAGAGATATAGAGAGCGAGAGAGATGTAAGAGAGCGGGAAACAAGAGGAGAGGTCATGGAGACACATGGAAGAAGGCTATCAACAATGCGAGCCTCGCTTATGATGGCAGGCAAGCGTGTCTAGTGAACGGGTAGAGAGAGAAAGAGAGAGAGAGAGAGAGAGAGAGAGAGAAAGAGAGAAATAGAGAGAGACTGAAACAGAGAAAGAGGAAAAGCAAGAGATGAACGGGAAGAGAGGGTGTTGTGGAGATAGAAAGAGAGCACGAAAACATCAGGATGCAGTTAACTCAGGCGAGTGTGAGGGCGGGACAGACAAGAGAGAGAGAGAGAGACAGAGAGAGAGACAGAGAGGGAGGGAATAAGTGGCGAAAAGTGTGAGGGTGAGAGATGCAGATCCAGAGAGAGAGAGAGAGAGAGAGAGAGAGAGAGAACGAACGAACGAAAGAGATACAGAAAAAGAGCTTTCTTCTGCAAAGTCGAGCATAGTAGATATCAGGAAAGTCGAGAAAAAGCCCGCCTCCAGATACATATGTATGTACTCTCTCTCTCTTTCTCTCTCTCTGCTCTATCTCTCTTTCTCTGTCTCTGTCACTCTCTCTGTCTCTGTCTCTCTCTCTCTTTCTTTCTCTCTCTTTCTCTCTTTTGTTAAACTGCGTTAAATGTCAAACTACGATTTCGAACCACCGACTCATCGTCAGACAGCGCCGAAAAAGATAACAGCTTTACATGATGAGGTAATATTATAGCAAATGGACTCTACCGGGTAAATAGATGACAAAAAGAAGGAGAAATGAAAGCCGGGGCACATTCTAACTCCCAATTTTTTTTCTATTTCAAGGGAATTGCATTTATGACTTGATCTCGTAGTCTAAGCCATACTTCAGCAGGCAGTGACCCCCCCCCCCCCACCCCTCCCTCCCTCCCTTCACTCGAGGGCTATCTATCCCTTTTGGTAGTGGTATGTGGAGAGAGAGAGGAGGAAGAGGATCAGATAGTAATACAAATAGAGCAAGGGAAGGAGAGAAAAATAAAGGGAGAGAGAGGAGAGCGCGCGAAGGAGACGGAGCCAGAGACCGAGGGAGAGAGAGGAAGCAACAAGGAGTGGAGGGAGACGGGGAGGAGGGGTAGAGTAAAGAGAGAACGAGAGAGAGAGAAAGAGAGAGAGAAAGAAAGAGAGAGAGAGAAAAGGAGAGAGAGAAACAGAGGGCGGAAGAGGAGGCTAGAGGCTAAGCTTGTATCGACCACCCATGGCGTCCGTACATGGCTCCTCCGGCTTCTCCACCTTTCATCTTCTCTCCTTCTATTCATGACAATCTTCGTTAGTGCAAGATGAGAGAGAGGGTTAGAGAGAGAGACGGAGAGAGAGCGGGGAAAGAGACGGAGATAGGGAGAGAGAAACGGAGAAAGGGAAAGAGAGAGACGAAGATAGAGAGAGACCGAGATACGGAGACAGAGAGCGGGGAAGAGATAGAGAAAAGAGATAAAGAAAGAGAGAGAAAGAAAGAGAGAGCGGAAGTGAAATGGAAGTATAATCCGCCCCAAGGACAATGTCCCGGGCGGTGTTCTCCTCTCCGGGTGTCCATTATTTTGAATATGTGGCCACCGAGCAAATGTGAAGATTTGTCCATATATGAAAGGGTCTAAATGACATAGTGGAAATTGACTCATTAATTGACTCATTACTAAAAATAATTCCCACTCCGGTTAGCAAAGCCACCTGATACGCCCGCTCCTTTCGTTCTCCTAATAATAAGAAAGTACTTTTTTTTCGCATAAATCTATGTATGTTTTTTTTCTCGAATTTTGTAGACTACACCCAACGATTACTCTCATTACCTAAAAAGTGATTTGATCATGTTAAAAGAAGGCACAGAATGATTAATTTCAAGTATTTCTTTTTAAGGTTAAAACACGGCAATAAGCTCCTCTCGCTCCAATCCACCTACTTTACACTTGCGCGTAAACCCTTATTTGGTAACGTCAAAAGTGCCATCATCAGTTCCACAATCACAATTCCCGAATCTCTCTCTCTCCAAAACTAGCCTTCCCTACTAGATTACAAGCTCTTTGATAACCCAACATTATCATCTTTTATCCTTCTTGAATATAAGTATGTATGTACATATATACTCATGTTACATATCATATATACATATATCACCCACGTGCACTACTTTACTAATGTGCGCCGTAAATAAACAAGAAAAAAAAGAAAAGAATTGATGAGGGAGAAAGGGGGAGGGGGGATAAAAAACGAAAAAGATGGGCAAATTGACAATTAGTCAATATAGCCCTTTTTTAATATATGGATACACACATTCAGCTTATGGTTAGCCCTATTATGTCTTTCATAAAAGAAAAGAAAAAAACAAAAGCTATTCATTTATCTATTATATGAAGGGCAATGTTGTGAAGAAATGCACAATAGGTCTGCTCATTCTGAATAAAAGCCGGAAGTCAAGCAAATCCCTTCCGCTTAATTCCATTATCTTATTGTTAGACAATGATATTCGCAAGGCACAGGAAGGTGGGATATGGAAATAGAAAGGAGAAACAGAAACCGTTAAAACGGCCCGTTTTTGGCTAAACGTGAGAACTCGAAGAGCCAGATGCTGTCGTCGAAGCTGCCAACTCTTTTGTGTCAACAAACGCTCGACTTTTGTGCTCTCGTTTCGTTTCGCGGTCTTTGCTGCTATTTTCGTTGATAACAAACGCAGCTGCCTCCACTTCTTATTTACAAGCAAGTAAACACGACTTAATACAAGAGAGATTGCGACGAGAAAGGAGATCAAAAGAAAAAAAAAGGAGAAAAAAAATACGTTGCTCAAAACTTACAGACTCCTGTGTGTGTGAAAGTGTGCTGACATGAGACGTAACGGCAACAAATTCAAAAATAGAGCACATATGGTCGGTTAACTCGGAAGAAGAAAACAAGCTGTAACTTCTCTGTTTCAGCATGGTTCATGCAGATTATAAATAATAAAGTAGGATTACGAGTATAATTATAATTTGATACTTCCTTTAGAAATCAAGAGATCATGACCATATGGAAGTTAAAGGAAACGTCGGGGTTATTACTACTCAGTTCTTCGAGATTGAGCGACAGATAGAGAGAGAGAGAGAGAGAAAGAAAGAAATAGAGAGAGAGAGAGATGGAGAGAGAGAGAGTGGAGACATGGCAGACGCGTGAGACTCGGAGTCCTCTGTCAAAGTCTCTTTCGGTAAAATAAACCTGAATTCACCGGATTGTTTCTGTAAAGGACTGAGCACACTCCTTGCCAGTTCGCATAGTACGGTAATTTTGAGCAGCTATGCGCTGTTGGATTGGATTAGCATGGACCTGGTTGAGCAGACTGTTTGTGCGTGTTGTTCTCGCCATACTAAATATATACGATTCCCTTCCCAATTCGTCGCCCTTCCAGGCGCACTCCAAAATAAGCCTTCCAAAGGTCTTTCTACAGGATTTTGACACATCAACATCATTTTCTTTTTTTTCTTTGGTATCGCACATTGCTAACACCCTCGCAAGATCTTTTCTATTTATAGTAGTTAAGTCTCACCCTCTCTCTCTCTCTCTCTTACTCTGCATCTCGCTCTTCTCTCTCGCTCGCTCTTTGCTTTCTCAGTCTCTCATTCTGGTCACGAAACGAGCAGTCTCTTTTACTGAAACTAGGGAGGAGCTTTGCGGTGGGTTAGAAAAGGAAAGTAGTTGAAGTGAGATATTTATTATGACTCATTTCGAATAGTAATCACAGATATGTATGTATGCTGCTGAGCACCGGGTGCATTGCTATATACATATATGTGATTACTATGAGCAATGAATATAATATTTTATACCCATGCTAAAGATCTCATCCATCTACTTAGATCCAGGTTTTGTTGCGGTTAAAAGCTTTTATAAGCCATGAAATAGGGGGAAACTTCACACAAAACGAGAAAGAAAAAGAAGATAAAGAAGAAAATATATGGCGTTCGGAATACAATCTCGTTGGAAACTAAATTTCTAGGATTGGAAAAATGAAACATTAACTCTCCATTTATTCGTGATGGATACATACAGTAAATCTATTAATATAAAGATGTTTGCAGAACGATGTAAATTTACTTGCAGTTACATTTTATTCGCGAGAGAGCTAGCAAGCAGAACACTCTCTCTCCACCCATTTGAACAGAACGGTTCACTTAAAATTCACATAAATCCATCGTGATGAAGAACAAAGAAACTATGGCAACAACAACATCGGAATTTCCTCTAATGGAGAACTCACGCGGAAAAGGCTTCATGAACCCGCTTGAAAGAAATGATGAACAGACGAACGAAAACATATTGAGTATGGCAAATAACTGGCAAACAGTGGTCAAAACACTAACAATAAGCGCTCGTTTGCTTCAGTTCTATTTTTCTAAATAAAAAATATACAATTGAATTGTCTTCTTTCTCAAGTTGCAGAAAATCGCGAAACTAACTATAGAATTTTAAAAGAAAAAGGCGAAACTATTGCGAAAAAGCCTTGTATTCCTTCCCTGACCAGTGGTTAATGTGGAATATTAATGGAAATTTTTCAATTAATTACTTTCCAAAAAATTAATATTATTTAATTAATTTCCATAATTACCGAATTTTCTCTATTAGTACCCCCCTTCATTAGAACCCCCCCTCTAATAGTACCCCCCTCTGAAAATGCCTTTGAAAAATAGAACCCCTCCCTCTAGTAGAACCCCCCCTCCAATAGTTCCCCCCCCCCCCAATTGTCCTCCTGGAGGCATGGGGAGCTCTTACCAATGAACTAATGCCAAATTCATGATAAATCTGTTGTAAAACGTATATTCCAGTGATGATTCAATTGAATTCGGGCTACGATTCTTCTTTTTTTGGGAATAAAATGTTGCTATTAAACATTGAGTGACTCACATTGAAAAATAGTACCCCTCCCTCTAATAGAACCCCTCCCTCTAATAGTGCCCCCCTCCCGCAAGGGTATTGAAAAATAGAACCCCCGGGGGTACTAATAGAGAAAATACGGTAGTTAATTAATTTTCAACTAATATTCAATCACGACGTTGTTCGCCTCTTTTCGTCCGTACTTTGTGCCCGTAATTTCGCCGACCTCGTCTAGCACTTTGAGCACCTGAAAGTAGACACACAAAAAATAATGAAAATTTGTATTTTATGTTTTTCTGCTCAACTGTTTGCGACTTATTTCCACCACATTTTAGCGACGAATGCCTCTCGATAACAACTCGACCATAAATATAGCTTCGTTGACGAAATTCATGCCACTCGCACTTTTGCAAAACAGAAAGAAGAAAAGGAAGACGAAGAGGTAGAAACGATAGTTTCAGAATGAAATCAACATTTCAAAGTGCACAGGGAGTGCGTAGCCGAAAGCGACCAAGAAGGGAATGAGAGGAGAAAAGAAAGGGATTGGGACAAGATAAAGGAACCCGAAACGAAAAAGGAAGTTACTATTCGAAAATCCAGAATTTTGCAGGCGTGTCCCTCCAACGTATTCATGCGAACGATCACGAATTTGAAATAGAGTTTTAATGCTTTTTTAAAGAAGTCTTCCGGCGAGGAGTGCAATCTTAGGAAAATCTACTCGCCGGTTCAAAATGTGCGAATCCCGCCGGCTACTGTTGGGGTGTGCTTCGAGAGAGAAAATGAGAGCGGAGAAGAGAAGAAGGTTTTTTCTCCGGAACATTGGTACAGTTCAACTCGTTCGTCGACGGACATATGTTTGTGATTTCTTGAAAACGTGCAAAAAGGTTATTGTTTTGACGCTTTTTTGTGTGCTAATTATTGCCTGAACATATTGACCAGATGAACCACAGAATCGATCAACTGAGATGAAAGGGAGGGGGGGGGGCGGATATGAACTCTGCCCAAGCAAATGAACAAGAATAGATGATCGGAGGCGGATGAATGGATGAACTCTGCACAAAAGAAAAACAAAATCCTAAAAACATGCCTGATCGATCTGCTCTCTCGTATGCTCGGCACTGAGGCAGAAGCGTGCGCGCGCCACCGTGAGCGGAGTCGCCGGAAAGCCGACGGAGATGGTGGCGACCCCACGGCGAAGTGTTTCGCGGCCGAATGCACTGGAAACATGAAAACATTTTAATGTTTTTAATTACTAATTATATTCAATTTTTTAAATAATATTATTTGCCGCCATTTTTCGGGCGGGAAAATTTTTTCATACTCATATGTATGTATATAGACGCTGTCTATCTCTTGAGATATTCAAGGTCAGCGACCTACAGTGATATGCTGTGTTACAAGTTAGCGAGAAAAAAGCTTGGATTTTTGTGTTCGGAAAAATGAATCTTCGTCTTGAAATTACATACATACATAAAAGGAAACTACGAAAAAAATTCTCGATCTCTGATCTTTGATCTTTGTTCTTTGTTCTACGATCTCAGAGTCTCTCTTTCGACAACGTACACGACTTTGGTGAGAAAGTACGTCATGAGTGGCACGACAGGCGAGTCGTCGTGGCCCGCGAGCCGGAAGCCCATCGCCTCCAGGCGACGGCGGAAGTATCTATGCATTCATATTATAGAAAGATGCTAGAGAGAAGAGAGAGAAAGATAAAGAGGGAGAGAGAGAGAGAGGGGATGAGACAACGAAAAAATATAGACAGAAAAGCTACAAGAAATAGATAGAGAGAGAACTGAGAACGAGAAAGGGATTATGAAAATAGAGAAGGAGAGAAATGGAGAGATATAGAGAAATAGAGAGGGACAAATGGAATGAGAGAGGGAGACTAATTTGGAGATAAATAAAAGGAAATAGATGAGTAATACGGTGAGGATCTTTAATTTGTAAGCCATCACTGATCATTGATCTCTGATCTCTGACCTCGTATTCCTCCTCAGCTGATCCGTCTTCCACTGTCCGATACGAGTGCCGTCGGCGCCGGTCATGATGCGCATCGCGCCGACCACTTGGCCGATCACTGCAGGCGAGAGGACGGCACCGTAGCAGGCACCGATGCCGCGCGAACGGAGGTAGTCGATGGTACGCTGGGGGAGAGAGAGAGAGAAGAGAGAGGGAGAGAAGGGAGAGAGAGAGAGGGAAAGAGGAAGAGGGAGACAGGAAAGAGGGAAGGTAGAGAGAATGAGGGATAATTGGGGAGCGGGCGAGAGAAAGTGAGAGGGACAAGGAGAAAGAGAGAATGATGAAGATAGAATGAGGGGAGGAGAGATAAAGACAGAGAACAAGAGAAACCAATCAATCAATTCAACTTTCTACGGTACCTACAAATAGTTATGTAACAATATTAGAACGAGCAATTGAAGACGCAGCGAGCAATAGAGACCAAGAGAGGCGCTTCGAGATTCGTAGAAGACTATATATAATTGTTGGAGTAGAAAAAGTAGCGTCCGCCAAATCGTTGCCCGCCCCACCTTCGAGCCGCCAATGTAGCCGCCAGAGCCAGCGAATGACTTGGTCAGCGTGCCCATGAGGCAGTCGACGTCGCGCGGATCCAGGCCCCAGTACTCGACAATTCCGCGGCCGGTCGGCCCGAGAGCTCCTTTAAAGGTGCCAAAAAACTCACGTTTAAATTCGCGCCTTTTTGCACCTGACACAAGGCGAGAGAGCATGTGTTTTAGAGAGACGCGAGACTAAAATGGTCAGTAAAATTCAAAAAAATGGATTACGGCTCAGTTTACTGATATTTTAATGCGGGAACGCGCACGATTCTTCAATTGTTCTATCGCCTTTGATGTAAGTAAATAGATTAATAATATTATTTTTCTTTAAAAGAAGAAAAGGATTGTTGCTTTAAATCGCACATACCGATAGAGTGCGCCTCGTCAATGTAGAGATAGAGGCCGTACTTCTTCTTGAGCGCGACAAATCCGGGCAGATCAACGATGGAGCCCTCCATCGAGTAGATGCCTTCGATCGCGACGATCACCTCAAGAGAAAGTATAGTTCATTCAGATTGAACTTTCTTGTTGTTGTTGTTCTTCTTCTTCTTTTAGTACTTTTTAACCGAGCCCAAACACCAAATTATTCTACAAGTTTAGAATGACGACGCAATAAAAGCCAGAATATTCAAACAATGTGCAGGATATGTCAGCGCCGTGTATGGCTCCTATAAAGATGCAAAAAACCCTTGTTTAAATTCCCGCCCTTTCGAAAGAGTAAAAGGCGAGAGCGAGTCACGTAGCTTGCAGAGGAAAAAGGTTTTTTGATAAATAATGTACTGCTGTAGAATCACTCAGCAGCTCCTTTAATTACCTTCTTGAATGGCGCGCCGTTCCGCTTATGGTTGCCACGAATTATTGCCTGGCGAAGCTTCTCTTCCGCGTCACGTACATCTCAACAAGTTGTTGTGTACTGAATAAAAAGAGCAGAAGTAACGTCAAGCCCGGATTTCTCTGTATACATATGTTCTCTCTTTTTTTTCCTCTCCCTTTCTCACTCCGTTTTCTTCTTCTCTCTCTCTCTGTCTCTCTCTCTCTCGCTCTTTATCTTTTACTCTCTCCCTGTCTGTCTCTCTCATTTGCACTAACTATTATGCTTGAATGTAATGACGGTGACGCACGCTGTCCGGCAGCCAAAGCACATGCTCGCGTGGTTCACCTCGTCCGAGAGTATAAGAGTGTCCTCAATGGAGTCAACAACTCACTTTTGAATTGGCGCTTTTCGCCTGACACAGGGACAAAAGAGCAAGCATGTGATTTTAGAGCAACGCGACTACAATGTTCAGGGAAATGGAAGTTGCCTACGGTTAATTTTCGTTCTCCATTAACGTGGAATGGTAATAACAGCCACTACATGCTTTATTACTGCACATGAAAGGATGGCTCTCAATTGAAAATCAACGAGAGCTCGACAAGTCTCCCCATATGAAAAAATTTCTTTAAAGAGCACATATGAAGAATAAAATTTAAAAATAAACCCCTGAACTCATTCCGCTTTTGAACCAACCGCTCTCACTTGCTGGAATCTGCGCAGTTAATTATCGTCTTGTCCTCCTATATTTCGAAATGTTACCACTGTCGTGTACCCTCTATAACACTAATCCAGTCTAAGATAGCTTTCTCATTGAAGTGTCACATTTGTGAAAAACAAGAAACCATATAGACAACAAAAAGGCAAAAGGCCACAAAATTGCACAGAGATCACTTGCGACTAAAGACGACAACAATTATTGTTGTATTTGTTGACACGTAGTATAGATTGTTGACCGCAAAAGACAAATAACTCTTCGCTTCTTTGCTAATTATAGCATGAATCATCAGAGGATGCAGCTTCCTATGTATGTAGGAAAGATTTTTGTCATATTTTGCCAACAATATATTTTTTTTTAACATAAACGAAGCGTAAGTAAAGAGTTAATAAAAAGATTGTTTATACAAATTAAAATAATTGCATAAAAACACGTACGAACCTCATCGGTAAGCGTCGGAATGGCCATGGCATTGGAGCCAAAGCCCATCGGATACGTGATGACATCCTCGACGCCAAGGTACCTCGCAATCTCGCGCTCTAGCTCGATGATGATACGGTGATTGCCTCAAGTATCGCAAGGTAAAACAAAATTGAAGACAGAAAACTAACATTATCTAACTCATAAATTTCAGCTGTTTTTTGTAAATATCTTTAGTTAAATCTCTTATTGTTATACGCATCTCTCAATATTATACAGACGATTTCTTGCTCTCAATTTTTGAATGAAAAAGGCTTCGATGAAAAAACATCAGCTTTAAAAGTAAAGCTTATGGTTTTACGAAAAAGAAGAAGAAAATGCACTATTTAATAATGAAAAAAAATTTTTAAGGCTGCTAACCGCCGGAATGTCGCGTGCCGTCGACATGAATGCCGAACGAATCGATGAAGGCGGTCGCTTCGTCGGCGCAAGGGCCCTCGCTCTGCGAGAATCCGAGATAGTTGTAGGAGCCGAGGTTGATCACTTCATCCGTTCGGCCCGTATAGCTGAAATATGTAGAAAAAAAATGTTTTTTTCAATACGTCTTTATAACGATTTTATGACGGGTTTATGATCTCTTTTTGGAATAAAATATGTGAAATAATTAGAATAATGAAAATAAATTAAAAGGAAATCTTCATGCTCTCCATTAAAAGCGCTTTTCTGACTATGTAAAGCCTGACTCTTGCAAACATTCACAAGATGGACGACCCCTTGTCTAACTGAGAGGACCCCCCTTTTTCCAATTGAAAGGACCTCTTTTTTCTAACTGTCAGGATCATTTTTCCGACTAGAGCCCCTCCTTTGTTTAACAGAGAAGAATCCTTTTCAAACAAAGAGGCTCCCTTTCATTACTGACTTGATCCCTTTTTCCAACTGAAAGGACTCCTTTTTTCTCACTGATTGTGAGAGGGCTCTGGCTCTTTTCTAACTGAAAGTACTTCTGTTTTTTTCTAATTGACTGGACCCCTTTTTCCAACTGAGAGGATCCCTAGTCTAACTGATAAGTCCATCCATTGTCTCTCGTCTCTCGTTCCTTGAGCGGCACGGTGGTCGCGACAACGCCCGCCACCGGCCGATTGCAGACATCCGATGCGTGTCGGTAGATGTTGTTGACGTAGAGCGCGTTGAAGTCCGTCTCGATCGGAGCAAAGTCCTATGTTGAAAAGGAGTCTATCAGCAAGAATAAAGAGAGAGAAGAGAGAAAGAGAGGAAGAGAGAAAGAGAGAAAGAGAGAAAGAGAGATGAGAGAGCGAGCAGTTCAAGGAGTGCGTGCGTGATATCCTCTCTTACTCTCTCGCAGTTTTCTTTTTCTTTGCAAAGTGTATCGATCGTCATAGTTTTGCTCGCAACTGTATTAACGGTTCTTGTTAACAGACTAATTAGTTAAGGTATTAAAGGTTTTTTGTTTGTAACGCTAACAGACATCAAAAGCGCATAAGCTATTATAGGATGATAAGGTCATAAAAGCTATGTTTACAAGAAGCTATGTTAGCAAAATGCATACAAGAGAGGTTGAATCCTTGGAGGCAGGAGACAGAGCCTGTAGTATCAACCAATCACACTCGGATTGTATCTAGGTTGATCACGACTATCATTCATGCTCTTTGATGGTCCCGTAGAGACTGTGTATACACTACGAAGGAAGGGAGAGGACAACAGGGGCCGAACAGAACAGTAATGCGCGGCTGTCTTTGAGCAATCTCTTCCAATGTATGTACATATGTATTTGGTCACTGCCATTGATGTAGAAAACACATTTTATATGCTCATTAATAGCAATAAATGCTAACAATGACAAGGTGAAGAGAATATATTTTTGTGCTCTAAATAAGTATTAAAGATGCTACTCAAACATACTTTTGTGTGCCTTTTCATGCATCATCATCGAAGAACAGAGAATCTCTCTTTGCTGTCACTATTAAAAATGGCGATGCAAAACACTTTCTTTTCGATGATAACCTCGAGATGAAACTTCCTCCCACTGCAGATAAGGAAATGCTTACAGACTAGCTTGTGTACGGTAAAGAAGAGTATTTGCACCCGCTCGCTGGTGGTCATTAAAATGTCTGAGTGACACCTTTTGCATGCAAGGGAATGGCATGATAGACAGGGATCGAGAAAGCGAGGGATTGAGAACGAGAGAAGGAGAGAGAACGAGAGAAGCAGAGAATGGGCGGAAGATAGAACGGGGAAGAGAGAGATAGTGTGTGTGCAGGAGTAATAGACAGAGTGCGGAGGTAAGAGAGAGAGAGAAAGCGAAAGAAAACGAGAGAGTGCAAAATTGCCAATAATTGATGACAGACAGCGAGAGGAATCCTTCACCGCGAAGACCGCAGATTCGCATTGAAGGTAGTAAATAAGAACGATGGGCCAAGGCAAAGCAAAGAGATAAGCCCTTCCGACACACTTCAAAGAATCGAAGTGAGACAGAGAAAGAGAGAGTAAGAGGGAGATAGAGGGAGAGGAGAGTGAAAGAGTGATAACATCTAGCAGAAAGAGATAGAGAGACAGAGAGAGAGAGAGAGAGAGAAACGAGATAAAGAGAAAGAGAGGGAGAGAAAGATTGGAGAGAAAGACAGTAAAAGAGAGAGAGCGAGATCACCATCCAATGAGAGAGCCTGACAGCTGCAGAGACAGCCAGAGAGAGGACAGCGCCATGACACCGTTACAGAACACTGACAGGGAAGGTACTCACAAGAAATGTTAGCTAATCGATTAGTATTCTGCTTTAAGCCTTAAAACACACTGAAATTACTGCACATGATCAACGATTTAAAGGTTAGTTACAAAATGTTTTCATTTAAACTTTTTAATTCAAATTTTTGTTTGAAGATTTGTATAAAAAAAAGCCGTATAAGTTCATCTTCATGCTTAAATGTCAATTAAATTCCTAAATTCTTCTTGTTTCAATGGTATTTTGTCATATATGTATATGTGTAGTTTAGTTTCATATTTTGCGATATCTTCTTTAAAACACACACATGTATTCTCATTCTTTCGTTTTTTAGTGTGACAAGCACCGTAGTAAAAGTTTGGTGTGCCTTATGATTTACCTTCATCTCGGGCCGCTCCTGTGCGGCGGCGCCAAAGATGAGACCGCGGGCACGGAAGAAGTCAGAGATACGCGCGCACGCAATCTTAACGACGAACGAGAAGCGCACGAGAACGCGCGTCAGAAGAGGAGGACGCGGCAGCGGCCCCCTTCGGTACGCGCCACGCTCCCATGACGACCTGAGAAGGTGAAGAGGCCTCAGAGGCATGCGGAGACGAAGGTTCGAAACGAGGTTTAGGGACAAGAGAGGCTTATTTTTAGATTTGGTAAAAAGGCACTTCCCTCACTCTCCCCGACTAAATGATCCTTTCTTTTGCAGTAATACAAACAATAGCAGCATGATAGATGTCATAAATAAAATCACGTACTCGCTCGACGCCGGCCATCGCCTACACTGCGCTTTTGCAGTTTCCTTCTGATAAAAAAAATTATTTGGCTAATAAATTGCAGCATTTTCGAGCACCAATTATTCAATATTACTACGTGTAAAGGAAAGTAAAGAAGTAAAGTAAATTGTTAAGTAAGCAGTAAAGTAAAATTTAGATTTCATACCTTAAGAGTCGTTGAAGAAAGTCCTTGAATATCGACAGAGCGTTCGCGCGACCAACACTGGTCCACAATGAAAGTCAAGAAGGCAAAGAAGAGTGTTCGTAGGCAGAATTTCTTCCTGATTAACAATTACAGTTGTGCGTATAGTCATGTAACATGATGCAGTAATTTTATAGGTTTGAGCATGAAAATACTAAGGCACTTTTAGTAGTGCATATTGGATTGAACTTTTTGTTAGCGGAACAGAATTAATCGTAAATTTTACTGTTTGGATTCCATCGGGACTTCGGCACTTCGCTTGGATTTACTGCAATGAATGGAGAAAGAATAGAAGATTAAAGAAAAATAAAAATAATAGGAAAAAACCTGGCTTGTAATCTCCCAATACTTTCTCTTAACTCATACCGTACAAAAGATTCGTGCTGGCAGACTACTACTGCCTGCCAATATTGTCTGTTTGATTGACAGGTACTCTCGTCTCGATACAATACTTGGTTCCACGAGAAGAAGAAGAAGAAGAGTGCGCTTTACTATTCGAAGGTTCACATTGAAACAAAGAAGACTTTTTCACACTCGATAAAATCGATGGATTCAGTGTGAAAGTTGTTTTAGAATAATGCATGTGTTATTAAAAGTGCTGAAATGGAGCGAAAATCATATGGATGACAAACTTGTCACTCGAAGCATCTCCATGTCGCCTTCTCCGCTTTCGCCAAGTTGTTCTGCTTGGCTGAAACAAAAACAAAAAGATTATTAATAATCTACGCAATAAAAAAAATTTCGTGTGATTTTTAAGGACATGGGAGATTAAACAATCTCCGTGTATGTTTTATGTAGAGGCTTTTTTTAAATACAAGTTTTGGAAGAGCTCCAATTGGTCCTCCAAAACTTGTATAAAAAAAATCAAATCAATGTGAAAGCTGCTGACCATCCGAACATCTTCATCCACTGCGTTGCAGTCGCGTGTTAGGCCGAGAAATCGCGCACATTCGCAAACCGCAGCAAACAAGATGGACAGCGTTCGACAGATGAAGCTGCTGCTCTTCTCTCTGCTAGAAGACATGAAATAAGTGAACATTATCGCTTCGAGGAAAGTCTTCTTTTGTTGTAACGTTAAGATTTGCTAATCCATCAAAAGAGATTCTAAAGCAGAACAGGGTGAATAGCATGTGTCTTTCCTAGCCACCAAATAATTCCTAAACGAAAAAATTATGGATGTATAGGTAAGTTAAATAATCGTCAAATCAAAAAAAACTTGAAATATTTAGCTCGCGCCCATTTTGAAAATTAGAAAGACGCACGTTAACGTGACAAATGGAAGCTGAAAAACGCACCGTCTATCAGCCATCTTGGAATTCGCCGACTTCACTAGGAGCTCCTCGTCATCTTGGCGCTCGGTTGAACTGCGCAAGGAATAGATCGATCAAATATTTATATATTTTCAAAGCTTACATTAAAAGGACGATACTTGGCATCTCAAAAAAAAATTCACACTAAAGTTATCGTGGGGGTATAACTTAATTTTCATAACTCGCAACAGACGATGATAATTCTGCGATTGCATCATTATCAATATAGTCGTACTATAAAGATGAGCTTCAAAATATTGATTGATTTATCTATTAAAAGCTGCAAATTACAGTATCTCAGGTTGCGAGAGAAGCTTGATTTTGGCGCTTCATTTGACTAGCGGCGGATACGGTAGCTCCTAATGAGCAGGAATCAAAGGGCAGACTACTTGGCCCCAGAGCTACTCTTAGTGGCTAGAAATGATGCTATCATCACACAAGGAACGCCTCTCTTATAGTCCAAAGCAGAGTGTTTGATGGACACCTCTCAGAATATATTGGCAGAGAAGTGTGTTTCTCCTCTGCCAATATTCTTCATCCAAAGGTCACCAGACACAGGCATGTCAGATAATCAAGCATGAAAAAAACATTCACTTATCATTAAACAAAGCATAAATATAAAAACCGAGGGAAACATTAGCGAAATTTCCGGCCTACCTGTCTGATCGAGTATTTCGATGCGATTTGTTGTACTTGGTGACGCCCTTTCCACGCTGCCGCATTCGGGTGGGAAGAATCTTAAATGGGTCATGAATATAATAATAATATTGTAAATAATTTCAGTAAGAAAAACAGATGATTTTTTGCTTTCTAAAATATTATGATGAAAACATTATTACTTTCATATATGAGGTAACAACCAAACTTTCGCCGAAAATCTAGAAAGTAGGAAAAAATGGAGCCTTTCTTTCTGGAACTCATTTTGACATTGGCTAGAAAACTGGTCTATCGAACTCCGCAAAGACATCGACTAAAAAAGTAATCCGATTAGTAAGAAAGAATTAGAATGCGATCGAAAAGGGGCAACTTTGTGTTGTGAGGAACGGCAGAAAATTAGCAGCCGAAAGTCGAGCCCTTTTTTGTTATGTTTTACGGCAAAGTGACAAAAGTGGCTAATATGCTCGCGTATAAATGATAGTGCGAGGTGTTGAGTCGGAAATAAGGACGAGAAAGAGAGAAAGCGACGGAGAGAGAAAGAGAGACAGAGAGAGAAAAGAGACAGAGAGAGAGAGAGAGAATGAAAAAAGAAGAAAGAGGGAAAGAAAGAGAGAAAGAATGAGAGAAATATCTCCTGATCTCCTCTCTTAATAGAATCTGTCTCGTTCTTATTCGTCGTCCTCTTTATTTCATCTTCATTTTCTTTTGCCCTCATGATCACGCAAACTATATCGCCTTTTTCGGTGTTAGGCTTGTTGGCGCCGAAAAGTGAGAGAGAGAGAGTCAGAGATAGAGAAAGAGAGAGAGAGAGAGAGAAAGAGAGAAAGAGCGAGAGAGCGAGAGAGCGGAAGAGAGAGATAAAGAGAGAGAGAGAGAGAGAGAGAGAGAGAGAGTGAAAGAGAGAGAGAGAGAGGAAGGTCGCCGCTTGACGGGCTAGGGCGAAGAGTTCGACCATGTCCATACATCTGCTCTGTGTCTCTAGCTTGGTGCATCAACAGAACTAACTGAAATAAGATGAGTGTGCCGCTCCCCAAAAGGGGACATATTCGCTAACACAACCACCCTGCTCTCTCTCTTTCTCTTTCTCTCTCTCACTCTCTCTCTCTCTCTCTTTCTCTTCAGGGCATTTCCCGTCGGGACAGCTCGTTAGTATGGAGAGAGTACCAAAACACGGCCCTTCGACTGGCGGCACTTCCAAAATACGGCCCGCCAGACGGGGTCTTCAAATCACGAGACTGTGTGCGATACATACAAATGTATGCACGTTTTCGCCCCCGTCTGGAGGAACTACAAACGAACGCGGAAGTTGTCAAGGTCCGGTCTGTCCTGGACGGCCCAGCCATCACCTAACAGCCAGAGTTAGTTATCAGCTCGCGTAGAGTGTTGCGTAGGCCCTTTGCAGGCAAGCAGGAAGGAGATAAGAAGGATCAGGGGTAGAATGTGTGTGACTTGAAAGAGCCAAAGGTATCCCCGGCAATCGCTACACATGTTACATCGATATACTTCTTACCAATTAATTATGATAATTACTGAATCGATCGGAGAAATTTGACAGGACGAAGATATTAGAGGTGGAGCGGCATTTATTTGTGATTGAGCGACGATATGGTTCATGGAGAATGATAAAGATTCGCGTGAGAGTAAGAGAATGAGATAGAGATAGAAAGAGAGGAAAATGACGGAAACAGAAATAGCATGACATCAGCCTACTCAGTCACAACGAACAAGTTTAGGTACACATGTATGCGTGAACTGAAAATTAAGAATTCTCCTTGGCCCCAGCCGCTCCGGTATCCTCTCAAATAAACAACTGCACAAATTACTTTCATTTCCTTCTTGATGTTTTGTTGAATTAAAATTAAAAAAAAAAAAACAAGTTTTCTCATTTTCGAGGATGATGTAAGAAGCTATGTGGAATGTACGGGACTATTTCAGGGATTTAAAGAGAGAAAGAGAGCAAAGAGAAAAAGTGAAAGTGCGCAAAGAAAGAGAAGAGAAAAGAAAATGTCAAAAAAGTAAGAGGAATAGAGAGAGGGAGAAAGACAAAAGTGGAAGACATAGAGAGAAAGAAAGAAAAAAAGGGAACGAGAAGAAAGAGAGATCATCTAAATTCGACCTTGAAAGGTGAACAAAGTGCATCTCTATGCTTTGCTTTTTCAAGCTTGCAGCATGAACTAAAGGATTGGGGAAAAATTTGGCAGTTAGAAAGGGGAAAGACATTTCACTCCTGAGAAACTGATGATGATATGTATGTATGTATGTATGTTCAAGCGAAACCAAAGCCCGTACATAGGGGCGTGGGAGATGGAGCAAGAAACGAGGCGTTAGAGTGGGGGGGGGGGGTGGGCGGTGAGGATTCATCATTATTATCTTCGCTTCTTTCACTCGTTTCTATTTCTTCTTGGCAGAACAGAAAACAGTAGCCGTGGTCTTTGATCCTTGTAGGTATGACTTTATGTGTGAACAAACATAGCTACATATTTAGCTTCGTTTGCATGTATGTATCTGTTTTTCTTCACCTTGAAGAAATACGGTTCAATTTTCTCTTTTGTTTTGTCGTAGCTATCCGCCTTTCCTCTGCATGCAAACCAAGAAGAGAACAAACATCATTCATTACTTTCATTCATTACACCTTTGCGCCCGTTCTTTACTCTAACAATTATCTTAGGTTAATATGTATGTATGTAGCTACTAGGACGTGTTCGTCGATAGCAACCCTTTTTACCCATACCTTTTTCTACGATTTTGTAATTGAGCGACCATCATATCCCATTTTAATGCTGCCACATTGAAAACCTTATTTCATGTTCGATAAATAAGTAAACATTTGTGCATCGTTCTAGCAGCGATAAATGTCAGTGACTGTCGAAGATAAATCAGCGTGAGTGTGCAGAGTAGGTTGTTGATCGGCACAACAAATTGTCGGGCACATGACGAATGTTCATCGCCCGTCTGCGAAGGCACTGAACAAGTCGTTGCACGTCTCAGCGCATGCCTGAAAGCAGTAATGTTTCGAGCCATGAATGACTCGAACTCGCATGCTCCGGATAACGACATATACAGCTTAACCAACAGGCCATACTCCCCGGTCTACCTTGGCAGCGCTACGGCCAAGCGTGGAGAGCGCCTTCTTGGTGCAAAGTCGTCGCTCACTGCCAGTCTCGCTTAAAGGAGCTCGTCTTAGCTCTCGTGCATAGTCATCCTTGCCAAAAGCGCCCCTCTCGATGATGGCCTCCTTGACAGCCGACTTGGCAAGGCGCCAAGTGGCCGCCCGCGCCAGTTCCGACAGCGAAGGCAAATGGCGGCAACAATGGCGCCTTCCCTTCAATTATTATTTTTATCAACTTATTTTTATTTTACTAATATGTTTTTGACTATATCATCTCATCGTGAACATATTATTTATTATTTAAAGCTCTGTTTTGGATGTTATGGAGCACCAAATCCTAAAATGTAAAAAAAATAGCGAAAATACTCTACGCAGTGCTTCCGGAATTATAAAAGTCAAAAAGGAAAGAATTATCTCCCTTGAATGGAACAACGAAAACAAAACAAAAAAACATAGACGAAATTATTCAAAATACCGCATAGACGACGCCATCGACTTCGCAGAAGAAGCGGCCGTCGGCGAGTGGCACAATAGCGACATCCGCCTGTTCGCGATTACTGCATGCCTTGCTTGCCGGAATCAGCATCCATTCGGCTGTCGCCGCGTCGACAAGCACCACCTCAACGCGGCGACTTCTTCTCTTCTAGTGCTAGAGCTGCTGCTATAGATTACTGTGTTATTCCGTTTTGTATTCTCTCCCATTATACATACGTACATATATATATATATATATATATATATATATATATATATATATAAATGGCGTGAAAACTGTGTGACACATATGTTGCTCTCAACATGAAACTCGAATGCGAAACACATGGCTTTTTTTTATTATTATAGTTTAAAAGAATGTTTCCAGTGAATCATACACTTTTCATTTTGTTGTTGTTGTTGTTGTGTTGTCAGTCAACATTCTTGAATTGCGGCTTGCTGTGCACTCACCGACCACGCTGCGCTGATGCCGAGGAGTGGCCCGGCAGTCCTCGTGAGATGCAATGGGCCCGGCTGGAGCGGCAGACGCAGCAGCTCGGCTACGATTCTCTCGAGCACTCGGATGCGTCTGATCGTGAGAGGAAAACAACATGTATATTTATATAAAAAAAAACAAGAACCTATTTTAAGGAACAAAACACATCAAGAACAGTCAATCAATAACAGGAGAATTGAAATATGTATCGATCAAAATCAATCAAATTACATAAAAATGAATTTAAATAATGATCAAAATCGCTCAATAACCGGAACTGAAAGATTGATAAAGTGCATGAGAATGCTGTCGACGAGAGTGGGCGAATCAGAAGTGTGGAAGATGCCTTGCTCGAATACGTGACGAGGCGTCCCTTGCTCAAAGCGTGCCGCGTCATACTCCACCTCCTTCTTCCACACCGTACGATGCATTCGCCTGCATATGCATTCAAAGGGTGTGGCTCGCTTCGAGGAGCCACAAAACTGCACTGAAATCTATTTACAATTGCCCTAGCCGATAAACATGTTTGTTCCAAAGAGAGCCGCGAATTCAAGTATGAATTTCCGGTGCCTTTACAGAGGAACACTTCCATCATTGGAATGTCATTCTT
The DNA here is from genome assembly GCA_945643635.1 of Allodiplogaster sudhausi. NCBI lineage: Eukaryota > Metazoa > Nematoda > Chromadorea > Rhabditida > Diplogasteridae > Allodiplogaster > Allodiplogaster sudhausi. The sequence continues at coordinate 1,037,441 of CALZFC010000100.1, read as the reverse complement.
CAAAATGTGTTTGCTCGACCACGTCGAAATCGTGTGGACTGTCTGAATGTTGCGTGTCCGCGAGAGTTGCACGACAAAGGTGTTACGTGAAATGGCACGCAACGAAGCGATGCTCTCCATGTCACGCAGTCGCTCCTCCAGACTGTCCCGAAAGTTCCTCAAACGAGCACCAACGTCAATTATTATGTAATAAAATTTAACTGAATACTGTAATAGTTTCCTCCTCATTATACTAGACTAGAATTGGCATTGAATTGCTAATTCATGGCTCAGCTCCTTCAAACTAAAAAAAAAGCAGCTGTCATGATTATTTATCTTTTCTGATATCACGTGGTGTAATCTGATTGTGAGATCGTACATAAATATAAAAAGTGAAAAAATCTTAGAAATAAAATAGCAGCCTGTCGCCAATTTCGCTAAAAATGTCGCCTTTCATCGTCAGAGTCATCATTGAAAATCGGCCGTTATTGATGCATCTGCAAATATGTATGTCATTGAAAAATTATTTGCGAGACTACAAATTGCCGCCGTAAATATAAAGTGAAATTAAAGATGAAATATATGTAAGTAATACATACAAATATGCGATTGAGTCGTCGTCCCTGACGCAGACGGCGTTCTTGAAGGCGAAGAAGTGACGAGCATCCGCGTCCTCCACGGAAGGCGCGTGCATCAAGAAGGGAGCGAGCGGCACGAACGTGCAGCAGCTGGCAGGCATCTTGGACAACTATCTTTTTCTACCTCTTTCCCTCTCACTCTCTCTCTCTCTCTATCTCTCTCTTCAACATAATCGTATGATTGACTCCCTGTCTTGTAAACTTGACAATTATGTTCAGCTTACATGACAACTTGTTCGGCGGCAGTACAACCTTGTCAGCCGTCTCGATGCCGTCCCGGATACGAAAGGGGACGTACGCGTGATTCATGGTCGCGAGGCACGCACGCTCCGGGCACGTAAATGCGGGATAAACGGAACGACTCATCCCTCTAATATCACTTCACTAACCTGTAAAATTGCAAAAACAGTTTTTCATTTTGCTAACTTGTTTTCTACATATCCATGCAATAGATACTTACATAATAGAAATAGTAGGTTTCATTTACATCCAGGAGTGTTGGCAGATTGTAAGAAAACTCGCATTGAGTTGCAAAGATGATTTACGAATGTATGACTTGAAGTTTCGCTCCCTTTTTATGTATATCTCTTTCCTTCATTGTCTCACTCTCACTCTCTGTCTCTCATCTCTTTCCCTTTTCTCTCTCACTCTATCTCTAACTATCCCTATCGCGTGCAGACCACAATCATTCATAAAAGTATGATTAATTTACCGGAATGCAACAATAGTTTCTATATTTAGACGAATGCATGCAGCCTGAATTTGTGTGTTCGTTTTTCATCCATATAACTCGCAATTATCTTTTTTTTTTCAAAGAAAACATTTAAACATTAAATTGACTGAAATAGATGCATTGCTTTTCCTCGCATACTGTTTACGTATTTATTACTACCAATTCAAGAATCAAAATTTTCGAGGATTTGAGAGAGAGTGTACGAGTTTTTCTTTAAACTTATTAACATATTTCGTAATAATCATGGAAAATTACGAAATTTGCACCAAAAGTTCAAATGCAAAGGAGTGGAAAGTGCAAAATTGGGCAGTATAAGAGCAGCTCCGGTCGGCCGTTTGACTCACAGCTCTTCTTCGGCTCTCTTCTCGTCCACTTGCTGGTCCACTCGTCTCTTTCGTCCGCTCGCCATGACTATCGACGCTGCTGCCCCCTCCACCCCCGAGGAGGCTCCCGAGGCGCCCGCTACCCACGCCGAGCTCCCTGCGTCCGCCGCCGCTGAGGCTCCGGCCCTTCCTGCCGCCCCCGCCAGTTTTGGCGACGCCTCCGCTCCGTCGACCGAGGTTTCGAGTGTCTAAATGTGGAACCACCTTCCATTTTGAAGATTAATTATTGTGAATATCCTGTTCTGTCCATCTTAATTTCTCCATCTTTCGGCTAATTTCCAATTGACCTTTTGATGACTTTGCTTAATCTTTATAATATGTCAATTCTTGTCTACTTCTCGAAGGGAGAACGCGGCCGTTTCAAGGTCTTCAAACAGCTGAAGCGTCTTCAATCGGTAGGAAATTTTATTGCGTAAATTTTTTTAATGTATATATCCTTGTCATTTCCTCCTCCATACTGTCTCTTTTTTCAGTCAGTCAAAGGAGCTCCTCGCCCTTGTCCGCTGCGTTGAGGAGTAATCGAGGATAGAAGCCGGTTTGTGGAGAGAAAGAAAAGGAGAAAGAAAGAGAGAGGCGGTTATAGGGATTACTCGCATTTATTTCAATATCTGCATGCCATAATTGAAATCGGAAATGTTTTTCAAGCAATATCTCGACGCCTGTTGCTTCTTCCTTCTCCTCATTCCTTTCCCATGCCCTCGACCTCCGTCCCCAACCGCCCCAATTTCGATAAAAAAAATTTTTTGGTGCAACCAATCTTGGAAGAAAGTTGAGGTTGAACACTGAAATATGCTTGATTAATATGGAAAAGAAGAAATATGGGCCCAACATCTCTAAAAAGCATGCCTAGCCAAAAAGTGCTCAATATTAAATTAGTCAACTTGTTTTCTTACTGCAAGAGTGTAAAAAAAGTAGAAGGGAAAAGGAAGCTATAAATCATTATTGTTCCGTGCGGTCTCTTACTTTTGCGTACTCTTTATTTGCCTTGCACTTGATATGGTACTGAATAATGAAAATGCATAAATGTCCCTGCTAGGTTTCAAATAAAAAAAACTACGTGATCAAAAGTAGAAATAAATAGAACAACAGATTCCACTCTCTTACCTTTAACTAAATTGCGCCCTATTGCACTGACAGTTGAGTTCCTTATTATGTGGATATCTTACACTTGTTGAATAAAGATATGTTGTAACTAAAACATCTACATTTTACGGGGGCCGAGAGCTGACTGAGTTGGTGAAGTTGGCTGCTCGTAGGCCCTGAATCTCGACAATGTCGAACAAGGAGCTCGTCTTCGTTGCTGTCTCCTGCAATGCCTTCGCATACGAGCAAGTTCATGTATTTTTTCAAACCATTGTATTTTTATTCATCATATTAAATGCCTTAAATATCTCCCGTATTAATTTGTAATTATCCGCCAATGTTTCCAAAAATTTGCAGTTATGCTCTTCCGCTCTCACTCTTTATCATTGACAGCAATGTTGGTAATGCGACGATATTATGCAAGGTGGCTTACGATTAGAACTTTCCAGGAAAGCCACTTTAAGAATGTGATCGGATGGCATCCCCCGAATTTTATGGTCCCTCCATGCAGTGTGACCTGTCTCTTCGTTTGGATTATAGGGAGAGGGATGAGATAGAGACATCGAGTGAGAGAGAACTGAGACAGAGCAAGAGTGAGAGCGAGAATTAGAGTGAGAGAGACATTCGAGAGAAAGAGAGGTAGAGTGAAATGGCGAAAGAGATGGTTTAAAAGGCAAAGGTAGTGAAACCATAGAGAAGGAGTGGCTGAGCGTGACAAGGAAAGCTGCTGATGAGAGACGGCAAGAGAAAGTTGGGGATGAAAAAAGGTAACGTTTCGGTCTGCGCATGCGGCACAGCCAAAGGAGTGAAGAAAAAAGTCGTGCGGCAACTCGAAAAGGTTGCCAGACCATGTTCTCCAATTTATCATTATCTCGAGAAATTGCCGTTGAGATTTGAGAGAGAGAGAGAGAGAGAGAGAGAAAAGAGGCAGAGATAGAACGAGAGAGATAGAAAAGATTGAAAGATAGAGAGAGAGATCGAAGATAGAAAGAGAGAAAAGTTCTTAGAACAGAAAGTAACTTAGCAGAATAAAAGTAGGAGAGAAGGAGAGAAAGAAATGATGACGAATCTAAAGGAAACTGTCTTTAACGTTCGATCTGAAAATACGGGCAAGGATGGGAAGGAGAGGAAGGAGGTTTGAGAATTTGAGATTCGAGACAGTTAAAGAAGAGTGTCTAAACTGTCACGGGGGGAGATGAACGCTGAATCTGGTCAACCACGAGAGAGAAAGAGAGAGAAAGAGAGAGAGGGCTAAATAGAAAGAGAAAGAGAGGGAGAGCAAGAGAGAGAGAGTGAGAGGGAGAGAAAGAGAGGGCAATTCATTTTGTTTCCGAGCCAGAACAAGAACGGAGCGAAATTCGACAGGAGAAAACCGTTCACTCAATCGTCTCGCATAATAATACTAGTAATAACAATTACTCATTAACGTCCCCCCATCACCCCGAATGCGCTTGAAGGAAACGACGACCTCTGTGCGATATCCGGAGAGAAGCAAGTTTGTGAGACGCCTTTCATATGTCAGTGATGCTCACGTTTCGCAGTATTATCAGTGTCATTAATTATCGAAGAGATCATTCTTGTAATTTATCATCTTTTTCTACAAATTGTCATTTCGCCTACTTTTCTGACGAATCGAGTATCCATCCGCAAATATAGTACAAGTCTTTACAGGAGTACTACCTTTAGCGCAACTAATTGCAAGCAGGCAAACATCTAAGCGTAGATATTGTGATCAATCGATAAATCAATAATTTTTATCGCTCAATGATGCGTCATAAGTGTTCCCCGTATTGGGATTGCGCAGCGACAAAAAATTCTAATTCTTTAAACTCTAGCGTTCTTTCAATTTCGATCTGAAGATCTAAAAAAATATTATTTTGATCAAGATAGTATTAAATGATAGTAGGAAAGTTTAAGAAAAATGCATCGATCTTTTTCTTCTTCACGTTATTCTTCTTCTTCAACATATGGGAATCCACTGTTACTTCTTCCCTTTCCTGTGGGAAGTCTTATTTGGCCTATTTACTCTATGTATATAAATATATTTGGTCACATCATTACTCGATATAAAAAAATAATTAAATAGGTTAATCAATAAATTCTTCAGTTCAACTGGCTCGTCCTCCCGCACATTCTGCTCTTGTTCTGCCTGTCGATCTACCTGGTGGCGGGCGCTCTCGTATTCTCCGTCCTCGACGAGGGACTGGCCAGACTCTCACTCGAGGATCTACTCCTCTTCGAGATCACCACCATCTCGACGATAGGTCAATTATGTTAATTGATAGTTGCCATACGTCGTCTGAGTGAGCTGTAGTAACACACGAGTCGTTCGGTAGGATACAATTTATTGTTGACACAATTCTGGAACTCCTCCTTTTCGAAAACATGGGTTCAATTTGAAACGTTTTTTTGCACTATAATTTGCGCAGTCTGCCAGACGAAAAAGTAGGCTTGACTCATCAGACAGATGAAAAAGAAATCGAGGAACGTCCATATTTATCATGGGCATGTTTTTTCTGCACCCACTTGCACGAAGAACCGCGCAGTCCGGTTCAGGCCATTTATTATTCCCTTGGCAACCCGCTCGCTACCGCCATCATTTCTCATTTCTTTCAGCAGGCCGCTTTTTTTGAGATGGCAGACAAAACGGAAACGAGTTCTCTCGAGTAAGATGATGAATTGCATGCGCAAGGCATATCGGCCATACATTATTGATAAGACGGGTGACGTCAAATCAGCAGCACTTACAGTACAAATTAGACACAGAAAAGTAGCACGAAAAAGTACTTGAATTTCATAGTTACGTTAAACTGAAAAGATTCGCTTGCTTTGATGCGCGATAGGAAAAAAAAAAACTCAATTCGCGCCTGATTCCTGACAAAAAGGCGAAAGAGAACCTTATGATTTCAGGAGAGAGTAAATAGATTGTTCGCTAGTTTTTTTTCTTTAAGGATTCGTTATTCAGGCGCAATGGCAGGAATTCAAATAATAATAATAATAATTTTCGTCTCCTTGAAGGCTACGGCAACGTGACTCCTCGGAGCGAGCCGGCCAAGCTCTTCGTCGTGATCTTTGCTCTCTTCGGCATTCCCTTCTTCCTGCTCGTAGTCGGCGTCGTCGGCAAGCATCTCAGCAAGGCGTACTGGAGAGGGGTCTCGGCGGTCACTGGAAGGGTTCGCTTTCCTCATTGTCTCCTTCTCTCTCCTCTCTCTCTCTCTCTCTCTCTTTCTCTTTCGCTCTATCGCTCTCGCTCTCTGCCGTTCTCTCCTCTTGTTCACCCTTTTTCCCACTCTCCCTCGCTCTCTATCTTAATCTCTCTAGCACATTCTTACTCATTTACTCTCATTTCCAACACGCACGGCAGCTTTTCCATCTTCCCCATTCCTCCCTCTGCCCCCCGCTCAGCAGTGCCTCGGCGCGCTCCGCTCGGACACGGTGGGTCTGCCGCCCGTCGTGGCCATCGTCGCGTTCTCGGTGCTCGTCCTCGCCGCCGGCTTCCTCCTCCGACACACAGGACAGCCATCCGTCGTCGACAACGTCTACTTCAGGCATGACAACCCACCTATCCTTAGATCAGAAATAATTATTGTTTATTTTTTAAGATGAAAATAATACATAATGTTGAAACATTATAGAAATGTGTGCCTAATTCATTTTGTGAAGGGAGAAAGATAGAGAGAGAGGGAGAGAAATAAGGAGGGAGCGAGAGAGGTAGTACGAGAGAGAGAGATGGAGAGTGAGAGAGCGCAAAGGAGAGAAAGAACGAGGAAGGCAGAGAGAGAGAGAGAGAGAGATAGAGAGAGAGCAAAAGAAATCGTAAGCCTATTAGCCGCATGCGCATCGAAGTAGTCAGGGCCGCCGAAACTTGTGCGACATGTCTGTGTGGTGATTTGGATTAGAGATTCGTCTAGGAATAGAAGAATTAGGCTTATAAATTTAGATTGTGACATGGATTTTAGCGATAGGGATTTTATTAGAAAAATCTAGATTTTAATTATGATGTCCTTCAAACTTCAAGTTTCTCATAACGGTATCATATTTGGATGTTCGTAAAAAATTTTATCGCCACGTCTCGAATAGCGCAAACTTCTCCACTCTCTCTCTCTCTCTGTGTAACTCAAAATTAAGGCAATATTCATATTCCAGTTTGATGCTCCTTTATATTAACACGAAACTCAATCCTATTATATATGAATATTCCTGACTCTAACATAAATCACATGCCTTGTCTCAGGCAAAAATGGCGCGAATTCAAACATGGATTTTTTTTAAAAATAATTTTATAGCTTCATCTCCTTCTCAACCGTCGGCTTCGGCGACATTGTGCCCGAGCAGCGCGCCGGCTGGAGCCATTTCGTCGCCGTCGTTGCCTATCTCACAATCGGCGTCGCGCTCCTCTCATCGCTCTTCGCTCATCTAGGGGCGTGGCTTAAAAAGGCAAATTTAAATTTTTTTTTAAATTTTTTTCATAAGTTTTATTATATTTTATTTTATAAAATATTGCTAATATTTAATTTAAAAAATATAATAATTGTCTCTCCAGCTTCACTACCTCGGCCGTCGCTTCCGAGGCGCAAAGGATGTTCCGGTTGGCTATTCTATTTGGGGAGGGGGCTATCGAGACAGTTTTTAAATTAAAAATAAATAAATAAATTGAAAATACAAAAAATAAAAAATAAAAAAAATAATGCAGGTGTGGATGGGCGCTCGTTCGATGCGCGTGAGCAAGCTGCTCGAGATTGTCGCCAAGGAGTTCCATGTGCGCAGAACTTGATTTTATCATTTAATTAATTAATTAATTTAATAATTCACCCAAATAACGATGTAAAATTACATAAATTTACTAATTAAAATTGAATTACATTAATGGTCTTCTGTCACTTGCTGTCACTCCCACTCGAATCCATTTCAACTTACCTCTTTGATGTTCATTTGAGCGCAAGGATGTATTACTGTATTATTTTCCCTCTCTCTCTCTCTCTCTCTCTACGAATCTCATCCAGTTTCATATATGCACTTTCTCTGCCTCTCTCGCTCGCCCTGCCTCAATTTCTATCTCTCCCTCCATCCATCTCTCAGTAACTCAGTAACAGATCCACACACTCTCTCCTCGCCATCTCATCAACTCCCCATCTCTGCTCTCTCTCTCTCTCTCTCTCTCTCTCTCTCTCTCTCTGCTGTCACCTCAGGCCTCCCCCGTCGAAGTGCGTCGTGTGCTCCGCGACTTGGACGGCGTGATCCAGGCGGTAGTAGAGAGGCAGGCGGCGGAACGCGCAGCGCGTGAGCGCGAGGCGTCGCGGTCGCCTGACGGCTGCGCCCCGTCCGGCCCGCTCGCGCCACTCCTCCAGAATCTCGAGAATTATGACATGCTTTAAAAAATTGTATTCCTTACTTGTACAGTTTGTAGCACATACATATGTACACATATGCATGCAAAAGCGCTAATAAATGTATGCATAAATCCATCTTCCGCTGGAATTGCTACTAAAGAGTGAATTAAAGAAGAGATGGAGAGGCTGCCTTTGAACAGGCCAGTAAAAAAAGCGTGCAGTAGAGTGAGAGAGAGAGAGAGAGAGAGAGAGAGAGATTCAGAAAGATCGAGTAGCAATGCATTTTCTCTTTCACTGTTGATTTTGAACTCATCAGTCATCTTCTAATCAATAAACTTTTTCATGCATATGTCATCACAAATTTCGAAGAGATCTCGTCCACTTCCATATGATAGACAACTGTTCAGTCCATCAGCACATTGACCCGATAAGCGAATAAACAGTTTTAAACAGTTTTTATAATGAAGGACTTGCCTAAAAGTAACAACAGTGGCATATCCACTGGCCAAGAACCATTAAATTTAGCTTAGCGCGAGTTACAACTGCCGTAATGAGTTTTTTCTTAGCAAGCGATGTTGCCCGCTCCTTCTCGCTCTACGCATTCATTTCGCCTTGGCATTCAATATGGCTCACGCTTTTTTCACTTTTATTCTAGTAAAGCGATGAGAAGGAAATGTCCACTTATCAGCACACTGCAAGTGTGTCATGGAGTTATTTAAGTCACTATTGTAACAGTCAATAGTGGTAAAAGACGCCCTGCGACTGATGTGCTATCTGGACCCTAGAGGAGATCATGAACAACTAGTGCAAAACACAGCATTTTCCCAAGATCTATTAAGAAGCAGGCTATCTAATCTGAATTTCGCATTCATGGAAACAGTTCATTTTGACATGAGCACCTCTCCTCTCCTCCCATCTAATTGCTGCTTACCAATGTAACAACTGTGGTAAAACAGATCGTTGTGCACACCGGGTCTTCTTTCATATGGCGTGAAATCGAATTTAAAAAAAACAGCGCATCAACGTCCCAACACCAGTAAATTTTATTTTGGTCGGGATACGGACAGCGTCTATAAATTGGTGAAAATCCACAGAATATATCAGTTGATTAGTAAAACATCTGATGCTCCTCAAACTACTGGGGACAAAATGCTGGGTGAATAATTATTCAGTCACAAGATTCCTCTCTATATCTGTCATTCTAAAACGGATTTTGCTACAGTTCTATTGCGATTTCACGATTGCAGAGTGATATTTTTGCATGTGTGAACATCGAATAATTCGGGTCAAAATAAAAGGGAGGGGTTTTTTTTTTACAAGTTCAGTAGATTAACCTATAGTTTCCTGGACTGCGCTACATAGATAAAAAAAACAATGTAAATTAGTAGTGTTTGATAGAAATAACATATTTGCCGAATTTATAATGGTTCCTGCTTTTTTATATACCCAGAAATCTGAGATGAGCGATTTTTCATTCTTTAACGTGTCATAGGCAGCCAACATATGTACATATGTACATCCGTATAGTGCAAAAAAGCAACAAGTGTCAAATGACGAACCATATCTGCAAGTTGCTCGTGGATTCAAGTTGAAGCCGTCTCCCTTAATATGCCAGTCTTTCTGACTGGGCTTGCATTGAATAAAGGATTTCTGGGATTCTTGTCATCTGCCTGAAAGAACGAATGCACTCGTTAGCTGAATTCAATGAAGTTCTGGCTCGCCCGCTGCAGACAGGCGACAAAAAATAAACTGTCGTAAATACTTTTTTTCTGTTCCTTGCCCGAATTTCACACTTTCATGAATAGGCTTAGGGTAAATCTGTCAGAAGGCGATAGATGAAGTGAATGAGCAGAGAATATTCATGCTAAAAACCTGGGAGTTTGAGCAAATATTCAGATTTACACTCGCTATCATCGCTCCTTTTATAACGTGGATTCCAGGCTATTCTATTTCATATGAATGTGGTTACATGCATTCATTTGAGGAGTGTTTTTATCGGCCAAAATCTCATGTATAAGGAATTCACTTACGACATATAGGTCTCCGTCGTGTTTGCATTCATACTTGTCGTTTTGGCTGTCACTGTTAGACAACACGAGCAGCTGGGCGCAAATGTGGCGGTCAGAGGCCGGGCAGTTAGCATCCCCCAGAGGTTTACAGTAGGCTTAAAAAATACAGCATCAGTACGTTAATCTGTTAATGCAAAAAAACGAGAAATACAATGAATTTCTCGAGAACCTGAACTCTCTCACTTTTTTTGTCTCAAACACCGATCAAAAATTAATCGAAGAGCCTCTTCTATCCACCCGTTTGAACTCGGTGGCTGGTGTTAAGTGGATATCTTTCTTATTAAGCTACATATATTGCTGCCACATGTCTCACTTAAAATGTTCAAGTAAACATTTCTAGATTCAACCTTTGCATGCAATCGAGGTTGTCGGCGTGCCGTCCACGAGCCAGCTGCTCCCTTCGCATTTGGGCACACTATTTGTATGCTCATACTTGTTGCCACTTTTGTAGTAGTACTTCCCCGTCAGGCAGAGTGGCGTTGTGCAGCCGCCGTACCCAACAACAACCTCTGGCGCGCTGTAGCCGTTAGCGCTTGGCGAGCCGATTGTGCATTGCGTGCATCCTGCAAAGGAAAAACAAATGTTTTACTCGTCACGGACATGTAAATATCTTGTATTTACTAGAGAACTGCGTCCATGAATACCACAACTCACTATAATGCACGTCTATAAACTCAACAATATTATACTTCTCTTTTTTCCACCCCAACAAAATTTTATCATGTAGGCTGAAAGCGCGAAGATTTAAGAACAGTCTATTTTCATTACCTATCTGAAAGGAATCTCACAGGAAACTACGGTACGAGAAAAGAAAATTAATCATAATAACTTTGTCGCTCGCATTCTCTAATAACGACATAAAATTATAATATGTCACTTACCAATGGCGCAAGCCGCCTTAGTTTCACCAGTTAGGAAACTCCCCCATTGACTAGTCTCGAGACAAGTAGCAGACGATTGCTGAGTGTTTCGGTAAGGAGGTCCTCCCTAAAAAAAATGCGTTTTGTTTTCTTCCTCTTCTATGAATCATTCCATATTTCCTACAGAAAGAGAAAATAAATAAAAGCACATATTATTTCCTAATAAAGGAGATGCATTGAAGAAAAGTTTTTATTTATTTATTTTCTTCTTCTAGGAAATATTCCATATTTCATTCAGAAAGAGAAAAGCAATAAAAACACGTATAATTTCGTGGCGATAACGTACTGCAATCATTGTATAATCCTTATTGCACTCGATCTTGGAGCAGCCACTGCTGTCATCCGTGCCGGGTGCGACTTTTGCCTTCCAGATGAAGCCGTTGAGAACGAATTCGTTCTGTGGGATATCCAGGATCGGAGTACAGCTCGCGCACATTTCTGAACAGAATGGCTTTTTAATATTTCCATTTATAAAGTTATTTTCTACTTAAAAAAAAGTAAAATTAAAGTCCAATCATCAGTCAACTATTAAATGTTGACTTGGAATGATAAAAAAACATATAAAAAGGAAAAGAATACGGAAGAAAAGAAAAGAATGTTCTACATGCATGCGAGCAAAAAAAGGAATACCTTTGCAGTAGACATTCGATTGTCCTCCCACGACGTCCCACTTTCCTTCGCCATTGCAAATTACACTGCTCACGGTGCTGTCTTGAGGATTGCCTTGAGTGTCGCTGTAGAATAAGGTGCCTCCTCGACTACAAGACGCCATAAAGCAGCCGTTTGAGTCGCTTGTCTCATCTGCCTTCTTATATCCAGTGATCGGGTTGGACCGACATCCAGTGCAGGCTGCAAAGTTTTCTTTCAAAATGAAATTTGTTTATTCCCCGTCACACCAATACTTTATATTGGCCTAGCATTAGATTCACTTACAATTCGTGGAATTTGATTAATTTCTCTGTCTAAAATGGCGTTGTGAAATTGGATTTCTTTCTGCTTTAAACAAAACCCTGCAGCTAAACGTTTTAAGGCTGTGCTCGGCTTTTTTATTGTTTCTTTAAAAAGGCGACCAAGTTGGCACGATTAAAAATTAAGAACGAAGAAACTGAACCGCCAACGCATCCTGCTTCCTGTATTGCGCTTTTTCCATCTTTTGTCCAGATGTTTCCCGTCAAACAATACACGTGAGGTGGCGAAGTATCCGCCTATAAACTTGGATGTATATTGGCCTTAAAACAGTCTTCTAATAACATTGAAATGAGCCCACTTGAGTCGTCGCAAGGTGGCCCGGCGAGCATGTGAGTTCCTGGCAAGTACCCACAACACCCGATTTTGGTTGATTTGTTAGTAGCGCAAAGCCATTTGGTGGCGTAGACAGAGGAATATAGCCTTTGCTCTCGTCGCAGCCGGTGATGCAGCCAGACGGAGCTGAGACAAAAGAATATGAGCATTATTAATCATGTTAATTATTAACGTTTTTAATAATGTTGAAACAACCTAACAGAGTTAGTTTTCTTTAAAAAAAACAGTAATAAATACAAATGCAATTTTTCTTCTTTTCTTTATCAGTTACATACTACCTGGGCATCCAATGAACTTTCGAATGCCGCTGCTGAACAGCCACATGCCGTCCTCACCGCACCCCGCGCCAGTTATACCACCTATGATCTCTTCGTACTTTTGTCCGCGAGTATCGTAAGAGTACATTTTGCCATCATCGCACAGTCCCACTTTAAGGCATGCCGCGCTGTCCTTCAGAGTCGGAAAGATGTAGTCCGCAAAAGTCTGTTGCGAGCAGCTGGCACATCCTGTATGCAGTGAGTGAAAAATTGTAAATCTCCTCGGACTTAGTTCAGAGAATACTTAGAAGGCAACAACGACGAAGAAATACTATCGTTCTCTTCATAAGAATTCACCTAGCTGTAAGTATCAATTGGCTAAAAAATATTGTTTTTAATTTACGTATATCTCTGCTCTCGGCAAACATCGTAATTCACCTTGGAATCAACCGACGTCACGTTCGTCCCCGTTCACATCCCATTTGCCTCCTTCGTTGCATCGAAGGGAAATAATAATTTCGGTTGTCCCGTTTTCGTACTTCTAAATAGAAATGCCAAAAAATTACATTACAAAGAATTGTCCAACAGGAGCACAAACTATACAGAAATTTTAATAATCATTTATTTTCATCGCAGACTACTTATGGTTAGAATTTTATAACAAGACGTTTAGCAAGAAATAGACACACGATATGATTTCGCATTCCATACGTGTTGTTTTGTGGAGAATAATATCCAATGGAAACAGCAGTAGACAGAAAGATCAATGGACTGACTATGCCCGTCTGTAAACCGTTGTTACAAGTGAATGATTCGCAAGGCTCCTGTGCGCGTGCAGCAGGAGAAATGTATTTGTAAGACTTGATATCAAAGTTGTTCGAAAACTGCACAGTGCATGTGGAACACAAGCCTGTCTCTAAAAGAGTTCCTTTGTTAAATACCGCAAGATGAACAATAGATATATATATTTCTTCGTCTGTCATTATATAATCTAAAGAAACGCACCGCATCCAATCTTGTCATAATTTCCATGTTGGTCATGCTGCCATTTCCCGTTGGTCTGACAGATAAACGAGTAATCATTCGCGGGCACAGTTGAGCCATCGTCCGCCACGACGTAGTTGCCGCCCGGGCACGGCAATGCTTCCAAGCAACCCTTGTTATCAGTAAGTAAGTGAGCGCGGGAAAAGGTTAGGGGATCGGGAGGCGTTGTTGAACATCCGCGACAGCCTGAGAATGCAGCATTCATTATGAAAGATCCTTGTAACTAGTAGGCATAAAAAATGTATTCCCGTGTCTTTCTTGTTCCTTGGTTTTAGAATCATATTGTGCTGCTATTTAATAAAAAAATGCATTTCTTCAAAATCTTTAATTTGGTTTCTTACACACAGAAAAAAATGTGACTCACAATTATTGTTCCATCCAGAATTGTAACCAAAATTGTGACACGGGAGCTCATATCAAAAATTATGACATCGGATGTCACATTTTGGTGGCAAGGATGTCACATTTTGTTGGCAAGCCGCTGCGAGAGCCAAAAATGTGACATTGTTCCACTGCGGGACGTGCTCGCTCCTCCATCTCTCGCCCCGCTGTGGTCGCAAAGCACAATATAAATGTACAGTCGAAAAAGGCCGCCTAATCTATGTTGTGCCTGTATGTGTGGGGTAATTCGCAGAAATTGCAAACAAGAAAGGCGTCACGCTCTATGCTTCAGATACTGACACTGATGTCAGGCACCCTAACACCATGCTCATGAGGTCAGAATGCTGAAAAAGTTTTTTTGGGTTTTAAGTTTATTCCATAATCTTATATGAAATGATCCAATAATACAAGGCATGAATGAAGAGGGAGGGAGAAAGGGGCGGGGCGAATGGTGCTCAGATGTCACATTTTATGTTCCACCGCAAATTGTGACATCTGGTGGAACACAATTGTACCGGGGCGAAATCGGTACATTATTGTGACATCCCTTGTCATATCGTTTTCTGTGTGTACACTACTCGCACGTGAAAAACTGGTTAATATAAACTCGTTTTTTTAACATGAATAACCTATATTTTCATAGTTTATGTTTCAGCATAATGGCTGCCTTCCTCCGATAAAATTCCCCTCCAACTATTTGATCGATACAACGGGCTCGCCCTTGCGATGGGCCTTCATTTCTCTGCTCCACTTATGGTATTCAGTTATCGACTGACTCTTCACGCAGCCAATCTCAAAGTTGTCGGTGTGTGGGGCGCCGTCCACATTCCAGCCGCCATCATCACCGCAGCAGACAGAAGAGACAATCTTTTCTTCGCTTTTAGTCGTATCCTAAGGCAGGTTTCTTACTCTTGTTTTTAGTGATGTAAATTAGCCCAATGAATATTTTTGTTTTGGCGCGAACGAATTATACATGATAGATGACGCTGCAAACTTACAAAAAAAAGGCCCGCGTTTTGCTGTCTCTGATTTTTGACTTCTATTTGTTCGTTGACTGCAAATTGTACATGAACATTTTTGTAGACACTGCACAAATCTCGCAAAATAGGTTAAAAAAAGAAAAAAAAAGAGTATTTCAGTTTAGTTTGCACCATCATATCGCCAAGCAAGAACCTACTACTTGCCACACTGACATAGATCGCGATCTGCGCGTCGACGCACTTGTAGGTCGTGCAGCCGCTATGCAAGGAAATTTGAGCAGCTTCAGAAAAGGAAAAGCCTTGAATTGTGAAGTCGTCGTAGTCCTCGAGTTTCGCGCACTGCGTGCATTTCTCTGAAAGAGGCAATGTTCAACATTTTTTTTTGTTTTCTTCCGAAGAGTAATGCAACCGGGTGAAGATAAAATCACTCTACAATTAACAGCGGCTGTCTATTACTCCTTTGTGATGTTGCTTACCCTTCTTCAAAGAATACATGGGTTGACTTCAAGATAATCAAAGGAGGAGAATAGAAGAAGATTTTTCTAACAAATAAAAGAATAGAAGATCAAAGGAATGCGAAAGTAGAACAGTAATCATCGTACTCTTGCAGCCGACTCTGAGTGCACTCTCGTCAGTCTTCAACGGAGCGCCGTACCAGCGGCCGCACAACGCAGCCACGTGGCCATACTTTTTCGGTTCGTCTTCCTCTTTCCCTACGTAGTAAAGCTCAGTGTTATCGGGGCAAATGTTCGCCTCGAGACAGCCTGTGAACGGATCCAGCACGGTTTCCGCTGGTTGGTAGCCGTCGTAGTCGAAGGACACGTTGCATGCAAGCATGCTACAATAAAAGTTTTTTTAAAGTACTTTGAGTAGTTCATTTTCGAAATTGTTCGCAATTACCAAAATAATAAGCTATCAAAATTTTTTCATTTAATGACGGTATATTTTATATGGAAGGCAAGAAATAGCTGGAAGGATCGGGCACACATACGCTTGACACAGGAGGCTTTTGTTACGGCTTCACTCGTTGCGGTGAGCTTCCACTGAGTTCCGATGCAGCTCACAGACGGATTCAGGTCCTCTGTCTGAAAAAATTTCTACCTGTTTGCTGGAACCATACCCCTTACTAAAAATTGTGTCATCTGCAAGAAAAATATGTTTAATATGAATTACTGAGAAATATTCTAAAGAGCATTTGCATTTACACTTCGATACACTCTCGTGTAAGTGCAAAAGGACCGATATCTTCATGCAAATACATATGTATATTTTGTGTTTTCCGCATGAAACTTGCCTCCTCAACTACGAGCTCACTGTCCGGATCTGCACACTTGCGTTGATCACAACCTCCCTCGCTCCCAGAGCTGACTGCAGAGAAGAGGCCAAAGTACTTCGGCGGAGAAGTAACGTCAGTAAGTTGACTTGCGTCACAGCCCGTTGTACGCAGAAGGAACTGAGAGAAAGAAACTGTCGAAACGGAAGGGAAAGCAGGACATAATACCCAGACCATTTAAAACTTCCCCGCTGATAATGTCAGCGAACACCAATGCAAGGCAACGATTGTAGGGCGCTACCGAAAGGTGCATTGGCACCAATTGAAAGTAGGGGACTAAAATTGGTGCAACCTTTGCATGCGACGAATAGCGCGCCGCCATTCGGCCCGTTAGACCAAGTCCACCTTCCACCCAAGCCGCAGTCGACGGTGTCAACGCCGGTCACCTTTTGTGGCACCTTCGCCTCTCCATTTTCTTGTAATGCAAAAAGAAAAGTTTCTATGGCCTGTGAATATTCTTTTTTTTAAGGAAATGATGTTTGCTATGTCCGTGAATGTGCGAATTTCTAACATATCAGCAATAAAGGTAAAAGAGAGAGAACGAGAGTGAAGCTTGACAATTTTGCGCAACTATTCCCGTTATCGCTTCCTTTTTTGTTTGTGTTTATGCTGGCCTTATTCCTCGCAGAAATGAGAATCAATGTGTCGCTGTGGCAGAAGATTTCTTCAAACCAGATAGTAGAGCTCGTTGCCGCTTGGACATGAGATCGTCGTAGTGCAGTGGTCAGAATGGACTGCCGTCGTCGTTCCCGCCGGGCGGTACTCGTCGAAGCCAGGGAAGCCGGCGTCTTTACATTCTGTGCAAGCTGCAAACAATAAAGACTTTAAATCTGTCTATATACAATTCTGATTGTATATGCTTGCCAAAAATGTGCATTTATGATTCGTGTAACTAAGTTATAGTAAAATAACAAATATACACCCGTTCTCCTGAACCCGGACGTTCGCATGTATAAAGGTGTACATCAGCAAATGTAATGTGACAACAAAAAATATCTTCAAATCAATGTCTTGAACTGACAGCTGACGCAGCTTGCCGTCTTGACCTCCTCGCCGTCCGCCGTCATAAACTTGCTTCCACCGTCGACGCTCAGGCAGCGCACAACCGAAGTCTCTAGCACTCCCTTGAGAGTGGAGAAGAATAATTGAAGAAGATGAAACAAAAATCTATGATAAAAAAAGACATTGTAACAATTTGTCAGAGTCTTCGTTGAAATATTTGAAGATAGAAAAAATGAACTACCACTCGAACGCACCCTTGCAGCCGACTCGATCCGCTGATGGCCCGTCTGAATCGTTGCTCCACTTGCCATTGAGGCACTTTGCAGGAGTATTGAAGGTATTGTCTGGGATTGGCACCCCTCCCTCGTCGATGTAGTAGAGTTCGGTGAATGGTCACGGTACAATCAAAAGACATGACCAGGAATTTGGGTCTCACATGGAAGAGTGGGGGATTTGAAAAAAATCATATCGAGCCAAACAGAATTGCAGTCATTCGTTCAAGCGAACGAACATATTCTTTGTTTGTTTATTTGTTAAAGACTATATGTTTTGTCTGTCTAAGAGACACGTTGAAAGCGATAATCTAATTCCCGTCATTCTTCTCGCACCTTGTTGACAGTGAGGCTCTTTGCACGTCAGCTTCGTGCAAGTCGAGTTGCTCTCGGGAACTGGAAAGTCGATAGTCCTTATCTTGTAGCCGAAAGGCGGCGTCGCTGCGTCCGTGGGGGGATTGCAGCCCGTCACGCATGCGCCCGGTCCTCCGGCTCAAAAAGTCTCGAATAAAAAAAAGAGCGGGAAAGTTTGATTTGAAAAGTCGTATCCGTTCGAACGGTGGCATTTATGGGGTGACATCATCACCCCTTGCCTATTTTCTCCCCATGCACGCCCTCATTCTTGTTTGTTATAACTGATACTATGCTAGGGAACCTCCTAAAATTTTTAGACAAGACGATGCGGAAATTCAAACGTCAGTTTTTCACAATGGGATGCTAAACTCCTTTTAAAATTCTATTAAGGAGTGACGTCATCACTCCTTTCGGCTAAATATCGCTTTGTTTTTGTTCCATTTCTTGACGAGGGGAAAGTAGAGAAAAGTGGTTTCGAACGGAAATCGATTTTTAAAGAGCTCACGCCCGGGTGGCCGCGTCGTGCCGGCGCACAGTGCGAACTTGAAGGTGTCGCCCTCGGAGTCGCGCCACTCGTCGTCGCCCGTGCACGTCAGCTCGCCCGCCACGATGCGCTGCTCTTGCTTCCCGTTGGCGGAGACGCCGTAGAGTGATGAATCGCGCCCGACACAGTACGCCACCGGGCAAGGACGCAGTGCGGACGGCGGATACACCGAGGGCTTACAATATGAGGGGGCCGTGATTTAGCTATTTTTTCCAGAATATTTCTTACATGAGTCTCTTTTAACTACAATTACTCAATTTCTCGATGTATATTAATGAAAACGCGAGCGAAAATAAAAGCGTATTTTCAGCTCCCGTAGAGAATGAATGTAAGTGGTACGAAGAATTCCTTTGAATGATGTCAACTGACAAGTGAGAACTTGATATCGTCGATGAATTTTGGCAGAGTTGGAGTGCATGTGCAGGCTGTAACGAGCAGATGCAATATAAATTGTTAAATGCTTGGCTAAACTTGGATCCAATTCAAAAGGGAGCACATCTTTGATTTCTAGGTACTGCCCCAGTTGATATGATAACAGCTGTGATACACAGACCACTTAACGGTCAGCTAAGTAAGGGTCATTGCTAGGTCTGCTATAGCAACCGCGGCGTACAAACACATAACAGGAGTTAAAGCTGACGCCTTGCGCAGATCGCGTGGCTCGCGTAGTCGCAGTAGCGCGGCCCGAAGCGCTAGCGATAGTCGCGGCAGCGGAGAGTGAAGTAGGGCTTCCGATCGACGAAGACGCGAGCTTCAGGATGGCCGCACTCCAGACGAAGGCAGCCCGTCTCCGGGCTCTTGGATATCCTGTCAACAAGATATCAGTTGTAAAGCCTTTTTTTAAATTTATACTTCGTACCACAACAGAGTAAAGGAGATACATATGTTATGTGCATATTTCACTTAAAAGGAAGCGAGTATGTTGTCTCGGTTTCATCTATTGACACGGTACCTAACGTCGTGCAGCATCGTGAGATTCGACTTGCAGTCATAGCCATATAGCGGGCAGTCATGGTCTGGCAGCAGACGGGGCGTTCAGCGGCGACAGCCTAGGGTACGGCGGGTTTAATTTATGACTTTTATTTGAGTTTTTTTTTGAAAGATGAAATATGTTTAAATTATATGTATATGTACATGTTTACTATCAAAAAAAATGCCAAGTAAAACCTGAGGTTGATCGATGACAACTCATTGCATCGTTTAGCCTAACGCTTAAAGCGAGTATGAGAAAAGCGCCGATGCAGCGCATCCTTAACCCTCAAAATTAAACAAAACGACAATAAATCTTTTATAATCATGACGTTGCAATATATAGAAGAAGATGAATTTACTTTTTAAATATAATTCTAACACATTGGTAAATTTAATCTTTAAACAATGTATTTTAATTAATTGCAGAAAGTGCCGTTGAAGAAGAAACTCTTTCAAATGTGAATAAACGTGCTCTTTTCACAAGAAAATGACGACTTTGGTAGAGTGAACAAAATATATAGCAGCAAGGGCTTCTCTTAAAGGTTAGTCACAACTGCAAAATTGGTCCTTAATTGCATTGAACATTGTTCAATCTAGTCAAAATATGTCTTCCTTCCCAATCGCGATGCTCAAAGATTGCCCTTTGTCGTCAATGAGCCAGAAAGATCGAGATTTTGTAATGAGCTGCAGAGAAACTTCTTGGAGTGTTCCTGGCCGTGCTCATTCTATTCTATATGAAATGTCACTTGGAAGACTGTCTTATTCGGCAGAACGAACCACTGTTCAGAATGGTTTCCTTACATTTAACCATTCTCATACGAGCCGATCGAAACTAGTTTATACTTCATTGATTTTCAGAATAAACATTATTTTCAATGCCTTAAAATGTTATTTACATATGTACATACATGTGCACCGTTTTCTCTCTATTAGTGCCTCCCGAGGGTACCGTTTTTTGCTCCTTAATTGAATTAAACACCGTTCAATCTAGTCAAAATATTTCTCCCTTCTCCATTTCGATGCTCAAAGATTGCCCTTTGTCGAAAACGAACCGGAAAGATCGAGAATTTGTTATCAGAAACCGAGAACTTCCTGGAGATTCCTTGGCAGTGCTCATTCTACTGTACGCAATGTCACGTCGAAGATTTCGGCTTGGGCAGAGTGAATACCTGGGTAGAAAGGTTTCGCGTCACATTGGCAAATTCTCAATATGAGCCGATCGCTTGTAGTTTGCTCTCCTAATTGGTCTGTTATAACAAGCAGCCATATGCAGAAGGATTCCACTATTGCACATTGGGTAGCAAAACCCCTCCCTCGCTAACATTTGATTTGGCCTCTCGCCCCATGCTGGGTTATTTCTCTTTCTGTTCTTCATTCTTTCTCTCTCTGTATCCGCGTGTTTTGTGCCGTACCGTGAACCTCAATCCCCAATTCCTCGGCCGTCTTTCAATCAAGCACTTCCAGGGTAAAGGCTGCTACTACCTTCTGGCTGTTCTAGCGCCTTTTTTGGCACTCGTCGTCACTCTCGTCTCTTTCTTCACCCGTTATTCTCTTTTTCTCCCTTCGTGGTTCTGTCTGCTCAAGAGATCTTCTATGCGTTCTGAGATCTTCTATGCGTTCTATCTTCACATGGAATCGTTTCGCTTGATCTACAATCTCATCTACATCTACGAAGCGAAACTGGTATGGTTGCTTCACACTTCTCCCACATATCTAAATATAGCATTCTTACTTGAACCCCAACGATACCTCTGTTCAACGAAATTATTCTTTGTTTTTCTGCTCTTACCATAGTCAGGGACACCGACTTCAATACCAGATACGGTGTCCTTTTGTGCGATTTTAATGAAAGTAAGCGAAAATTGAAAAGTTATTTATGGCATGAGTTGCTAAATTAGAGAATAAATAAATGACGTATTCGAACAGGGGAAAATGACGTATTCTCTAGACGGATGTTAGCGAAATGCACCCGACAGAATCGAAGAAGAGCTTGGTGGCGGTGCTCAGCCATTTCTTCTTCCCCACACAGGTCGCGCTCGGAATGACTGTTAGGGGCTGGCCATTGGCGTAGCCTACCAACTGGCCACCTTTGCCACATCCACTCGCCACCTTTGCCACATACTTGCTGGCATGGCGTCTGAAGCTAATATTACTGTAAATTAAAATGTCCTATAATGAGAATACAGAAATAGTATATAGAGCAAAGAATGGTGGAGGCGGCCACCAAATCATTTAAGAACAAGACATGTTTTGTCAAGCTACTACTCTATCATTCCAAAAGCATAAACAGTACTAACTCCGGATATTGTTGCCATCGCTTGTCCATATGGAGGATTCACATCGCAGTCACTCTTGCACTCTGGAATCGTTTGTCATTGGGCAAGTAGTCTCTTCGACTGACCTAACTATATCTCTTTTTTCCTCTGTTCTCCTGATCACTCTATATCTCTCTGCATATCCGCCACTATCCTCCCAGTAAATAAGCTCCAATAATAACACAAACGCGTGGTCCCGAGGAGAGAGCCGGCCTTAAGCTGGCTCGCTATCTCTCTTTTGCATCAACGATCACCAATACACGAGCATCTCCTCTTCCCAGTCGCCTGAGGATCGTTCTACTCGGTATCTCTCTCTCCCTCCCTCCCTGCCTCTCTCTCTCTCTCTCTCTCTCTCTCTCTTAACTTGGACCCTTACAGTTTACACAGGATCATGTTCGAGCGCTTCGGAACCTATGCCTGGGACCTTCATTTTTTTTGGAAAAGACATATATTGTAGCAAATTTCAAGCGCTTTAACAATATGTAGGAGCGGTGTTGTAGAAATGAGCATAAGTTACTTAATTTGGCTAAAAGCCGCCTTCGAAAATGTTTAGGGCCGTAGTTGAGGGCCAAATTCAAATTTTATGAAAAGATCATCAACATGAAAATTAAAGCCCGTCCAATCAGCTATCCAATGATAGCTCGATGGTTGTCTAATAATAAGTTTGAAGCGACTTATGACCAATGAAATTTATTAGATTACTGTACTGGGTCTCGCGCGGAAAATTTTTTCAACTTTGAAATATAGCCTATTTTGTTCACCACGTCAAGTTGTCTACTGAAATCACTTTTGGTGAGGAAATTCGAAAAAAAATTCCTAGGGCAGGTATTGATCGAACAGTACTGACAGGCTGTCTTAATGAGTATACTATTGCTGATGGGTTGGATTTTCATTCCTTTAGCCTATCATGTTGCATGCGGGCTCGAAACAGACGAACCAAATCTGCAAATTGCTCTTGGTTTGTCGCTGTAGCCGCGTCCTTGCATATGCCATTCTTTCTGATTTTTCTTGCATTGAATCCATTCTTTCTTGTCGCCTTCGGTTTTCTTGTCATCTCCCTGAAGGAACGAATACACTGGTCTGGGTAATGTAAGTTCACACTTGGAAGGGTCGAACCAACAGATTCAAATATGGAATGTCTGTTTTATTTTTTCTGCCTGAACGCTTTCCACACAAGGCGAGAGAATAATCGGGAGAGTAGAGAACATTTAGGCTAATGGCTATAGAGTTAGAGAAAACAAACGGCGCCCTCCCTCAAATGCCCGCTTACATGAGTACAAGATTATATATAACAAAACAAAGAAGAATTGGCTTACAAGAAACAGGTCTCCTCCGTGCTGACAAACGTACTTATCGTTGTTGCTGTCAGACTTAGACAGCTTGAGCAACTGGGCGCAAATGAAACTTCCTGACTTCGGACACCTGGCCTCCGCCAAAGGCTTACAGAAATCTAACCGAAAGAAAAATTAATTTGTGCATTACTTTGCTTATTCATAACCAACAATTTTAAAGAAAAAATAGAATAACTTTGGAGAGAGTCGAAAATTCTGTAACACTTTCTCGTTTCTCTCCAATGTCTTACAATTTGTAAGTCAAACCAGAAAATCTATAAGAATTAATACAACTTAGCTCTGTAGCTGGTTTTGCGAAGAAAACTACGAAATATATTGTGGAAATTTCGCATATTACATACAAAGTTGAAGCAAGTCACATTAAACATGCTCCTCTTCAACCTTCGCAGGCCCCCCCATCCGACTTTGCTACTTTCCCCTCTCTGCCTCTGCATCTCCTTTGTATAATAAAGAATGTTCTCCCTGTCCTCTCTTACTCACCCCCGTCAGGCAATGCAACGTGTTGCAGCCACCGTATGATTTAACAACAGCTGGCTGGCTATAATTTCCACTTGGCGGCTCATTAACGCAGTTCGTGCATCCTGCAAAAGAGTAGTACACGCATAAATTGTAGAGGAGATATAAATCTCCTTTATTTAGTGCAATCTTCGATTGAGTTGAGAACTTCATCTATAAACGTGTCATTTTTATTTTATTTTTTAAAGTAAACACGTTCAAAGCGTCACAGATTAATGAACGCTCCATTTTCATAAAAAAAATATTAAAGAAGATCGACGAGAACATCAAAGACACGAACGATTAGAGAGTCTGCAACTTGAACACGGCTTACTTTTAAGTGGGCGTCCGATAGAAAAGTAGGCGAAATTTTGCTCATAACTTTGTTTTTCTTCTTCTTGCTCGCATAAAAGCCACAACATAGAATAATAATGTACAACTAACCGATAGCACATGCCGCCTTCGTTTCCCCATCGTGGAGCTTGAGCCATTTGCTGCTGCGGTCACATAGACTAGACGATTGCTTGACGTCTCGTAAAGGCGGCCCTCCCTTGAAGAAATGGCGCGTTTCTTTGAATTATTCAATCTTTCATTCAGAGAAAAAAGTTAAACACATATTATTTCGTGCTGACGTACAACAATCATGGTATGATCGGCATTTGCGCACTCGATCTTGTCGCAGTTGCCTTCCTTTCCCTTTGTGAGTGCTGACTTCCAGATGAAGCCGTCGAAAACAAATGCGGCCTGTGGCATATCCTGGATCGGGGGGCAGCTCGCACACATCTCTGCATTTAATGGGGCACTTTTGTTTCCTCTATGAAGTGTTTTCTTCGCCTTTTTTATCAAAAATAAATAATAAGTCACCAATAGCATGTTTGATTACAACAACAGGAATTGTGAAAAACAATTAAAAAGCGAGAAAAACGATCGCCTTAGTAATAGCCTGTTCGAGACAAGAGCAGAACATAAAATAATACCTTTGCAGTAGACATTCATAAGCCCTCCCTCGACCTCCCATTTTCCTTCACCATTGCAGACGGCAGTGCTCTTGCCAGTATCTCGGGACGTGCCGTTGCTGTCCGTGTAGTACAAAGTTCCTGGGCTACAAAACGCTATGTGGCAGTCGTTTTGGTCGGCCCTTGTCATGTCTGCCTTTGTGTAACCAGTGCGTGACGTGGCCGACAAGCATTTAGTGCAATCTGCAAAGTTTTAAATTTGGCATAAATTTTTCTTAATTTCTCAGCATTACCTAAATAGGCATAACGTTTGGTGCCTTTAGTATAAAAAAAGTTCACTTGGTTGCCAATCTAGAGTTATAAGGTCAATAGTTAGAAAACGACCAAACTTCAAGCTGGAAAATTAAATAGAGAAAAAAACTGAACCGCCAACACATGACGCTTCCGTTATTGGGGCCATTCCATCTTTTCTCCAGATTGTTTCAGCCGCACAAAATACACGAGCCGGCAAAGTATCCACCTATAAGATTGCATGGATAAGACAAATATAGCAATGCATGCATAGATATATTTTCTCATGTCGACTTCCAGTAACATATGTATGTATGCTAACTAGCCCACTTGATTGGTCGCAAGGTAGCCCGAAGAGCACACGAGTTCACTGCACCCAGGCTGTCCACCCGAGTGTGGTGTATTTGCTAGTAGCGCGAATCCTTTCGGTAGGTTCGCCAGAGGAACATAGCCAAGGATGCTATTGCAATTGTCGTTGCAGCCTAGTGGACCTAAGACAAAATAATTTGCGAATTAATCATTTTAATTATTAAAGTTTGCAATAACAAGCATTTTTTTTTATAGAATTCTGTTGCTTCATAATTGAAAAATATATAATAGTGAACGATTCATTCTTTTCCGAATCAGTTACATACGTAAGCATCCAACGAATGGGTGGCTGTGGTCGTAGAACTGCCACTGCCCGTCGTTACCGCAATACATCACAATTTGTGATACATCATTTATTATCGTTTCCATATCATACAAGCCGTCCCAATTATTGGAGTAGTATATTTTTGTTCCACTATAGCACGGCAGCACTTCAAGGCATTCCGACTTTCGATTCAGGGTGGGAAAAATAAAGTTGTCAAAAGTGTCTTGCGAGCAGACGGGACATCCTGATGTCAGTGAAAGAAAAATTATTAAACTTCTTGAATTAAGAAGAACAAGAAATAAGCACTAAGTAAAATTGAGTGAAGAAAGAAAAAAAGAAACCAAGAAAGTAGAAAGAAGAAAGAAGAAAGAAAGACTTAGCTCTAAAATTTCAATAAAAATAGAAATATGTGCTTCAATTTAAGGATATCTCATCTAGTATGAACAGCGCAATTGACCTTGGAAGCAACTGACGAATGTAACGTCAACTGTTTCCACGCCGTTCACTTCCCATTTGCTTTTGCCATTGCATTGCAGGGAATGAATAATTTCCGTTGTACCGTTTTCGAACTTCTAAAATAAATCCAAAAAAGGTTTAAAACTGTTCAATTGCAAATAATTGGTTACTGACCATGAGAATTGTTCAATAGAGGGACAAAACACCATATTTTCTCTATTAGCCCCCCCCCTCCACATTATTCGAACCCCCCTCTAATAGTATCCCTTTGATAATATCATTGAAAAATAGTACCCTCCCTATTGAAGTGAAAGTAATTTCATTAACAAGCTATCGTAAAACGGATATTCCTTGACGAGTTCATTGAAGTTGAGCTATTATTCTTTTTTGAGCATGAAACATTGAAAAATAGTTAATTTCGATTTGTATTGCTTTGTGAAGAATATTGCCTAGCGATGAGGGTGATAATGGGATGAATGCGACTTACCACGCCGATCAGTAAGCCGTCGGGACAGGTAAATGACTTGCAGGACGTCGTCGTGGTGTTGGCTTCGGCGGCAGATTTGTATCTGTGTAACTTGATCTCAAAGCTTTCCGATAAGAGCTCACCGCAGCTGGTGCACAAGTTCTGCTGGCCTGAAATAGTTTCTGTGTTGAATACCAAATGAACAGACGAAATAGCAAGAAACTATATGAAAAAAATCTTATATATGACGAATATTTTGAGTTTCCATATCCAGCACACTATGATTAAGGGAAAGGCGGACATGCTTTTGAGGGATGAAATAAGTAAGGCTCGAACATTAGATTGCAATGCAACTTGGAAGTAGAATTGTGTAAAGTGACGCACCGCATCCAATATGGACATAGCTGCTGGTGTCATCGTGCCGTCGCCATGTGCCGTCGTAATGGCAGACAAGCTCACCATTGCCGTTGACAACTATCGTGCGTCCATTGTCATCCACGACGAATTTGCCGTTCGCGCACGGCACTGCGGTCAGGCAGCCTTCACCATTTGTCCCGAAGAGCGCACTATGGGCCCCAGTGGGAGGTGTTGCAGAACATCTGCGACAACCTGAGATCCACCATTCATTCAGCTTGAGGTCGACATATACACATATTTAAATAAATAACAATGTGCATTTATGAAACATCCAGGTTACTAGTAAGTTTTACCAGTAAAAGGAGTCATTTTACTTAAGCAAGAACGAATCACAGCCAACGGCCCTTGAGTTCCACTGTCTTACAACATGAAATTCCCCTGACTAACTCTGTACGCAGCCAATCTGAAACGCGGCGAGGTGTGCGCCGTCCACGTTCCAGTTGCCATCGTCGCCGCAGCAGACAAACGAGGCCATCATCTCTTGGCTACTACTCATATCCTGTGCAGATACTTCCTCTTCTTCTCACTCCTTCTTCAGGGCCGTACATTTGAACAACAAATACTTGTTTCATTTTGCCGCGCGTAAGAAGGGCATATGCCACTGACAAAGATTGCGAAAAGGAATAGCCATCAATGCTGAATGACGAGAAGCAGTCGAGTGGCTTGCACTCTCTCTGAAACAGGTCATGCAATATACTTTAGTTTTTCTTTCCAACCCCATCGTATCCCAGGCGCATTTCGGCATTAAGCAGTGTCAGCCATGCCGAGATGCGTACTCTTGCATCCGATTTTGAGCGCCTTCTTGTCGGTCTCCGACGATGCACCGTGCCAACGGCCGTCAGCACGGCACCACGCGGCCGCCTGTTCAAAGCTCTCCGGTTCGTCGTCCTCTTCATCGACAACGAAGTAGAGAGA
Source organism: Allodiplogaster sudhausi (assembly GCA_945643635.1). Classification (NCBI taxonomy): domain Eukaryota; kingdom Metazoa; phylum Nematoda; class Chromadorea; order Rhabditida; family Diplogasteridae; genus Allodiplogaster; species Allodiplogaster sudhausi. The sequence continues at coordinate 1,009,568 of CALZFC010000100.1, read as the reverse complement.
ATCGCCGGCGGGGCACATGTTCGCCCTGAGACAGCCGGTGTCCTCGTCCACCTCGGTCTCCGTCGCTTTGAAGCCCTCATAGTCGAAGGACACGTCGCACGTAAAGCATGCTTCAATATAATTATATTTAAAAAATTCAATGACATCTTAAGGGAGCCTTCCTGTATGTCTCCAGTAGGGCCTGCCCCAGATTCAGATGTTGGACTTCGAATGTGAAAACATAGTCAGGCACAGGGCCCCAGTAGCAAGAATAAACGGTTAAAGCCGAACAGAAATTAATGGCTGAGACGGCATGTCCTCTCTATGGGGGCCTTTGAAAAGTCAACTTTTGTGAGGCTATTTCCGATAATATTACTTCTCGCGGATTGAATTTATCACCACATGTTATGCGCCGTTCGATAGCTTTCGCGGATACATCACTTTATGATGTATAGATTATTTGATTCACTTCTTTGGGTTCGAATATTTAACGTCAATTTAATGTTTGTGGCGGATATTCTATTTCGTTAGAGCACGAAAAAAGCTATCGATTGATATGTCAACCTTTAAGATTGGTTTAGGCAGTTTCACGAAATGATTTTTTTGATTATATTTTGGCATATTTGTCTGTGCACGTCAAAAGTCATGAATCGCTGGCTCACCGCGTGCAACCCCTTTTGCGCGCTTTTAACACGGGAAATCTGCTAAATAAGCATAGGTTCTGAATTCAGTGTGCTATGTGGAGCAGAATGATGTATAGGCTGATTAGGAATCGTTCAGATTGCACTAAAGTTGCAAAACGCGGATCTGTCTGTTTTGGCGAGACGGCCATTTTAAGATCGATACAGCCGTTCGTAGGGACGCTGTCTGTGTTCGTAGTAAAGAATGTATGTTGTAGAGAATTTTGTCGCGTACTATTTAGTACTATCCCATTCTGTTCTCGCTGAAAAGATTAAAAATACGGCGATTCTAATAGTTTTAGGCCCTTTTCTGCCCCTGGTAGAAAAATCGAAAAATTAGTTGTTTTTTTTCATGGAAAACGATAGTTTTATGAAATTTTCAAAAGGAGCTTTAATGAAAAGGAACACACCCTGAATCTAGTATAAGAACATGTGTAAGAACAAGAATTAACTTCTTCTACGCGCATTTCTTGAATCCTATCCGAGGTACCCCTATAGGGCGTTTTATATAATGAATACGCTTAAAAAGTAAGGATTCGAACTGCATTTGATCCGTGAGCGATCTTAAAGATGAGAAGGGGGCGTGGCTTAGGCGCGCTGCGCGAGATTGTCTTGAGGGGTCAAGACAATTCTGCGACGTGCAATTGTCTTGACCGGGCAAGACAATTTCGTCAAGACAATTATTGTCAAAAGCATGCAAGACAATATTGTCTTGTAGGTAATATAAGACAAATTGTCTTGAGCGATTGTCTTGACCTCTCAAGGCAATCTTCTTTCTGTGTATTTGAGCCTATGTTCACCCCTTTTGGGTAGGCCACACGTAACGAAAAGAATATATGACGTGATTTGCGAGAGAATCAAAATGAATCAAAGAGGCCGCGGACCTAGCCAAAATCGACAAGCTTGTATTTTGTTCAAAAGTTCATTATAGGTACTTTCTGATACGGGGAATCGATTGGAAGTGGTATAATGATCGGAAAATGTCGTTTTCGTTAGCTATGAAGGCTTGAAATATGGGGCTCGCCGCGCAGGGAGGCGAGTTGGATGCACGTTTGAGGTCATTGCGACGCACTTTGTTGAGATATTGAAATGAAAATTTGCCATATAATAGCCAAGACATTGCTCTAAACGATGGAAGAAGAAAAACTTGAGAATGTTCGATTTTCCATCTTTTACACTCTTTTAAGTTGGATGGAGCGCAAACAACGTGTTTCTCATTTTACCAGAACCAAACCCATACAGCTGTATAGAGCGTGAAAAGAGCTTTCGAATGCACTATTGGGTTTTTGAAACTTAGGATGCGCTGAAGTCTACTAATCGATTATCCCGGCGCGACAGTGGAAATCAGTACTTCATAATCATTTTCGCAAGTCCAAACAGACACCAAAAGAAAGAGCGTGAAATTTGCTACAAGCTGAAACCCTTCCAATGAACTTTCAACTTCACAATATTTTTTTATAAGCTTAAAATTAGGGCCGGTAGTGCTAGTTACATTACTCCCAATAATCCATTTTCTTAGTTTATTCGAATTAGAATATTCCAATTATTTTTTGAGCACCTATCCTTGAAGAATTATTAAATGCGATGCCATAATCTTTTGTTCTATAACAAAACATCGTAGATTCGGAATTTTATTGAAAGTGGATAAAGTTGTAGAAAATTTAACGCTCTTTCTTGTGATATATGTTTCGATTCTGAATTAGTTCTTCTATGGCGCAGACTCGCTAATTTGTAGTGCTGCATGGAGATAATCGACTAGGAAACTTCAGCGCATCCTTAGTTTCCCAAACCCAATAGTTCAGCTCTTTTTATGCTCTATACAGCTGCATAGGTTTGGTTCTGGTAAAATGAGAAACACTTTGTTTGCGCTCCATCAAACTTAAAAGAGTAAAAAAGATGGAAAATTGAAAATTTTCAGGTTTTTCTTCTTCCATCGTTTAGAGCAATGTCTTGGCTATTATGTTGCAAATTTTCATTCCAATATCTCAACAAAGTGTGTCGCAATGACTTCAGACGTGCATCCAACTCGCCTGACTGCGCGGCGAGCCCCATATTTCAAGCCTTCATAGCTAACGAAGACGGCATTTTCCGATCCTTATACCACTTCCAATCGATTCCCCGTATCAGAAAGTACCTTTAAGGAACTTTTGAACAAAAGCCAAGCTGGTCGATTTTGGCTATGTCCGCGGCCTCTTTGATTCTCTCGCAAATCGCGTCATATGTTAGACAGTTTCTAATGATCTACATGTGGAGCTATAGCAGCTTCAAATGAGTATGAGGTACTTAACCGTCAAATTAAAATATTCCAAATAAGTTTTCGATCTGAAAATGAAATATTTGACTGAAATACATCTGGGACGTTTTTGTTTAGAATTCAACAGGGATCGCAATAAAATAAATTTGAATATTGAGTTTACAGGAAGTTGTAGCAAATTAAACGTTTTACTTGCGTTTGCATGCCTTGACTAGGAAAAAAATGTTATGAAAAAACTAATAATTTCTGTACCCCTCAATAAATTTTGGATAATTTAATCGGAAGTTTTTACCCCGGGGCAGGCCCCAATTGAGGGCTGCTTAACAGTGATGCCCTCTTAACGTATGATTGACAAGAATACATATATATCTTAATAAAAAATTAATTAATTCAATATAAATTTACAAAAAAAGGATCATTCAATGACATTTTAACACATTATTGACAAGAAAAAGGTTGGAAAAAAGCGTCACACATACGCTTAGCACAGTATGCAGCTGTCACAGAAGTGCCGTTCGCGAGCTGCCACTCAGTGCCCATGCAGCTCACCGTCGGGTTCATCTCCTGTGCCTGCAATACCCCTGCATGTTTGCTGATACAATTGAACGAATGTACATCTATTTTTGTCTCATTTACAAAAAAAAATCTATTAAAAAGAGAAAAGTAATTGTTGCGAAATACTCTTATCACGATTTTCACACACTCGCACTTACTGTTATACTGTTATGCACGATCAAGATACAAACGATCGAATTATTTTAACCATAATGTTGTATTTATATGCACGGCAACTTGCCTCGCCAACGACGAGCTCGCTGTCCGCATCATCACACGTGAGTTGCTCGCATCCGTCCGGCGTCGGAGCAGAGCTGACGGCAGAGAAGAAGTCAAAATACCGCGATGTGACGTTCACGAGTGCGCTTACGTTGCAGCCCCTCGTGCATACGGGCGCTGGAAGATGAGACAGCGAAATGATCCTTGCTCATTCGACAGTGTCGCCCTCATGTGTGTCGTATTGTTTAGAATGAGCCCCAGTGACAATACAAGAAGTTTCTCTGCTTCTAATTACAAATTCTAGATTAGAGAACAATGATTGCACCGCAATTGGACGATGTTTTCTTCAAATTTAATTAAATTTAATTAATTTACTGGTGTAACTAGCCTTTAAAGGAGCATGAAACTCAATTTTTTCAAGCCTTTAGCTATTACACTAGTCGGTCTATGTCCCTCATGCGAACACTTCTGCCCAGTAAGAAGATTCAAAAGTACACCATTCGCGAGAAATTTGCATTAAAAAAATTTGCCTGTATCAGGGAAATTTTTGGTGCTATACGGTATATTTCTGTTCTTTATTAGTTTTGCAGAAAATTAACTCGAGGATATTCAGAACCGGCCTGTAGGCGGGAAAATACCAGGGGTGGCCGGCATCGGGCACCGGCCCCCGGGGCCGGTGCCGGGGCCGACCCTGGCGGTAGGGGCCGGGACTGAGTTCGGGAGCGGGGGCCGGGGCCTACCCTGGGGGCTGTGGATATTTAAATAAAGTTCACCCTCAGTTGAACAAATTATGAGCCTATTTATGATGAAATGTGCCACTCTTTGTTCAGTATGCGTTTCAGATGTATTGCGCATACGCTTTTTCTCAATTTTGGATGGATTTTTCCCCTCTCGCGAAATGTTTTAAAGAAATTTTTTTAGCTTTGGGGTTGGGTCCTTCGGGGCCGACCACGAGGACCGGGGCCGGGGCCGACCTTGTGGGCCGGGGCCGACCTCGGCCGACCTTGGGGGCCGGGGCCGCGGTCGAGGCCGACTTCGGGGGCCGGGGCCGGATTATGTTTAAAAAGTATTTTCCGGCCACTTTTTAAACATCATGATGAGTGTACCCACCTTGACAGGCTGTTGAAATTTTTCTAAGTCCAGAGCTCCCCTTTGAAATTTCTCTTCTATGAATTTGTCTAAGTCCAGAGAACGCTCCTGAATTTTTCTAAGTCCAGAAGCCCTGTTGAAATTGCGACTCGGAATTTTTCTAAGTTCAGAAGATGCACGCGAATTATTCCAAGTCCAGGAGCCCCGTTGAAATCGCAACTCGGAATTTTTCAAAGTCCAGAAGCCTCGTTAAAATATCCAAGCGAAATTTTTCTTGCGGCCGAGACGTCAGCATATCTTCACGGATATTGAAGTACACAGAGACAGATACAGAGAGAGAGAGAGAGACACGAATCACTGCGTGGAATTACTTTGATTGAATAAGAACACAAGTACGGACAAACGTACGTATTAGTATTACATTTTCATTCCCCTTCTCAAGGCATCCAAGAGAACGTTATTTGACACTCTTCTTTTCCTTGCTGTATTTTCTTCATTTATCATCATCATTTTTTTCATATTCATGTATATATATATATATATATATATATATATATATATATATATATATATGTGCAATCCTATACTACAACTCTATTGTTTTATTCTTCATACTTTAATTTAGCAAGAGCAATACTGCCAATCGCATTCCATAATCGATCATTCAAAACACGAATAACTATTGAAATATTGAAGTATGTACATAGGGAGAGAGAGAGAGAGAGATTGCTTTATTATTATTTTTTCATTCGTTTCTCCAGATATCCAAAAGAAAAACTATCTATTTTCTCTTAGATGTGAACTTTCATACATATTGCAAAAAAAAAACATAAAAGAATGAAATATTTATTCATAACAGTAACGAAAGGCACAATTGTAGGAGGACCATTAAGCCTGCTGATCATTAAAAACGTTGCGAAAGTGGTCAATTTGGTAAAGAGCATCATATTCCTCATAAATCACAAGTTGAAGGCCAGTGTCAGGTGTTTTGTCGGAAAAACGCATAGACAGTTGGGTAGTACCACTACGAATAAGTTCAAAGTCAGTATTGGTGTCCGTAGAGGAAAGATTAAATGCAAATAGTGTAAAACCATTTTTGTACATTTTGTATCCTATAGCCAAGTCACGATTTTCACCAACAGCACCAATATTCTCGTAAAACATGACAAAAGCCTCGGCGAAAGAATTATTTTTAAAATTAATTTTTGTGGTTGTGCAGGGAAGGTTACACCACCAGCATCAATACATACTTCCGAAATGTTAAAGCTTTGGAAATTAAAGGGGGAATGGGAAACGCTTTCCTCATAGGCATTTTGATCTATACAGCCAACAATAAGACGTCGCGGAATCAAATCTGTAAAGATTGTAGAGAAGGGAAAATCAAAGCGGCCTCCTGGCACAGAGACTACACGTACTCTGGTACGTCGATAGGGATATCGAGCGGGATAGGAAAGCAATGTTTGTTCCAGTGCAAGATTAACAGAACTAATGACATCAACTGCACGTACAAGAAGCTTCATTGAGATGACTTCAATTTTTGCACCATTAGGTGAAGCATCATGGCTTTCTAGCACAAAAGCTATTTCGATGGAAGGTAAACTGCACGTTTAAGTGTGGCAGGAGAAGGCGATCAGTTGTGAAGTGGTCAATATGCACAGGAGAAACAATGTCTAATTCACCCGTTGTAGAAATTGCCTTGACCCTGCTCTTATATCCCTTATTATCTGCATTGTCAAGACCAACATCGCTGTCTTCAAAGTATCCTGCCGCTTGAAGTATTCCAAACTTTCGATCTGTACTGTGTGTCAAAAGTGTTTCGAGGTATGCTTGGTATGCATACTGACTACATTCGAATACTTGTTGTTTATTGATTTGCAAGTTGACTTGACCAAAAAAAGTTTACCAAAGCATACTTGGACACTTTTGTGGCATCAGCATGAACGAGTTTTAGTTTAAAAGCAATGTAACATTTGCTAACCTGTAGAAAATGCCTCGAATCAACAATGTTAAATGTGTATGGTCCAGTGTTGTTAATAGGTGTGCTTGTTGGAACTGAAAGCCATCGGGCAGAGTCAAAGGCAACTTGTGTTGATGGAATGTCAAAAAGAGAAAGTTCACTGCGTGTTGAGGGTGGTGATTTAGGGTCAATTAGTTTACCAACCATTATGTAAATATATCACTGGGGAATTTAGGAACAGCAGGTAGCGACCGACGTTTTCGAACGACTGAGCGACTTTCCGTTTTAGAAGTCTTCTTTTTAGTATTTTTCTTTTGTGTCTTTTTCTTTTTCGAAGTTTGTCGTCGTCGGCGGCGAGAACCTGTACCGCCTTGCAATGCAGAAGTAGCATGATTAACAAGGGAACGATATGCTTGAGGTCCATGTAAAACTTTCTTCTAAGGGTTTTCCGGAAGAAACGTCGTCGACAACATTGGCACTTGCGTTAAGTGCTTCGGTGAGGATTGATCGTCCGGCGCTACGCGTAAGCGGCAAAATGAAGTTAAAGAGTTTCGAGAGGACGCCACCAACACCACTACCACCACGCTGATAAGGAATACCACGGAAGCCACTGCCACTTTGGCGCGCTTGTTCCAAGAAGACGGCATGCCAGTCAATGGAATTATCAGGGTCATATGCGACATGCATTTTTATTATTATTGCATTCGGAAGGCGTGGCGACGCGTACGAAAGTGAAGTTGAATACAAACGGTGCCAGAATGAAAGTTGACAACCTCGTCCTGATCGTTTTTTATACTAATGTGAATAGAGTCCACGTATCGAGACTTAATTGGAAGATATTGTGGGCGGAAAAATGCAGAATAAATGTTGTCTCCAGGACTACCTTCAACGGTAAGTACCTTAAGTAGAGGACTAAGAACGTTGGACACAATTTGATTTTCAATTATATTTGTGTAAATGTAAAATATATTCTTTGCAACGTGTACAGAATGCTTTCCGACATACTGTCCATCGGAATAGCCGACAAGTCTTGTGGCCAGACCTAGTAAATAGGCAATTTTCTTCGACATGCTAACTGCATAAAAATCGTCAGGTTGTGTGAGGGTACATTTTCGTGTAATGCTATTGAATGTTATAAAGTCGTTGGTAATATCTTTCTTGGTTGTAAGGTTATACGAGGTGGCTACTTCTGCATTAATCAAAGAAATTAAATCGTCAACCTTTTCGTACGAATTCGGGGGATGGTTACGACTGTGCGAATACTTTCCCCTTTGTTTGTCTTATCAAAATACTCAAGAATAATATTGTTCTCGTTAAAGTCGTCTTTTTCTTGTTTTGCAGTAATTCTGTCGTATGTATTGGGATAAATAATTTCTGTCATTGCAACCTCATAGTCGGATTTAAAATGCAAAGGTGCAGGAAGACGAATACGAAAGTCACCAATTTTGTCACCTTCGTGTGTATTGCTGATCAGGTAAACATAAAAGTCATCTCTGTTATGCATTTTCTTTTTTAGACGGGTGGTTGTGTGCTGAAACGGCGGTTTGGAATGGTAGGGGAAGGTAGAAGATAGCCAATTCAGGATGAAAGTGTTACAATCCAAAGTTTATTGTCGTCGTGACGTGTGCCAAAAGTTAGATTATATATCGACACTAGAACGACGGTGTAAATAAGTATTACTTGTGCAACGTTGACAAACAGTGCACGAGAACACGACACCTCACCACAATGCCAGGAAGCACTTTTGATTTCGTCAGGGGCGGGTGACAATTGTTCTTGCATGTTTTGCATCGATCCAAGAATCAAATGAAGGTGGGTAGCCAAGCCAACGTACTAGTACTTCCTTCTTGCCCGAACGTGTTCTTCGTGCAAGGACACGTTCAATTTTATACTCGTCGTCGGGGGAAGTAATGTGTGAAACAAGTTCACTTTCATAAACAATACTATCAATTTCTACACCGTTCAAATCTTCAATAATGTACGCGGGTGGGTCCTTGAACAGGCACTTTTTTATACGGAAAATTTCCAAGGTAAATGTATTCTTATATCCTTTGTAAAAGCTCCACCAAGACGAGACAGACGAACAGTATCGCCTGGTGCATAGCGATGCTTGTGCACGAGTTTCTTGTCTTTTGCATAAAGGGTTTGCCAAACAAATTCTGCATTTGAGGCATTTACGGACGAGGGTGCAATACCACCTATAGAAGAAATAGGTGAATCGTTTAGTGCTTTGGTTGCGTCTTGTAAAACATCCAACCAGCGATAGGTATTATATTCGGAAAAATAGCGATATAGTCTTGACTTTAGTCTACGTATAGTATTCTCTGCAAGTGCACACTTTACATTATGATTCTTTCGAATACGATGTTCAATTTCATGTTGCGCTAGTAAACGTTTAAAGTTTAAATTTAAAAATTCTTTTCCTGCATCCGTGTAAAGCCGAAAAGGGGACCGTCCAGAAGTTTCAATTATGCGTGTGTAAGCTTTTGCAGTTTCAGCACCACTTTTATTTAGAAGAGGTTCACACATTACATATCGAGACAGGACATCAACAACAACAAGAAAACAAGTATAGCCAGAATTGTGATGCTTAAGGTCGGCCATTATGGCAAGACCTATATTGCCAACGAGAGGCCACTTGTTGGCAACTTTTCGCAATGGACGTCTCCTTCGGGAGCCGCATCCGTGGCATAATGTGTACATCAGAAGAAGCATGACGGAGAAAGACACAGATTCGACAGCAAGCGTACTCATTGAACGAGAGAGGCCATGATGTAGGATGTTGGTTTACAGATCAGAGCTTTGGTGTATGTCAGAGATTCAGGGTCGCATGCGAGTGAGACGATTCCCCCGCCATTGCCTGCTTCTCCCCCCCCCCCCTCAAACCTACATATGCCTCCGTTGCTTCCCCCTCTGTTAAAATGCAGGAAAACGAGTCGCTCTAGGATGCTCCTTCTCCTAAGCCCAGAAGTATTGTGAACAAAATCACCGGTGTGCATTCCTTTTTCCGTTTTGTCTCTCATATTGTCTACTTTACCGAAACATGCTTAGTTCAAATAATAATAAATTCAGAACTAGTCGCCAATTTGCCTTATAATGTGATGAAACGAGCTACTTTATAAAAATTTAATGAGGAGTTTTATGGAGAGAACAAAAACTATAGCATCAAGGGGACTTCGTAAAGCCTGAAAATTGGCAGTTAATTGAATTGAACATCGTTCAATCTAGCCAAAATAATTCTCTTTTTCAATTGCGTTGCAGTGATTGCCCGTTGTCGACAATGAATCAGTAAGAATGACAATTTGTACAATTTGTACAATCCATTCATAGCAATATTCTGGAATTTTTCTGATATACATATGACGCGATTTGCGACAGAATCAAAATACTCGGGGCCCTAGAAAAAGTAATCATCTCCGATTTTGCTTAGAAGTTGTTTTTAGGTAAAGCTTGACCCGCAGAATCGAATGGGATTGGTCTTAAAGCCTCAAAAATTCATTTTAAAAAGTTATGCAGAATTGAAAAACTGCGCATCCTTTTGAGATGGTCGAGTAGGGCGCATGTTTATGAACATCTCTCCGCGCACAGTAAAGCAATATATGTGAAAATGTTAACGTAGATAGAAAAGATATTGCTTATATAAATAGTCAAAACAGAATTTGAAAACTTTCAAATATCGAATTTTTACGTGCTCTCAAACTCAATGAGGAATGTACATGTTATATTTCAATTTACGCAGACAGTTCTGCATGTATCGTATAGATAATAAAAGTGGCTTTCGAATGATATATAGGATGTTTCATTTCGACGAACTATGCGGCTTGTGTAAACGTTTAGGTCATGCGAAACAGTGAAAACTGGCACAGAATCGCGGCGCGACGCCATTCTGCGCCAGTTTTCACTGTTGCGCATGATCTTCAAATATCGATTTTCTATATATCTAATGATATTTTGTTTTTGATCTTTCTTTTTACTTTTTTGAAACGATTAAGCTCATTTTGAGCAAAAAATGCACTTTTCGACCAAATACTAACGAATTCACTCTTCTCCACAAAAGGAGACCGAGTTGTCGTGAAAGTGCGTTAAATTTGCTACAAAGTAACATTCTTGAAACGGAAATTAAAGGAAGGTTTTTCTCGCAACAACTCGAAAAGCGACTAAAACCAGCTATAACACTATGTATACACCAATTCACCAGATTTTCACCGCGTGAATTAGAATATTCGAATGTGTAAATTGGAGTATTCGAATTCGATATCCCTGGTGAATCTGATGAATTGGTGTATTTACATAGTGTTATAGCTGGTTTTAGTCGCTTTTCGATTTGTTGCGAGAAAAACCTTCCTTGAATTTCCGTTTCAAGAATGTTACTTTGTAGCAAATTTAACGCACTTTCACGACAACTCGGTCTCCTTTTGTGGAGATGAGTGAATTCGTTAATATTTGGTCGAAAAGTGCATTTTTTGCTCAAAAATGAGCTTAATCCTTTCAAAAAAGTAAAAAGAAAGATCAAAAACAAAATATCATTAGATATATAGAAAATCGATATTTGAAGATCATGCGCAACAGTGAAAACTGGCGCAGAATGGCATCGCGCCGCGATTCTGTGCCAGTTTTCACTGTTTCGCATGACCTAAACGTTTACACAAGCCGCAAGAATGTTGTTGGACCATTCCTGGATGTTCTGGAATATTAATATTCTGGGGCAGAACTCGGTTCATTCCGGAACTTTCAATAATGTTTAAGAAATACAGCTCCCTCAGTGTTTACAGGGCTCATTGTGAAGGCAGAAGTTGACCCCTTTCGTAATCCTTTGAAATATTCCCAGAACAGCGGGTAAACATTGGTACATTTTGGAATCTTCAGGAATATGCACCGGGGTCAGAAGTCGACCTCTTCAGGATTCTTTTGGAAAGTGAATGAATCAGGTGCGAAAGTCGTAAAGTTCGTAAAGATAAGAATTTGAACACCACAAACTTGGGCAATTAAACCTTACGGAGCATATCTGCATCTAGAAAAAAATGTGTTACAAAACCACGCTTATCGCTTTATTATTAGTGCGATCAAAACAAACAAGACGAGTAAGACAAAATCGTCATGTGACAAAATAGCGAAAAGAGAAAGAGTGAAGGCTGCATAGCGTTGACCTTCTATTCTGAAATAAGTAAGTAATTTTGAGTTATTTTCAGGGCAACTACAAGCATATATGTATAATCAATTTCGAGCGAGGAGACAGGCGATTTAAAGTTGCAGTCAGATAATGTCATCGAACGCCAATGAGTGGCGTGGCTGCAAACAAAGAGCATAAGTTTTAAGTGAAGGAGCTAAAATTGGAAGGCGACCTCGGCATGCGACGTGCTGCGCACCGTCGCTCGGCGTTGTTTTCTTTGTTTGTATGAGTCATGTAAAGTGTTTCTTTGCCCACAAAGAACTTAAGGACTCCATTTCTCGTCTTTTGCTTACCGCTTTGTTGACAACCAGCTCGCCCTCGCTGCATGCCAGCTGCGTGCAAGACCGCTGACGTTCACGAGCACTGGCAGATTGGTGGTTCTTATCTGATAGCCAAAAGGCGCCTTCGCATCTTCCAAGGGCAAATTGCAGCCCGTCCCGCACAAGGCTGATCCTCCAGCTCAAAAAGTCTCGCAGACTTCACATAGACGAGGGAGGGAAGGGTGCTTAGACAAAAATTTGAGCCCATTCTGTCAGTACTACAATTTTCGGAGCCTTACCTTAGCATACATATGTTTAAAAAAACATATAAATGTGGACTGTGCACTAAATGACAATTTGAGAGAAAAAATTAATACACGGCATACGATGGAGAAAGCGAAGAGAAGAACCGTAAAGAGGGTGATAACCGAAAAATCATATGAGATTTCGAATTTCGAACGTGCTCGAAATTGGCGCAAATGAAAGAATGACTACGCCCATGGTGAGCGCGACTATTCGAACCAGTATTAAATACTTTCCAGTGATTGTTCTCCTCTACAAACATGATGCTGAACAGTGGCAACTGATGATCGCTTAGCTTGGCGCTAAAAGCGATTATGAGATAAGCGCCGATACAGCGGATCCTAAACACTTAAAATTATATAAAAACCGACTTTTCTATTCTTATCAGGTATAATTACTTAGAGAAGGCAAATCTTGGTTCAATAAAATAAATTAAATTTTCAGAATATTATCCTTAAAATCTGCTAATCGCTTGCTGAAAGCTCTTCCAAAAGTGAAAAAAATGTGCTCTTTTAACAATGCTAGAGTGAACAAAATAAATATCATCAAGGCCTCTTCTTAGATAATCGGTTAGTTAAATTTGAAGAAAACATTGTCAAATTACGGTGCAATCATTGTTCTCTGATCGAGAATTTGTAATTAGAAGCAGAGAAACTTCTTGTATTGTCACTGGGGCTCATTCTAAACAATACGAAATGTCAATTGGAAGACTGCTCTTTCTGATTCAGAGCGAACAACTATTCCTAAAGGCTTCCTTACATTTAACCATTCTCATATATGCCGAACGCTTCTTTACAAGCTTGATGGATGTTTTATAATTGAGATTGCTTTAGTGTTCAAAGAAAGTTATTGATATTCTGAATAGTGAGGCGGCTCTTAGCATCTCTAACTTGTTCACAAAGAAAACTATTGATGAATGGATGGGTGAATCTCTATAACTGCGTCTACCATGGGCGTAGTCATTCTTCCATTTGTGCCTATAAAGAGCACGCCCGTAAAATATGGCTTGACAAAAAATTCTTTACGTAGGCGCTAGTTACTCTCCTACTTCACAGTCTCAAAGCAGAAGGAGAGCCAAATATTTGCATGCTCACATTCAATATGGCCCTAATATTCTATGAAAGAACCCTTCGGAATTTAGATCCTTAAATTATAAAACATCAATTAGGAGAATAAACTAGTAGCGATCAGCTCATATTGAGAATGTTTTAATGAGAAGAATGAAACCTTTCTCTCCAAAGTGGTTCACTTGCCGATTCAGAAAAGGCTATCTTTGCGACGTGACATTTCGCATACAGTAGAATCAACTCTGCTAATGACACTCAAGGAAGTTTCTCAATCTTGCAGGTACATTTTCAATCACTTCTCCGCGGAAGGGTGAAATATTTTGACTAGATTGAGCAATGTTCACCAATTAACTGCCAATTTACAGATGCAGCTAACCTTAACGAAGAGCCTTCGATGCTGTATATATATGTATTTTGCTCAAGTCCTCAATCAATGTTTATATGGAGCTCTTTGTTGCACTTTTGAAAGAGTAGCTTCTTCCATTACGCTTTTAGCAAGCAATAAAAATATAGTTTAAAGATAAAATTCAGCAATGTTGAAGATATTTTGTTTTAATGGCTTTTCGCTTCATCTCGAAATTCCGCAACGGATATGTACAATAAGGACAAATGTAGGCTTTTATATAATTTGTATCTTTAGGATGCGCTGCATCGGCGCATTTCTCATTCTCGCTTATAGCATCAAGCTAAGCGAGGCAACGAGTTGCAACTGGTCAACACCAGGTTTATAACTTCATAATTCAAGAAGTTTAACCAGGTTTAAATGAGTATAAATTTCGTTCAATATATCATGAAAGATAACAATAAATTAGTGATAATATACTATACTATACTGCCTCCACTGTGCAACGCCCCTTCTGCTGCCCAAACACGATTGTCCACTCTACGGCTATGACTGCACGTCAAATCTAACGGCACTGCACGATTTTAGGTAGTACATACAACGTGAAAAAGTTTGACACTCATAATAACTGAAACGAAACAGAATATGTACATAAGTATAAATATAGAGAATATATGTGCAATACCATTGCATTGAATATATGAAGCTATTAAATTCTTAAGATTCTCTTGTCTTGTGATTAGTAGAACTAAATGCACGTGTATTGTTCTCCACCAAAAACATTGATCAATTTGCTATGAAATATTTTGTGCGTTTTTTCTAATTTGGTGCTTAACTTTCAAGATTCTACCTCGAATATTCAAAATATCAAGATGCACTCTTTTTTTACAACACTTTTTGTTTTGTCAGTCCACGAGAGGGACAGAGAGTAGAATGTTTTTAGACGAGGCAAGGTTGGTGAGAGGTTTATCAGAGAGAGAAGAGAAGACCGCCGGTTAAGATGAGAAGATGAGAGCGAAGATGATGTGAGCTCGCTAGCTAGGACTTATATATGCGAGTCTCACGTTCAGTACTGGCCAAAAGGTTATTATATTTTGGTTTTCAATGCATATCTTTTTTCAATGTAGAGTAAATCTGATGAAATTTTCAGGGTTGCTTCATTATGGTGTCAGCAATCTAGTAGTAGAATATTAGTCTCATTGAACGATTATTGATTCAGAAAAAAATCAATAACTCAACTCGGCCGATTTCACATTTTGGCGTGAAGGACAAAATAATTTATTTCTTTGAGCTTTGAGTAGTTTTTTTTGGAATTTTAATTTATTTGCATTTTCGAACATCCAGACGATAACTTTTTGGTCTAATCGCGCATTATTCACATGTTTTGTAATGTTGCCTGGCTCCAGTGCACGATTCATGCTCTCGGCTTGAGATCCAGATGGTTCGGGTGGATAAAATCGATCATTTACTACTATGCCTATAGTAATTGTGATGCCAATATATTTGCAGATAATCATTGAATTAATTATGTCAGTTATTAGATCTGGGGAGATTAGATGCTAACTATTTGTGAACAGATTGAACATCGTGGTCAACTTTGGTCTGCAGCCCAGATGTGCTCAAAGTGATGCTGAACAGGAATCAACCTTTCAAAAACGCTTTTGCCAATCTCAATTGCTGGTTAGTACACTTTAGCATGGCCGACAACTCCGCCCTCAAGTTGCAGTGCCAGGAACAGCAAGCGGCTATCACCGATCTCCAAAGTCAGCTGAGAGTTTCACTTCTTCCTCCTCCCCCGGCTGCCGCTCCACCGGGAAATCCCGATGTCCAGATGGCCTCCCCACCCCGCTCCTCCTCTGCTGCCGCGGCCCCTCCCCCTCAGGCTACCCAGACACCCTCTGGCGACTGGGACTTCTCAAAGGAAACCCCAGAGGAGCGTGATGACCGGAAGGAGAGGCTCCGTTCCTTGGTCCTCTCCGGTCTCCCTCTCCCCCAGGCCTCTTCCTCCGTCGATGGCGTCATCCGCGATCGTGATGCAGTCTTGGAGATGCTGGCCGGTCTCGGCATCCCCGCTCTCCCCGTATCCGTCCGTCTACAGGCTGCGTGCTAAGCCGGGCGTCATCCCGTTGCTTAAAATCGTGATGCCCACGTCTGAGTCCCAGCTACAGACCCTCCGGGCAGCCCGCCGGTCCCTCCGTTCCCTGGCTGGTTTCTATCGCTGCTACCTGCGGCCGAGTCTCACACTAGCGCAGCGTGGCATTCAGCCCCGCCCACGTGGTCCGCCATCGGACTTCTCTTCCTTCTTCGCGCGGCCACGCCAGCCCGATTCCAGCCAGCCTCTCCGGCCCCGCAACCAGCCACAGCCTCCTCGCCAAAGGTCTCGTGTGACCTCTTACCGCACTCCCCCTACCCCTCTCTTTCATCAATCCCTCCCTCCGCCGCCAAACTTCTTCCATACCAATCCATATGCCCCTCTCTCCCACTATCATTCGCAAAACTAGGTCATGTCGATCGAAGGAATATCAGCCGAACAGTTGACCTAGTTCTATTCAATTCTCGCTCTATCTGTAACAAAAGTGCCGAATTATCACTTCTTTTGAAGCAAAATTTCTCTATTGTTTGCATTACAGAGACTTGGCTGAAATCAACTATTCTTGACTCTTTCATTCTTTCAGATAATTCTGCCGATTATATATGTTATCGTAGGGATCGTTCTAGGCGAAAAGGCGGCGGAGTAGCAATTATTCTCTCTACTAGTATCTGTGCAAAAGTAGTATTTTCAATTTCTCATCCAAACTCTTTTGAATTACTTGCTCTTGACCTATATTTGAATAATGACACTATTCGTTTGGTTAATGTTTACCGTACCCCCTCTTGCACGGCCGAGGGCAATTCCCTCCTAGTGATTTTCATTTTCCCGACCTTACGTGGAACAGTTCGTCTTTTGCCCCAAGGTGTGTCAGCACAAGCTAGGCTGTTCTTTGATTTTGCCACCACTTCAAATCTTGCTCAACACACCCCGTCGGCCACATGCAACCAGCATATACTAGACCTCATTTTGTCAAATACCCCTGATTTGCTTTCAAAAGTCTCTCTCCTCCCACCGTTCGCCTCATCCGACCATTCTTCTGTTTCAGTGTCCATTAATATTATACATTCGCGTCCTCTTCATACTTTTGTTCGAGACTATCGTAATGCTGATTATCAAGCCGCCGTCTCTTTTCTACTCAATCAAGATCTCCCCTCTCAACATTACCGTACTCTTGACATTGACGTAATGTATAGCCAGCTTGACTCCTGTCTTCGATTAGCGGAATCAATGTTTATTCGTTATAAGCGAGTTCGCCTAAATGGCGAAAGACTTCCTGAGCATATTCATCGTCTTCGCTCTAAGAGATTTGAAGCATGGCAACAATCCTTATTTTTAAAGACCCCCGAATCTTTAGCAGCGTTTGCGCGTATAAATAAGCTTTATAACTCTCGTATAAATAAGTATGCTAGAAGGCCCGCGGTGTTGATGTGCTTACAGATGGTCTTGGTAATGATATTATTAGCGATGCCGAGAAGGCCAATCTCTTAGCAGATACCTTTGCCAAGTATTTCGTTTCTGATAACAGTGTTCTTAATCCTCTTCCTCCCACCTCCCCCCGAACCCCGCTTCCGTTTAAGAGAGGATGTCAGTAAGACTCGAGCAGGGCCCTATTATGGCCTGCCCTAGGAATTTTTTTTCGAATTTCTTCACCAAAATTGATTACAGTATACAACTCGACATGGTGAACAAAATAGGCTATATTTCAAAGTTGAAAAAAATTTTCCGCGCGAGACCCAGTACAGTAATCTTTAAAATTTCATTGATCATAAGTCGCTTCAAACTGATTATTAGACAACCATCTAGATATCATTGGATAGCTGATTGGACGGGCTTTAATTTTCACGTTGATGATGTTTTCATAAAATTTGATCTTGACCCTAAAATACGGCCCTAAAGATTTTCGGAGGTGGTTTTTGGCAAAATTTTGCATTTTCTGTTCATTTCCACAAAACCGCTCCTGCATATTCTTAAACTACGTGAAATTTGCTATAACATATGTCTCTTTCAAAAAAATTAAGCGTCCCGGACTATGGTTCCCAGAGGCTTGAACACGATCCAGTATAAACTGAAGGCACAAGTGAATCCTCCAAATTATCTGTTTTTAGGTTCTCGCTTTCGACCGCTTCGGAAATAATCCTTTTTCAGTTGAATGTTAATCGAATGGGGATTAATTTTCATATGGATTACCATTTTCAAAAAGTACTTTTCAGCCCTAAAAGACGGCCCCCGTCATTGTCGAAGGGACTTTTCGAATGGTTTTAGACAAATTATGCATTTTCCGTTCATTTCCACAAAACCGATCCTGCATATTCTTAATGTACTTGAAATTTGCTACAATATATGTCTCTTACAAAAATATTAAGCGTCCCGGACTATGGTTCCCAAAGGCTTGAATTCCCGGTGGTCGCCAAATGGCTTAGGCATGGAACGGCGGGGACGCTTTTACTCGGAGTTTTGACGTGATTTTGCTTTTTCAAAATGTTGTGTCACATCTTCTATTTTTGTAATAATGAGTCACATTTTATAATGTTTTATCTTGCAACAGCATTCGAACACAGGAATAAAATAGTAGTGAGCATCATCCTGAGCTGTAGACTTCATGCTTATCTTTGTATCTCTTTGGTTCTACATCCTCAGAAGAAATATCGATATTGTCTTCCACTGCACTCCTAAGTTCGTACTGCTCACTTCCGAATATGGGCTCAGAGTAGATGTCCATTTCAGCTTCATAGTCTTCCAAATTTAGCTGATCTATCTCGCTCGCGTTGTCTTTAACCGTGGGATCTGTCGTCGTGCTGGCTTGAGTACTTGTCGAGACGTCCGCATTCCTTCTTTTTGATGCAAGGCTGGCGAATATACTCCCGATTTGTTGATAGTTCAACAGCTCACTCGGGGAAAAGAGTAGTTTTCCATCTTGACCAATTTCCTCGCGCATTCTTTTCTGCAATTGACGAGGGTCAAGCTTCTTCTTGGTGTTTATTCCTTCGTTGAAAGCTGCAATGACGTATTCCTTCGAGCTTGGCGGTAGACGAGCTGATTTCTTACGCTCGCACAATGCCCATCCTTTCTTCTGGCGAATCCCTAATTCGTTCACTTCCACCAATGACTCGACGGCCTCGTTGACTTCCTTGAGAGGATTTGCGTTTGCTCCTTCCAAACACTGGCCGTATTGCTTCAGGGCGTAGTCACGAAGAGTGACCCGTTCAGAGACTCGCCTATGAATTCCTAGCAAGATGTGCCTTTCCAGGTTAAAGGAGCGAACGAATTCCGCTGTACAGGATTCGTCAAGACACCTGTACACGTCACCATGATGTTGACATGAGCCTGCAAAGCTCAGTGATGAATCGAGAGCGTCATCAGGGGCTGCGCAGTCGTGGGCATACAAATTGTCGTTTTCTGTCGTCTCGTCTTCAAGTGTTTCCCTTATTGACTGGGAATAGAGAGTTCTCGCCCAGAACGTATTAGGTTCGGATGGCAATCTTCCCGCTGAGGATGCAACAAGAAATTGAGCTTCATTAGGCTTCAGAGTAGTGTAAGGAACTTCTTTCCCGATTCCGAGGGTCGAATGGCGCTGTACACGAATGAAGTCGAAATGTGAAAAATGTGTTGAAGTTTGTAATGCCAACCAGCTTTGACTTGGAAGTAGCTCCTCGTTCAATTGTTCCAGTATAAACGGACACGCCTTCCAGTGGTTTTCCTGTTGTAATCCTTTTCAATGCTTCTTCCGGGTTCGTTATATCATGTCCACTGTCGGTATAATCTCGCATCTTTCTCTTCGCCACTGCAGACATTCTGTCGCAAGGTCCCTTCCCAGACTGGGCTTCGGAGTATAAATAAGCAACGACGTTGCGTGCCGTGCAATTTCTCTGATTGATCCGATAGTGGCTTCACTCTTATAGCAACCTGAACAAATATGAGAAATTTAAATTACGCCATTGATCATAAAAAAAAGAAAATTATAACATACTCGAAATATTACAATGCAATTAGCAGTTGTGAAGATATATGTACGATAGTGTGTCAAAAAAATGAGTGTCAAAATTATTCAACATGCCTGCACAGTCACTACGCAAAGTTACTGTCGTGATGCCGCTTCGGGAAAGGACTTGCAGCGTGTGGTTGAGGATGGCAGTGACCGCAGTCGTGTCCTGTTAATTTAGTAATTTATATACATTATTTGGTTCGAGCGTATATTATAGCAAATTTCAAGCACTTTAAGAATATGTAGGAGCGGTTTTGTGGAAATGAACGGAAAATGCATAATTTGTCAAAAAACCTTCGAAAAGTCCTCAAAAATCCTTCGAAAAGTCCCTTCGACAATGACGGGGGCCGTCTTTTAGGGCTGAAAAGTACTTTTTGAAAATGGTAATCCATATGAAAATTAATCCCCATTCGATTAACATTCAACTGAAAAAGGATTATTTCCGAAGCGGTCGAAAGCGAGAACCTAAAAACAGATAATTTGGAGGATTCACTTGTGCCTTTAGTTTATACTGGATCGTGTTCAAGCCTCTGGGAACCATAGTCCGGGACGCTTAATTTTTTTGAAAGAGACATATGTTATAGCAAATTTCACGTAGTTTAAGAATATGTAGGAGCGGTTTTGTGGAAATGAACAGAAAATGCAAAAGGTTGCCAAAAACCACCTCCGAAAATCTTTAGGGCCGTATTTTAGGGTCAAAATCAAATTTTATGAAAACATCATCAACATGAAAATTAAAGCCCGTCCAATCAGCTATCCAATGATAGCTCGATGGTTGTCTAATAATAAGTTTGAAGCGAGTTATGACACATGTAAATTATAAGGTTACTGTACCTGGTCTCGCGCGGAAATTTTTTTTCAGGTTTGAAATACAGCTAAATGTGTTCGCCGTCTCGAGATGTATACGGGAACCAATTTTGGGGAAAAAATTCGACAAAAAATTCCTAGGGCAGGCCTTGATCGAAGGGTACTGACATGCTCTCTTAATATAAATTTTGCTAGACATGTTATATGCAATGTGATTGAGCGATGGTCTAATTCATCATGTAAGACCCCTGACAATTTTAATATGTATTTTATAAAACAACTAGCTTTACCAATTAGTCTCTCTCTCGAATATATATTTAATTATTCGTATGCAAATTCTGTTGTGCCGAGTATTTGGAAACGTTGCATTATAGTCCCAATTCGTAAGAAGCCACCCTTTAGTGAGCCAACCAACTATCGACCTGTCAGCATTACTTGCTTTTTCTCTAGAGTTTTTGAGAGATTATTGTGCCGTGAATTGCATAGTTGGTGCGAGTCCTCTGACATTTTACCAGATGAACAGTACGGTTTCCGTAGGAAAGGCTCAATAGAATTACAAATGCTTGACGCCCTCGAGTATTGGACCCGTTCTCTGTCCTATCAACGAACTAGTGACGTTGTATACTTTGACCATGCCAAGGCTTTTGACAGAGTTAGCCATCCGAAGCTTTTATACAAGTTGCAATTTCTTAAGTTTCCACCTCTAGTCATCAAATGGGTAAATGCCTTCTTAACTGACCGGTCATTCGCTGTACGAGTAGGAGATGCCATGTCTAGCTCTCGTATTGTAACTAGCGGAGTTCCCCAGGGAAGTGTTATAGGTCCTTTACTTTTTATTATCTATACTTCAGATCTGCCTGTCCTTATAGCTCAATATGGCGTGATAGCGAAATGTTTTGCTGACGATGTTAAGATTTATAAAGCATACGGTAGAGGAGAAGATAGAAGTTCTCTTCAGCTCGCCATTGACGCCCTCTGTGAATGGGCCGATTCATGGCAACTCCCCCTTGCATTTGAGAAGACTGCTGTCCTCCACATTGGTAGAGTGAATCCTAAAGTGCCCTATTTTATTAATGGCAGCCCCATTAAAGCAGTTGATCATATTCGTGATTTAGGTCTTATAGTTGATTCTAATCTTACATTCTCGAAACACTGTGCTGCTATTTCCTCCAAGGCACTTGCCAAGTCTTATCACATTTTTAGAGCCCTTCGTACAAACAAAAGTGCGGTCCTCATTTCTGCTTATTGTATCTACATTCGTTCTATACTGGAATCCTGTAGTTCAGTTTACTCCCCTTATCTACTAGAGAAAGTCCAGAATTATGTTACAAGGCGTATTTTCCATAGATGTCTCGGGGTTAGTTATGATTACACTCCCCGCAGCGAAGAGCGCAACGCGACCCTTAGAATCCCTTCCCTCGCTGATAGAAGACGAAATAGAGATCAAGACCTCATTCGAAAGTTTATTTTTGGCCGCATTAGGTTATCTAATAAATGCCCCCACTATCTCAACTTTAGACAATCAAAGACCCGTGGTTTCTCTTTTAAACTTCATGTACCACCCTCTAAGTATAGATGTCGTCTAAATTCTTTCTTTGTTAGAGCTTCAATTCAGTTTAATGCTCTTACCAAGGATAGTCCACTTCTTGTCTCTACATAGTTTTCTTATTTTCGTTTCCCCTTCGTTTTCTTTCTCACTTCTTAATATTTTTACCACGTGTGTTTCTTTCATTTATATTCGAACACCGTAATAAATTGATTGATTGACATATATAAAAAAACTAAATCATGAAGAAAATTCAGGAATAGCACAGAGTGTTCGTATCATGATATATTTTCATCGTTCTTTCTTCGCCTGCTTGCAAAAGCAGAGCGGCCTCATGTCCTCAGTGCCCATGCTCTCCAAGCAGTCGGCCGCCTTGCCGTACTGGTTGAGGCGCGAGAGAGACGACGAGACCGTGATGAAGAAGGGCGAGCCGCGCGGGCCAATGTCCCGCAGCCACGTCTCAATGTGCAGACATATATTATGAGATTTACATTATTTGAATAAAGTACGAATGTACGTACATGTTATGTACACTTTATGTACATTAGTACCCCCCCCCCCCGAAGAGGGGTGGATTGTAGCGGGACATAATTTTCGAACAAAAATTTCGACCTCTGGGGAGGGAATAGCTGAATAGATCCGACAAATTTATGGTGTAACATAAAATATGTATATTATAGAGTATCTCAATGACTTGTGCAACCTCGAATTCGCCTCCTCCAGGATTGGTCTCGACGCGAACACGAAAGAGGCCGTTGGAACGTTTTACCGCCTGCACGCTTGTCGCCTATAATGAGTTTATCAAATTGTTATTACTGCAAATAGCTTAATTGTTAGCTTCAATCATATAGTATTAAAAACCTAATAAATAGAAATTGTTCATGATCTTCACCACCTTTGCTTCCGTAATGCCGTGGCAGAGATCTGTGAAATTTCGTGCGCCAATGAGCTGGTTGATTCGGTTGACAATGGCCTCCTCGACCGCTGTCTTTACAAAATCTTCTCTGCAAGAACCTTTTTGAATGGAGATGAATCTTCTTGAACAACTCTTTCTTTTCGCTATAAAATGCAAGGAAAGTGAACAGATGGGAAAAAGTGTACGCTTTGCACAAAACCCGAGCTTGTCCTCGTCCGCATAATCGGCTGACTAACTTGACGTCGACAAATTCGAGGTTGCACATGCAGTACTCGAAGGGGATCGTAAGAGTGAAACAGTTCCTTGGTCCTTCTGGCAAGGGTCGGAATAGTGAAGAACCACGCAGCCCGGTCTTGATTGGTGGAAGCATCGAGAAGTCAGAAAAGTTCGATGAGGGCCAAGTCTGAGGAAATGCAGTCCTTTTCACTTCAACAACCAAGTAGTTATCTTTTTTTATTTATGAAAGTAAAGTTGGAAAGCTAAGTACAAGAAAATAAAATAAATATTTGTAAATAAAGTGAATTTTCTTTGCCTCAATTAAATCGATAAAAGTAGCATGGACATCAAATTGAGTGAGAAGTTTGCCCGCATTTTTGCGCATATTCTTCATCAGAGCCTGTAGAAGAAAAAGTTCTTTATAAATATTCCAATAAAATATGTAAATTGTTCCTTGTTCTTTCTGAGCCAGCGGGGCACCGAAAGCAGAAGCTCCGCGCTATTTCGCTCCACCGCTCCAATCTCCGACATTGAGATCTACGAGAAAAAAGTAAAATGCCATCAATATACAAATGATGATACATAATTTAATAGACCACAATGAGACGGTGAATTTACAGGACCAGATTCAATTTAAGCAGAAATGGAAGAAGAAGGAAGAAGAGTGCCACCATAAATGCATCACCTGTACCACTCGCATTCCGTGGTCGCTCATTAAGAAGACGAATGAGTCATCGAACTCCTTGCGATTCTTCTCGAGAAAGTCGTGGATGAGGTAATCGGCGCCAAACGCATCGTCGTTGTTTTCGTGCGCAAGCCATGTTATCCATGAGAGCGAGGCCTTTGGAGTGTCTGAATTCATATTAATAGCCATCTATGTATCTCTATCATTAGAAGTCTGTAAGTTTAGAAGATTATCATTATCATTATTATAGAATGGTGTCTCAGTAAGTTCCACACGAACCGGAATACTCTTTAATGAACTTGTCGAGGTACTCCAGCTGCGCGAGCCACCCCGGCATGCAGTTCTTCTCGCTCATGGTCTCCTTGACAGCATTGACCTTCTCGCGAAGCAGCAGGTACGGCCTGGAGCGAGATCAAAATAGCATGGCTGCATTTAGATATTTTTGTAGTGATTTTTGTAGTGTTCTTCGCCTTTCCATCATTGTCTTTCCAAGCATAATGAAGAATTTGATATCAGAATTGGTTAGGCAATCAGTAGAATGATTCTAGTACATCGCTCTGCATTTGACGGAAAACGCCGAAAGTTATTTGCAAATAGATTTAGAAGAATCGGACATAAACCTATTATAGTGCGTCGACGGCATCTTCTGGTATCCTCTGCAACCCGGATAATTGAAGACGCCATCAGACGAGTCATCCGATATCATTGTCACGTAGCCGCGTTGCTAGGGGAACAACCATAACAATAGGAAAAATATTCGATTCTAACCGTTAGTGGCCTTTTTGGCGTAATTTCAACGAATTAACTTATATAGACTTTCCATAAAACGAGATTCGGCTACCTTATTGAACTCCTTGATAACCATCTTCTGTTTATCCAGATCGAGATCATTGCAGAAGAAGCTACTGTTATACTCGGCAGGCACGGATGGGAGGCCAAGGAGAGAACGGTCAAAGTCCGCCAGTTGCATGCCTCAAGTACTTTGATAATTTCTCAGCTTGCTTTCATGATACTAGATCAAGACACTGCATCGACTTAACAAAGCATCTCTTCAGCAACTGACAATTACTTATCATCTAGACCACATTACTATGCACTGGATGACCTTATAAAATCTTTCGGGTCAGTCGAACAATTGTTGTGAAACCACAATACAATTGTAATCGCTGCACTCACCAAGAAGAAAGGCAGCTCCGTTCGGTCGTGAGTTTTCGCCAACTTTGTTAACGTGCCTAAAGGGAAATGCCCCGAGCTCGCCCTTCAGGAAGCCGACCGTCCGTGGCACTGTGCTGGAGGAGGAATGAGAGGATTTTTTTTATAAAGATGCATACAACTAAAAGTACGAGTGAAGATAAAATGTAAGAAAAGATTCTCTATAAGCAAGGAAAGGGATACCGAAGCATCGCGGTGTTTCCGATAGAAACCAAAAGAATGACGTGGACACTCGGTCGGATGGCTCGCTTCTTCTCTCGCTCTGCCACAGCCACGCGCTCATTTTCTGCCTCGATCGAGCGATTACTGAAATGGCCGAGTCATGTTTGCAAACGACTACTTCTTGGCACTTTGCCAACCGGTAGATCTGTTGATGGACGAAGCTGTAGATGATCTGGTTGTCCGAGAAGTTGGTAGGCTCTTTGGCGCACTGGACATGGACGGTATCATGCGGGAACGTACGATTCTCCGAAATGTTGACCCAATCGCCGGCGGAGTAATCCAAGTCCTTCTTCCATAGTATCGATCTGAAGTTTTTATTTGCCGAAAATCAAGATGAACAACGAAGTGACATCAAGCTCTCCTCGATACTTTAATACTTTTAATTTGGTTTAATTTTACAAGCCAACTTAAAACATGAATGAATTTATATAAATCGTATCGGAACCTCGCTCGACAAGCCAGCAGCTCAACGCCGCTGCCATTGCCCTTCTTCAACAGGTGCACCCGAGCATCGACGAGTTCGGTGAGCGGCGTAAAGTTACGGTTGCAGTTTCTAAACTGAGAAAAGTCTCTGCCAGCAAAGAGAAACCGATGAATGGAAGAGACTCACGCGAATGGATCTTTGTATGGATTGACAATGTTGACAGCCTCGTCCGTCCAGCCATCCGGGAACTCTTTCAACTCGCATTTCTTCAACGCGTCGTCATCCGACGCGCGAAGTGCTGAAATTGGCACAAAAATTTATTCTTAAAGTTTTTTTTATTGTTTATTTTTTTTACCTGCGGCTTAATTGCATATATAAAAGTAGAATCAACTAATTATGAAAAGATCCCGTAATATTCACAGGGAGGTGTGTCGTTGTTGACGCCACGAATTGCATTGTATACCGAGGAGTCCTGGAGAAGGAATCCGAAGAAGAAGAAGAAGAACGCGACTGCCGACACAAGCACGAAACCGCCTCTGAGACTAAATACACACACATTCAGCTAATGTTTATTTTTAATATTCCCTTGATAGTGATATTTGTTATTGTTGTTCGAAAAGTTGTATCTGTTTATGCTATGTGCATACAAAAGAAAATTGAAATAGTAAACAAACGTTGCGATCTTCATCCGCGTTGGTAGTGTTGTGTACGTACGGGAAGCTAGCGAGAATGAATCACGAGAGAGAGAGAGAGAAGAGACCACCGGTTGAGAGGGAGGAAAGCGAACGAAGTGGTGTGAGCTCGCCGGTTGGAATCATGTAAGCATTATGGAATGGGCGAACTCACTCAGACTAATATTCAAATTATTACATAATATTATATAATAATTAGAATATCTAAGTGATTCTCTGTCACTCCATAATGCTTGCATGATTCCAATCGGTGAGCTCACTTCATTTCGATCGCACTCCTCCCCAACCATGAATCTAGCAAACTCATGCAAATTGACAGAGATGTGGAATACGTGTCGCAGAGGGATAGCCAATTGTGCATGGCTCTTCTGGTGCTGTTTCTCGTTTCACCGCCGCCTACAACAATAAACCAAAATGTGCGTGATAGTTCAAGACTATAGCTACAACAGGGAAAGAATAACGGCAGCCAACCTTCTTCTTGGAGAAAATACGTAGGGAGGAAGAGAGGAAGTGAGAGAAAGACAGTGGGAGAACGGAGCACAAAGGAAGATTTAAATTTTTTTAGCTTTCCTGAACAGTCATATGTGATTGTAATAATACATCCTTCAATTCAATTACAATTTCGATCTCTTCAGCAACATTTCAAATAAGCTTACCTAGGCAATGTCTATACATACATACATATTTATTGGACCATATTGTGATCTGCCGTGAGACAAAGATCGCCAATGTTTTCTTGTTTAAACTCATGATGTATAATTTAAAACTTTCTAAACTTCACCAAGGGATTATACCGCATTTTTCAAATATACCTATATACAAGTGTAGGTGGCTCAGCGCCATGTGACAGGAGCTAGACCGCAATTATCCCGAGTTCTATCGCGCTGGCTAGCTACATACCACCCCCTGCTACCCTCCGGGGATGGCGTAAGTGGAAGTATGTAGCATGCTACGAAGAGTACTTACTGCCCCAGGAATCTGGGTTGCCTCCCCAGGGAAATCGCCTAATGTTTAGGCTAGAGAGAGGTGAAGAAAAAAGAAAAAAAGAAAGCACTGCAGCGACCAGTTATATATACGTCATGGGTGTTGAAAAAAACATTTGTGTTATTTTTAAAAGAGTCCTTTCAAAGGGATCTCTACAGAATTTTATAACAATGTTTTGATCGACAAATCACGCAAGAGGTAGAAGAACACGGAGTAACGGTAACCACTGCACCTAAAGTACAAGAAAAGTTCTCTCATACAAGTCCATTGCAAGAATATAAAGAAGGGCAGCGTGAGAACTCTTCACTCATCGCAACAGCCGGAAGGAGCAGCAGCCGTTTCTACTATTCAACATCGACCAGAGGCAGTTTGTCCGAGTTAGCCGCTGCCTTTTACGTCTTTCATTTATACTCCCTTTTATTACATTCAAGGAAATTAACGTCTAATCAAGCGAGAAATAATAAACAGTTACTGTTGAAGTTGTCTTCATTCATCAAATGCATATATTTTAAAATTAAAAAAAGAATATGTAAAAGTTAAAAAGAACATATTCCTTTATTCAGATGCTGTACTTCTTGCTGCCTTATCTCACTCTCGCCATCACCATGATCACCTGTGCAGGGGTAAGCAAAAGATCGGCCGACAGATTCTTAGCTCTCTCTCTCTCTCTCTCTTTCTTTCTCTTTCTCTCTCCCTATCTCTCCCTCTGTCTCGATCTCTCACCCTCACGGACCACAAAGCTTAGAATTTATATTCTTGAAAAAAATTATCGTTAAAACAAAATTCCTTGACAACAGAATCGTCTGATTGTGAGAGAGAAGGGGAAGACGAAGGCAGCTGCGTGTGCCGTGTCCACCGTCCACTGGAAAGCTGCTGGGTGGTCTCTAAGAGGAAGTCCGCATGATGCCGAGACTACTTCACTGCCAGCTTTGAAGAGGGAGTACGACTAGGATAAGTGCGGGTTTCCCATGACCATCGACGAATTGCCCGAACGCGGAATGATCAACATGATCTCGCTGAGTCTGTGCAAAGTAAGTTTGAAAGGGTTAACGATAGATTTTATATAATTGTTTGACGAATAGAATATTAATATATGCTTTCTATAGATTTCTCCATTTTTCGTATACTTGCCCTAAATGAGCTAACGTTTTGTACGACAGACGGAAGAAGGCAAAGCGCGTATGGCGAAGGGGCATTTCGATAATTTGAGCGACACTGGATAAATGAAAAACGAAGGCAAATCCAATATAAAAGAGGGGAAATGATAATTAATCAACATGTGGACCTAGACAACGTTAGCGATCACTTCTCGTCTCTTCTTCGCATGTGTGGGCTCGTGATCCCGGTCATCATTGTTTGAAGAATCGCCTTCCTGAGCCGGTTGACCATCGTATATCGTTCCTAATGGGAAAAAATTGATCTTAATTTGAAATGAAAGGAATACATTACTTTCGTAAAAGAGGAGAGGCACAAGAAGCCAGAAAAAGGACGCACCTTGGCTTGCGGAGTTAAAGGCCGTGGAGATCAGCATTCCCGTATCCAGCATTGCGTTGTTGCTCTGAAATTTGATGATAACTTTACGCGATTAACTTCAAAATTTCAGCTGGCATACTTCAGATTCCTATTTGAAAATTCGCTTTACCAATTGTATGAGTGCACAGGTTAAATTTTGTCACATCATTTAAACGATGAAATATATATAATAATGAATAACTGAATATACTTTTTAATTCAGTATAAAAATCCTAACGTAGATGTGGTAAGCGATCGAGATGCGCGTCCGAAAGCAGCCGTGGCATTCGGGGCAGATGAAGAAGTTCTCTGGGTGCACGATGAGGAAATGTCGCTGCAAAGCCTCACGCGTCGGCCTCTCCTGCCCACACTCCGGACATCGAAGTTGGCCCTTCGAATCCACGACATTCTCTGAAACACAAAAATATTTAGTTTAAACGGGGCCAAAACGAAGACTTCAACATGACTTTGATTGCCTATATCTATATCTCAAACATGATTTTTATAATTATTGATCGGTTGCCTGAACGTGCCGAACTTATGCCTAGTCTCGGATATGAAATTCTCTGTGTACCTTGGTGGCGTGGCGCCTGATTCTGAGACGCAGGCGATGGCTCGTCGTTGTGCTCACGGGACTCTTGATGAAGCCTTGGCTGCTTCTGGTGGTGGATTCTCGTTCGTAGATCTGATAGCAGGTGTTCGATGTTTGATCTTCGATATTTGATCATTGATATCTTTAACTTGTTTACCAGTCTGCTCGAATTGTTTGTGCTGCAGTTTCTGTGGCGCCGTTGACGTGGACGCTGCATCAAGGAACGAGTCCTCCTCCGGATCATCTTTCATGATCGCAACCTCAGCATGTTCCGTTCGCCAGGAAGACCCCTCGGGCGGCTGCTCCCCCTTCTCGCATGCTCAAGACGGAAGCAACATAATTATAATGCAATCTTGTATATTCCACAATACAAAAGTTTCAGAGTAAGAGAGAAAAAAACTAGTATTTCTCGCAATTCTTATAAAAATTTCACGATTGAAAGAAGATGGGAGGTATTATTTATAAATGCTCGTTTACTGTTAATATTGTATCGAAAATCGAAATAAATAATCGTATAAATCGACAAAACCTCTTGCATCTCGGTCGCCATGAAGCTCGACAACTTTTGAGGCAGCCTTTGACACTTTATGCATGTACTGAAAAGAATTTTAAGCAATTTAAGATGGCAAATACGTATCAGATCATATTTAAAAAAGCTCACTTATCTCCTGCACAAATTTGATAGTATCCGAAAGGGAGAGACAAAAAATCGTTTTAAGGGTAAAATGAATGCTGACATGGATGTGAGTCACGGCGGCGTTGCGGGAAATGAAGCCGGCATTGCAAATGGCGCATAAGAAACGGCTGAGGCGCTTGTAGACTGCAGGATGGGTCTCTTTGATGTACCGCGTGAGGCCCTGTTTGGACCGGAATCCATTGTTGCATGCTGGACAGCGATGCCGGCCTATCAATCATGGCACTTGATCAAATTGTAGAATGATCATTAATTCATTGCAAATTATTAAATGTAAAAATATATAAATTTAAAAAATGTAGAGAATTAGTTGCATTGATCAATGACAGCACCTCGCCGTTGTTTAGGGTGATTCTTCTTGCGAACAAAGTTAGTGATACTGCTGGAACCATGTTGATGCTGAAGTGAAAAAGGGGGAAAGGCGAGAACTGCTAAAAATTGGCTTTGGGCCCAAGAACAGGATGTAATGCCAAAAACGGCATGTTTGACAAAAAAAATGTCATAAACACTTGGAACAGGAGAATCGGCAGAATCGCTTGTAAAGTTGTTTAAAACTGGTTAAAATGGCAAATATGATTTGGATTGGATAACAAAATCCTGTTTCTACTTATATTACGCATCAATCTGCGAACAGGAATAAGAGAGGGAGAACAAAACAAAATAAAAATATGTCTTACGAGTAAACTGAATGCTGACTTTCAGGTGGGTCGCCGCGGCGATGTGCGTAATGAAGCCCGCATAGCAAATGTGGCAGAAGAATCGACAGAGACGCTTGTAGACTTCCGGGTGGTTCCGCTTGATGTGAAGTGTGAGAATCTGCTGGAACTCGAATTCTGCGTCGCACTCCGGACACCGGTGACGGCCTATCAATCACCATTTTCGAACTTTTAGAATTAGTTTATTCTGAAGGCAATAATTTGTAATTTTTTTTACTTTGTAAGCCCCCGGCCGGGAGGGCTTGTACAACTCCCCCCCCCCCCACACAAAAAAAAAATTGTTTGAAACAACTTTGTTTGGTGCACGATTGTTTGATGAATTGTTTGAAACAACAATTGTTTCAAAAAAATTGTTTGGGATATCAAACAATTTGTTTTACAAATTTGCACGCTATCCAGTCCGAGGCAATTGTTTGGATTGTTCTACATTTTTCACGGTATTTAGCGGGATGATCGTAAACAACTAATTAACGGACGGAGAAAAGAATGTTTCAAACTTTTACTACGAGATCTAATTAAAAGCTTGTTTTTGTTGTTGCTCGTGTTTGTTTTAGTTCTTTTTTATTTGATAAGAATATTTCAGCAGCGAAGGTAACGGGTGCTGCTCCTTGTCGGGCGGTGCGAACGCGGGCTGTTGGCCTGGAAGGATCTCGTAGGAGTTGCCATTTGTGAGGTGGGCAATCCGTGATTGTTCTTATTTTGAGAACAAGTAGGATGTATTTCACATGTGGAACTCTATTTCTCTTCGGTTTGAACAGTTTTGTAGAGATGCTTTCTATTTGAAACAGTTAAACCGATCCGTTTGAATGGTTTTTTTTATTCGGGAGTTTTAGCTTGGTAATGGGATTACATTATGTGAATGAAGTGTCTTTTCTTGTAGTTTGGAGTATTTCCTGGTATCGGAGGCCCTTTCGCGTCTTTGGAACGCTCGGAGTCTCACCAGCAGCTTGCCCTTCCAGGTTTTCTTGTCGATTCTTTTTTTAAATTATTATTATTATCATTAGCTTGAGTATGCAAAGCCTATTTCTCTTTCTTTTTATGCTTTCTATTTGAAACTGATTAAACCGATCCATTTGATTCTTTTCTTTTTATTTCGGGAGTTTTGTCTTAATAATGTGATTACATTAAGTGAATGTCATTTCATTTCTTGCAGTGGGGAGTAGTTGACAGGTCTCGGAGCGCGGTTCGCGTTTTGAGACTCGCGGAGTCTCTGTGCATGGCCGAACATGGCGATCGTTATCATCAACAATACCGGAGGAAACGGCGAATCGCATTAGATTCTTGTGCCGCGCTCTGCTGCTCGTGCCCAAATGCATCAACAAACCAGTTTCCGATAGGGGCAGACTTGCCAAAATGTATGTATATTGATAAAATATTTAAAAGAAATGATGCGTCCAAGAGATAGCAAACGAAAGCGAATTTCCTTTCCTCCTATTGCTCACCCAGCTAATGATTCACCATCGCTCTTGGTTTTATTCTTCCAAATCATTCATCTGACCATCTTCTAGAA
This sequence comes from Allodiplogaster sudhausi, assembly GCA_945643635.1. Classification (NCBI taxonomy): domain Eukaryota; kingdom Metazoa; phylum Nematoda; class Chromadorea; order Rhabditida; family Diplogasteridae; genus Allodiplogaster; species Allodiplogaster sudhausi. Next base: position 976,890 of record CALZFC010000100.1, on the reverse strand, counting down.
TGTCTTCAAAACTTCTTCAAGGCTCAATAGAAATGCCTTTAAGAGCTGGAGAGCTCCGCCATTTTGCCTCTTTGTTTCGAAGTTTGCCTCTTTGACGATAAAGGAATAATTACCCAATTTTCAGAGTCGTAGCGAGAAAGACAGACAAATAGTGTAGCTATAGAGGGAGAGTAAAGGAGTAGCTAAAAAAAATCAACGAGCACTCAATGGAGATATCAAGCGATTAATGTCCAGTCAGTAGACTCTAATATGTATCTCAAATCATAAAATCAGATCATTCATGTCATGTTCAATCTCAAGGTCGTCGACATGAGGTGGTCTCACAATCAGGTCTCGTTATTCTTTCTTTTCATACCTTTCATCTTCCGGTGCTCCAATAGAGAGAAAGAGCAAAACGTAGGAACTCGAGCAATCCTCTCCCTCCCTTCTCCCTCTCTCTCTCTCTCTCTGTCTCTATCCTTTCTTCTGTCTCTAAACTGTTTTTCCTTACACTTTGAGTTATAACAGTTGTGTTTTTCACAAACTCACTTCGACCATGGTGGCTGCAGGGGTGTCCGCCCCCGGCCCCGGCCCCCGGAGCCGGGGCCGTAGCCGACCCTGGGGGGGCCGTGCTTGGGAGTGGGGGCCGGGGCCGACCTCGCTGTCCGGGGCGGCCGAGGCCTACGCTGGGGGCTGTGGATAATTAAATGAATTTCACCCCAGTTGAACAAATTATGAGCAAATTTATGATGAAATATGCCACGCTTTACTGAGTATACGTTACAGATGTATTGCACATACACATTTCTTCAATTTTGGATGGATTTTTTCCCCGACGCGAAGTTTTTTAAAGAAATGTTTTTAGCTTTGGGGTTGGGGCCTCCTTCGGGGCCGACCTCGGGGGCCGGGGCCTACCCTGGGGGCCGGGGCCGGATATTTTCGGCCCCCGGCCACCCCTCGGTGGCTGTGCCTTAGTTGATTAGATTCAGAGACACATGGAGTATTATGGTAAGAAAAGGCAGCAAGACAGAAAAACGTAGGATATAGAGAGATGGAGAGTAAGAGTTCAGGGAGCTGGCTGGAGTTTCTGAAAAAGTTTTTGGGAAGCCATTTAGGTCCTACACACGCTGTATTAAGGAAATTAGGATCAAAGGGTACTTTTGTTCCCTGTCTCTGATTGGCTCTCTTAAACCAATACCTCACCGGAATGAGAACAGGATTACACTGAATTCAAAATGTAGCTGAGTAGATAAAGATAAGACACTGAAAAATGTTAAGGGAATTGATGATATTGTACTGGGCGCATTCGACGATATTGCAGTGGGCGCACTTTTCGAAACATTTACGGAGTAGCGCGAACCTAGTGAAATGTGTATGCACAGAAAGAAAAAAAACTCTCTCAACGCCGAGAGAGCGCGAAAATAAGTGAAAAAGGAATTAATAGATTGTACCCAGAGAAGAGCAAGAAATAGATATATTTGAGTGCCCACTTCATCTGCTCGGCATTTTAAATATTGCTAATATTTTTGATTACTCGTCGCTTACACCCGAGTTTTTTTTTACAGGAATTAGGACTGAAAATTTGTATTGGCAGTCGACTTTTATTGATAAGGAAGCGCAAATGAAATACGGAATAAGTCCATGCACTAAAGAGCACACAATAAAGTATAAATAAAATAAGATACATTTGCACGATTGTTACGCAGTAGAGCACTGATTACATGCAGAATTCGAAAGACTGCTAAAAATTGTGAGCACTAACAATTTTAACAGATATATGAAATAGATAAAGTGATCGATCAGAACCAGTGAGGTCGGGGAAAATCACAAAGAACAACATCGCAATGCAAGTGCATTAGCCAACAAAGGCAGAAAAGGAAGAGCCCAGAATAGGTAAATAAAAAGGAGCGTGTTGGGAGAGGAGAGAAGATAACAAGAAAAACACGGCAGTCACACAATTTAGGAAATGAGAATATAAAACGAAAATAAGAACAGATAACAGCGAGGATTGGACCTCTCTCGTTCTCTCTCTCTCTCTCTCTCTCTCTCTCTCTCTCTCTCCTCGCTCTCACAGGACTCTCACTACTGCAGCCGCCTCGGTCACCCTCTCAAAGGCTGCTGTGCAGAGACGAAGTCGTCCTTCAGCTTGAGCATGGCTGTGCTCAACGGCGCCTCAGCGCGAGCACCCCTGGCTACCGACCGGTTGATCATCTGTAAGAGAATGCGTAAGAGAGAGAACGACAAGGTCCACAAAGAGATTGCGTCAGGCAGTGGGAAATAATGAGAGAGTTTGTGAAAGAGGAAAAAGAGAGAGAGAGAGAGAGAAAGAGAGAGAGAGAGAGAGAGAGAGAGAGAGAGATTGAGAGCAAAAGAAATCGAGAAATAGAACCAGTGAGATTCTAAGATAATTAGAAGCATGGAAAGCGATTTAAATGCCACTGAGAATGGCAGCTTATACGAGAAAAAAGTGCATTCTTGCTTACTCGGACGAGAGAGTTCTTGATGACGATGGCATCTTTCAAGGAAGCTCTCGCGTGCTTCGCTGCCCGGAGAGATGCACGGGCATCGCTGTCTGCGACCTTCACCTCCGCCGCGTCCTGTAATTATTCACAAATGTGTCGTATATCAAATGGCATAGTGACCCAGCTATAAGGTTTTTCTTTGGGTTTATGTTCATATTTACTTATATTTCTCTACATACAAATGATGTTACAAGTTGTTGTTCTCACTCATACAACAATAGCACATAATTTTCTTTAAGAACAAACCAGGTCCATTGACGCCTGCTGCACTGCCGTGTTGGCGCGTCTCACTGCGGTTTTCGCCGGCTTGCCCGTCAGCACAGAAACGTCAGCATTTTTTATTAATTTAATTTTTTATTTTTTCATCTATCATGATTAGCATTAGTCTCAAACCGTGCTTTAAACAGCATTTAATAATTATAATATAAAAATACTTGTATATGCATAGAGTACATATATATGTATGCATGTACATATGTATGTTGATAAAATTATTGTTTTGCAGCCCGAGAATTTCAACGGGAGGAGCCAGCTTCGCAAGGACAACAACTGGAGTTCCGACTTCCGCGCCTTCTTGGGTACTTTCATTCTTGTCGAAAGATAAGAAACGAATATAAATAATTTTCACCCTATATTACGTTCTTTTTATAGCGTACGTCTTGGTGAAGGACTTCACTAAGCGCAAGGAAGCGACAAGGGTCGCAGAGCACCCGTTCCTACGGTTAGAGTATTTCTCCGGCATTATATTTAATTGTGCACTTGTTTTGAACATTTATTATAAACAAATTTGCTTTTGCTAATTTTTGTAGTTGATTGCGAGCTCTTATTGTTAGGCTTCGTGGTGGCGAGGGTGCGGTTCGCCAGGAGCTAGTCTCGGCTGCCAAGACAGGTTACTTATCCGCAGCTTAGAGAAAGAGAGAGGGTGAGATATTGAGAGTGAGAGGGAGAGAGAAAGCAAGAGAGAGATGAATTTGTTTTCTACAATCCCGATTTATCATTGCTTGCAGTGGAAGCGAAGGCGCTCGAGGAGGCAGTGGACTGGTTAGTTTGGAACGATAGCGAGGGAGAGAGAGAGAGAGAGAGAGAGAGAGCCTGGGAGCGCGATGGAGAAACATCCAGCTGTATCGCCATGCGTCCGAAGCTCCATACATCCGCCCTGAGGTCATAACGGCCGGTCTTGACCTCCGGCGCAGTGCTGATCAAGAGTGAAATGAGTCAACAAACTATGCGATACAAATAAGGTGTCGCCTTTTCAACTGCTTATCAGTCTTATACTGCATGCTTTGATCGTTGAAATCGAGAGACTCTGACCGTGCCGTCACTCGCGAGCAGGACGTTCTCCGATTTGACATCCCGATGAAGAATGTCTCTCTCGTGCAGGTACACGAGTACCTGAACATAATCACCTAGTTTTCGCACTCGCTATTTTCATTCATTAAACTTCATTTACTTTACTTTTTGTAAAACTTCATTTACTCGACTTTTTGTGATGTTGTAAATGTATAACATCTTGTCTACTTTCTTTGCACTCTCTCTCTCGCTCTCTCTCGCGTAAACTGTTTTAGATGAATTCCTTGAGCATGCACCTGGGCGACGTCGCGAAGCAGCACGACCACGTGTCTCTCGGACAGTGGCGCGGTCGCGAGGGCTTCGAGGTCGCCCAACTCGCAGTACTCGCAGCACAAGATGACGTCGCTGCCATAGCGGAGGCGCCAAAGAATGTGGCGATGGTGGGGCAGGCCGATGCCTGCAATTCAGAGAACCGGAGAACGGCTTACGTACACTCAATTCCAATTAAGAGCTTCAGAATCATAAAGTGAGGATTGGACCTCTCTCGTTCTCTTTCTCTCTCTCCCTCTGTCTCTCTCTCTCCTCGCTTTCAAAGGACTCTCACGACTGCATCCGCCTCGGAATTCATCCTTCAGCTTGCGCATGGCTGTGCTCAACGGCGCGTCAGCGCGAGCACACCCTGGCCATCGACCGGTTGATCAGCTGTAAGGGAATGCGTAAGAGAGAGGACGACAAGGTCCACAGAGAGATTGCGACAGGCAGTGGGAAATAATGAGAGAGTGTGAAAGAGGAAAAGAGAGAGATTGAGAGAGAGAGAAAGATTGAGAGCAAAAAAAAGCGAGCAATAGAACCAGTGAGATTCAAAGAGAATTAGAAGCATAAAAAGCGATTTAAATGAGAATGAGAATGACAGCTAAAACGAGAAAAAAGTGCACTCTTGCTTACTTGGACGAGAGAGTTCTTGATGACGATGGCCTCGTTCAAGACAGCTCTCGCGTGTTTCGCTGCCCGGAGAGATGCACGGGCATCGCTGTCCGCCTGGGCATCTGCGCCCACTCGCAGACCTCGCAGCATGTCTGCGACCTTCACCTCCGCCGCGTCCTGTAATTATTCAAAAATGTGTCGTATATCAAATGGCACAGTGACCCAGCTATAAGGTTTTTCTTTGGGTTTATGTTCATATTTACTTATATTTCTCTACATACAAATGATGTTACATGTTGTTGTTCTCACTCATACAACAATAGCACATAATTTTCTTTAAGAACAAACCAGGTCCATTGACGCCTGCTGCACTGCCGTGTTGGGGCGTCTCACTGCGGTTTCTGCCGGCTTGCCCATGCCCGCTCGCCTCTGCAGCTTGTGATGCGGTCTCTTGGGGGCCCTCTTGGCGATCTCGGCCGTCGGCTCCGCCAGCAGGGGTCGTCCATGCAGGACACTGTAAGAGGGAAACAAACGGCTAGATGTTTCTCCATCGCGCTCCCAGTCTCTCTCTCTCTCTCTTAATCTCATTCCATCTTTCTTTTCGTCGATCTATTCTGCTCTGTATCTTCTGCCACTCTCTCTCTCTCTCTCTCGCTATCGTTCCAAACTAACCAGTCCACTGCGTCCTCGAGCGCCTTCGCTTCGACTGCAAGCAATGATAAATTGGGATTGTAGAAAACAAATTCATCTCCCTCTTGCTATCTCTCTCCCTCTCGCAAAAAGCAGGAGCTTTGTCGCTCGGAGGATCGCGGACTTTTTGCTATGGCACTCAGATGTGTTAGATATTTATCACATGTTCTTATAGAATAGTGTATTGCATCTATTTGATATGGATTACTTTAGTCAGTCAAAGCCGTCGGCAAAAGAAATACGGGCATTTGTGACGCATCTGTTTGCTCCCTTCCCATCGACAGATGCGGTTAGTTCCCTCTTTTTGTCGTCCCAAAGTGGTTAATATTTATATTATAATATTAAACTCATTTTTACATTTTTTGCTTTTCCTTTTACTTACAGTGTGGAAACTCTATTCCTTCAGCTCATGTTTGCGCACAACAGCAATGGACTAGTTGAGAAGCGAGTAAGACGACTGCGTCACGAATACAACAAGCGGGGGCTCCTGAACTCTCCCACCCGCTCGTACAATCGGAAGTCACGTGTTAGACTGGATGGCGACGAACTTGAAGAGACGGAGGACGATCTGAATGTCAGCATTGCTTTCTATACTGGCTAAAAAGTTTCAATTTTAATATGATCAATACATTTTATCCTAAAATGTTTTTAGCGCGTTAACTCCCTTGTGCATGGTAGCCTCGATCATAAGGAAGTGGTTACGAAGACGCGGTTAAAATCTTTTTTTTTAATTCTTCCGTACTTAGATTTTGTGCACTCTGCTTGCATATTCACTAATAATTGAGCGAGAATACTGTTCAATTCTATAACTTTTTTCAGTGGGGCTCGAGTTCGCTTCTGTCAGAAGATTGGCCCTACCCAATCCCTCGCCCGTTACACCTTTCTCAGCCAGGCCCGATACGTTCGTTTATTTAATAGTTGTTATATCAATTCTAACCATTACAAGATTTGAGTGCAAAGTAATTCCCGTACTTTGGCATTCCTTGTAGTCTTCATTATCGTACTAAAACATCCTAGTGATCAATCACTTCACTGCTTCAGTTCGTGCAAGACTTCATCCACAGCTACAGTAAGTCCGCGGTCGACTTTCCGACAAGGCTCATCAGCGAAATTGCTCCATCCGTTTCCGACATTGCGTTGCGCACACTCGGGGAGTCACGAATGAACTCCATTTTGGAGACAAACTCATTCCCTCCAAACTCAAAAGGTTTGGTTATATAACCCATTGCTATAATCGGATTGTACAGTGTACGGTAGTGCATTCTTTTGTTCATTGATTCACGAAATGCAAATTCTTTGTTTATTTTAAGCTTATTTTCCAGATAGCATCGCGCTCGATTGTGTGCTGCTGCTTCTTGCACTCTTCGAGGTCAACGACAAGAAAAAGGAACCTTCTCGGTTAAAGCATGTCTTCATAAGGTTTGAGGTTCGTAATTTTAGGTTTTTTTTTCAAGAAACCCACAACTGATATGCGAAACATGGAATAAGATTACTAATTTGCATCTAATATTAATGTTCGAACACAAAAAACCTATAATTTGAATTGTGTGCAAAAAAATTCTAATGTTCTAGAATGCGCATGCAGCAGGCACTGCTCTGAGTCACGTCAAAGGCCAGGGCATCAACCAGCCTGTTATAGTCTCGTATGGCAGCGTCACGGACAAGTTCGTAATCGCCATGGAAGGACGCGATTCCACGGTTTGTTCTTGTATAATTCATTTAAATCTTTTTACATAATATCCTCCCGTTAATGTATTGAATTTGCACATTTCTTTTCTAAATATTACTTCAGTTATTTTATGATATTATTATAGTATTTTTTTCCATTTTATTCTCAAAAGTTTACTTTTTGTCTCTAATATGACATTTGCATTTGCATTCTTGAACTTCTTGGGTTGAATTCAAGGGAGTCACTGATTTCTCATTCTATGCAGGTTGATGGATCGTTCGCCGACGCCCTACTCGCTTACCTCTCCTCCTTTTGGATCTTCAAGTTGGAACTTGCAACTCCGGTGAAGTCTGAGGTCTCGTTGCTGGCAAATCTCGCCGGCGCGAACATCAGTCTATCTGGAGAGGCGGCCAGACTTTACCGCAAGATCAGCGGAACTCATCACAAGTAACAGTCCTTCACGTGCTATGGTGCTGTTGTTTCCTTACTTCCTCGTCATTACGAGAAAATGTTTTCTTCATGATTGTCAACACTTCAGAGTTTGAAAATAGTATTGATAGTTGAAAGAGCTTTAGACTAATATGGTTCCTTATTTTCAAGTCGTCTTTCTCCAATTCGTTGCATATTGCAGAAATTTATTCCAAGTTGACCTCTTTTTTGTTGCTTTTTCTGTTTGTTTTACGGTGATTTCCTGTGATTGAATTAACCCAATTAAAAAGGCTTTAACACATGTCTGATTTGCAACATTTTATTGACATGCAACACTGATTGGGAATATGCCAGCAAGAAGGCAAAAATAAAATCAATCGATAAAGCGAGCGGGCTGCCTAGCCTGGGCGAGCACTAACGAACTTTTATGTTTCATGAGTGGGAACATATTGCCCCATTCACTTGTTACCGCGCTGGTAACTTTTAAACGGAACAAGTAAAAGTTCGCTGGGAGAAACAATATTGCTCCGTAGTGAATTCGGAGCAATATGTTCCGCGTAATTGTTACCAGCGCGGTAACTTTCTTCTCTGTGTGTAAATATATCGCTTCAAAGAAGTGGAGAACTATACAAAATGAATCAATAACAGCGGGTCGCCGTAGTACAGGCTGACACAAAGGCAGCAAGTCTTACTTGGCTCTCCCTCCGCTTTTAAAGATGCTTCGCTCTCTTCCTTCGCACCCTCCTTCTCTGGTGCCTGTTCCTCTTCCTCCACCATGTCTTTTCTTGGTCTCTTCTCCTTTTCATCGCATCGAGGACTCCTCTCTTCCAGGTTTCTCGAACGTCGAGGAGAAGGACGTCTGAAATATGAGCTTCTTTATTTTATTTTCTACCGTAATCAATCGCTCTGGGTTCTTTAGGGTACAAAATAATATCTAATAATAGAGTGGTGGACAACATGATGAAGAGCATATGTTTTTTTTCTTGCATTCCTAAAGCTCCTTTAGCCGCGAATTAAATAACCTCATGTCTCATTCAATAAAAATTATTACATGAGCAAATGGCTTAAAGTTCCAATAAACATTGTTATTTTACAAAATGAAGGAGAAAAAAACTTGTTTTGAAAGGCTAAAGGACATAAGCAAAAAGTGAATTACGGTAGTCACCTTTCGCGCTCGCTCTCATTACAGTAACATCTGACTCTCCCGCCCATTTCAGTAACCCTCCTCTATCACTTTCATTCTCGGTACAGTAACCTCCATGTGCGCTCGCCCTGATCATCAGCGCGATCATTGCGATACTCGATTGAGCGAGACCGAGCGAGCCTAATAAAAAAGAAAATCAATCCTATGCATTGTTTTGCTTCATAGATTATAAATCATCGTATTGCTTTTCTTCGTGTATATATAAACTGATTATCGTTTTTATTAAGATTTATTTTAAATAAAATTGTGCAAATGTCTGCATAATATACGTGTCTTTTCTGCTGTAGTAAATTCAGATAACTTTGAATACTTCCTCCCCTTCCCTCGTTATCTCTTCCCCACAAATGCCATAAAAAAAAGCTTTGGCCAATCTTCAAGCAACAATGTTTATGTCAATAATAATAATTCTGAAACGTTATTTATCTCCTACCGATATAAATATCTCTCCCCACCAAGTCCAACCTTTCCTCCCTCTTCTCTCTCCTCCTCCTGTCTCCTCTGCCACTGTCACTGCTTCGGCTTCTTCTGCGTCCCCGCTCTCGGGACGCGCTGCGGTCGCGTCCGCGGTCCAGCTTGGCTTCCGAAGAAGGGGAGCGTGATGGGGGGCGAGAGCGAGATCTGTTGCGTGCCTATAAAAGAAGTCGTTTTTTTTCAGTATTAGAAACAACAACATAAGCTTATGGCTAGTACTAATTACGAAACATCGTTAAAAACTATAATACAGGAGTTATACTAGGAAATCACTAGTGTATACGTGAAATAATGTAGTGCTTTTTGAAAGCAAAAGAAAATCTGCTGAAATGTATGACCAACTTCCCCAGTGTAATAGTTTGTAAATATATCAATCGGCTCTTTTTTCAAATCAATAAAATATCTTTAATTTATAAGTGAAATATTTCTTATGGCAACAGTCGTATTTAAAATGTCATCGATTTCTAAAACAAGCCTCAGCATGAATATCAATTTAAAATCTACACAAGAACCGAGAAACTTGGCTTTTTAGTTACTCTAAATATATATATATATGAAAGAAATGTTTGAACCGCCGCTCGAATGGTACTGAGTCCCCGTCGTGGTTCGGTCGACTTGTCCAATTGCTTCTCCTTGGCCAACTCCGCTCTATCCTCTGCCATCTTCTCCTTGTCCCCCTCGCCTTCCTTTGCCTTCTCCACCTGCGAGCGGCTGCTGCTCGGGCTACGACTACGCGCCATTTGCGATGGGGTTCCTCAAAATGGAAGCGACGCAATTGTAACGCAAGCTGGCATCTTATGCAATCCACAATTCCGTGATACTAATCAATTCCCATGATTAAAATTTCATGAAACAAAAGAGATTATTATGGAAGCTGCTGGTCACTGTTAATATTGTATCGAGAATCGCAATAAATAATTGTATACATAGAGATAGTCAAACCTCGTCTTCCTCCAGCGTTATCAGTCTCATCAAGTCTCGCGGGGATATTCGTCTTCACTTTATGTACTTGCTGAAAAAAAGTTTTCTGCTTAACGACAAATGGGATTTAGACCGTGTTAAGAAAAAGCAATTTTGCTAAACATTTGCCTATCTTATGCATTAATCTGATAACAGCTGAAATAGACAACAAAAGAAAGGAAAATAGATATTTTACGCGTAACATGAATGCTAACATTGATGTGGTAAATTGCGTGGCCGTGAGTCATGAATCCCTTGTGGCAAGTAGAGCAGAAGAATTTGCAGAGACGCTTGTATACTTCTGGGTGGGTCCGTTTGATGTGCCGCATGAGGGCCGACGAGAGATGGAATGCTTCTCCGCACTCTGCACAACGCGGCTGATCTGTCAATCGTGGATTTTTATGAGCAAATTGCAAAATGATCATCAAATCATCAATCATAAATAATTTCGAATTATTAAATATAGAACTTAAATATATAGATTTAAAGGAGTAGAATTAATTAATTATATGTATAAATTGCAGTACCTCGTCGTTGTACAGAGTGTTTCTTCTTGCGAAGACGGTTGCTGATACTGCTGGAACCACGATCATGCTGAAGAGAAAAAAGGGAAAAAGTGATAATCGAGATAAGACTAGGTTTGGGACCTCAGCCTAAGAACAGGGCCTAAGAAAAGAATGTTTGCCTACAACGGCATTTCTGGCAAATTGTTATAAAACTAGAGGTGTGCTGGGCTTACAAGCTGCGATACTGCCGAAGTAGATGCCTTCGATATGGACGACGTTGCATCTGGCGACGAATCCTCCTCCTCCTCCTCCGGATCTGATTCCATCATCGCAGTCTCGGCGTCTTTCGCTCGCTGAGAAACTCCATCGTCTGGCGGCTTCTCGTTCTCGCTTCCTCAAGATAGAAGCAAAGGAAATTGCAAAACAAGCTTTACATAACTATAATAATAAGGATGGGAGCGATTATTACACAAGCTCACAGTTAATATGGCATCGTGAATCAAAACATAAATAACTGAATAAATTTACAAAACCTCTTGCTCCACGGTTGGCAACTATTTTAACAGTTCTCGCGGCGATGCCCGGAATTCCATGTTCACGCTGAAGAATTTTGAGCTGTTTAAAATGGTAAGTTCGTATTTAAAAAAGAAATTTTATTTATCTCATGCACTAATCTATTATTAACCGAAAGAATATATATATATATATATATATATATATATATATATATATATATATATATATTTATATATATATACTCTTATATATATAATATGAATGCTGACAACGATGTGTGCCTGCGAGTATTCACGGTTCATGAAGCACGCGCCGCACTTGGAGCATGCAAATCGGCAGAGGCTCTTGTAGAACTCTGGATGGTTCCGCTTGATGTGCAGTGTGAGGGCGAGCTGGAAATCGAATATTCGTCGCACACCGGACACCGAAGCAGGCCTGTCAAGCATGGAAAGTGACCAAATTGTAGAATGATCAGTCATTCATAGCTTGTGTAAAATGACCAATTCATTGCTTGTACCTTGATTGTGCTGCAGAGTTGCCTGATTCCGAGATGCTGTAGAGATCGGTAAACCTCTTGAGGTTCTGTCGTTATTAGTCTCCACAATTCTCGCAACGAGTCCCCTCTCTCCAGGATGTACATTCTGAAGAATTATTTCAAAGTGTTTAAAATGGCAAATATGATTAGAAAAATAAATCAACGTATCTTTCGCATTAATCTGCGAACAGCTGAAGGAGAGAGAAAAATAAATAAATAAATAAAAATAAAATGAATACAGACCTGGATGTGCATTTTCACGCCGCTGTAAGTGATGAAGCCGTCGGCGCAAGAGGGGCAGAAGAAGCGGCAGAGGCGTTTGTAAACCCCCGGGTGATTCCGCTTGATGTGCCCGGTGAGCGCCTGCTTCAGCTCGAATCCTTTGTCGCACTTTGGACACCGCAGCAGCTCTATCAAACAATTACGAATTTTTCGCAATACCCGCTATAGAAGGTGACGGAAGAGATTACTATAACAGCTGCTGCATCACTATTAATATTGCAAGATTCGAAAAGAATAATTGAATAAATTGGGTTCAACAAACGTCGCGGCGCTCCTCCCTCAATCTCAACAATTCTCCCGGTGGAACCCTTCTGCTTATGTATGCTCTGAATTTTAGTTGAATTGTTTAAAATCGCGAATATTATTTAGAACGTGTAATTTTTTTTTGTAAAAAAACGTTAACACGTCGTATGCATTAATCTGATTGCAGCCGAAAGAGAGAGAGAGAGAGAGAGAGAGAGAGAGAGAGAAAGAGAGAGAGAGAAAAGATGTTTTAAGCATAAATCAATGACTTTAACGTGTGACATCGCGGCGTTTCGCGTTATGAAGCCCGCGCGGCAAATGAAGCAGAAGACTCCGCAGAGGCGCTTGTATATCTCAGGGTGGCGAAGCTTGATGTGCAATGTTAAAGCCGACTTTGTGAATTCGTCGTAGCACACCAGACACACCGACCGGCCTAACATACATAGCTTTTAATGTGGTAACGTCGTACACAACAAAATGTTAAATATTGTTAAAATCTTTAATTTTTTGTCACTTAAGATCGAACTATGGTATTTTAACTGACGATGAGAAGGATGAGTGAAACTTGTCTAGTAGTCAGCTCTTATGTAGTGGATTTTTTTCCAAATTTTAAAATGGTCATCGATCAAATCTTTTCTTGTACCTTGATGGTGCTGCATTTTCGTCAGATTCTGCGACGCTGTCGATGGTTCGCCGCTAAGCTCATGGGACTCTTGATGAAGCCGTCGCTGCTTCTGGCGGTGGCTCATTCGTGGTTCTGATAGCATCAGCTTTTTTTACGTTGATCTTTGATCTTTGATCATTGGTCCGTTTGAATTTGTTACCAGTTTGCTCGAGCCCATTGTGCTCTCGTTTCTCTGACGACGACATTGTCGTGGTGGGCACCGTTGACGTGAACGACGCTACATCTTGGGACGAGTCCTCCTTTTCCGCTTCTTCATTCATCATCCCAACCTCAGCGTCTTCCGCTTGCTGGGAAGCTCCCACGGACGCCGGCTTACCGTTGTTGCCTCCTGAAGATGGAAGCAATTGTAAAGCATATTAAGAGAATTTAAAGTTGTAATTGATTTTTTTTCGCAAGTCAGAAAACTAAAATTCCACGCGATAAAAGATGATGAGAGAGATTACTAGATGCTCACTGTAAGTATTGTATAAAAAAAATGGACCAGCTTGCCCAAAAGATCACGAAATCAATAATAGATTATGGTGAAGTGATAATGCAAGCTCACTATCAGTATTATCACTGTAAACATAGTGAATCGAAATAAATTACTGTATAAATGTTTAAAAAAAACAACCTCTTGGTTCGCCATTGATCTTAACAATTCTCGCGCTTACTCCCGGCACTCCATGTTCACGCTGAAGCATATTAATTGTTTGAAATGGAAAGATCTTATTAAAGAAAAGAAAACAATAAACTTCTCACATGCATTAATATAACAGCAACCGAAAAAAGGAGATAAATAGTAAATATATGCTTTACGGGCAAAACGAATGCTGGCTGACCTGCATGTGAAATTGCGTGGAGTAGCGCGTCATGTAGAACGCGAGGCAAATGGTGCACACGAACCGGCAAAGGAGCTCCGGGTGGGACAGCTTGATGTGCTGGTTCAGGTGCTGCTTGTAGTGGAATCCTTCGTCGCACTCCGAGCACCGCAGCCGGCCTATCAAAGTATTGGCATATGGGCAAATTTTAAACCATCATCAATTCATTTAATAATCACTAAACTGCCTAAGTATTGAATGAAATAGGATACTGTACTGAAGGCCGGTTAATAACGGCTACTCCACAGTCTTTTGCGCAAGAGGATCGAACCCATAGCTTAAACGCCGACCGCCTGGACAATATTTCAGTCATCCTTTCTGGTTATGAAAATCAAAAATTCGTGCGTAAGCAAAATATAATTGAAAAATTTTGCCATATTTAACATGAATTAACAGTTTCCACCGTCCCCTCACTCATCCTCCCTCGGGGTTTTGGGTGCCCCACTTTAAGCTATGGTCGAACCACCTTTGGTTGTCTTTGAAGGCTTCTTCGCTGAATCTCTCGGAGTCTCCGGATTGGCTGACGACATCTCAAACATCTGCGGCTCATCCTCGACTTTCGGTTGACGGTGTGGCTGCGAACCTGGATAAGAGGTCAATAACATTAGAGAAGAAGCGCGCTAAATGTAGACAATTTCTATCAGTAAAGAAGCGCTTTGTTTATTAAAGAGAATAAGAAGAAGAAAGAAGAATGAAAGCTATGTATATAAGATAATACTCAAGCACCAAACCGAATTGTTGCTCAAGCGACTCCCAAGCTTCCCCTTGCGTGTGGGTAGGGGAAGCGGTGGAGTACTTATCGACAGTCTCTCCGTTCTCATCATGCGAAACATCAGTGCGTGAAATGGTTTCGGGCTCCGGAGTCATTTCTTCCTTCTTGCAAACATCACGAGCAACTGAAAATTATAGACAATTATTGCATATAATTTTTGCGTATCTTTAATTATGAGCATTTGTATACAATATTTTTTGAAAGACAAACATAGCCTTGTCTACCTGAACTGGCCTGAAGCGGCTGCTCCTTCGGTGGCTCTTCCTTATCCACAGGCTCAAGCGGCATCTGGAGTGCATTCAATATAAAGAAGAGGAAGGAGAGCGGGGCAGCTAGGGAGCAGAGATATGGAAAGGGAGAGAGAGAGGATAGACAGACTCAGAGTCAGAGAAAGATAGCACAAACAGAGACTCAGAGACAGAGAAGGATAGCACAAACAGGGAAAATTCTATTGTTACAGGTATAAATAACGGTAGCTCGACCGTATACTGGATCATTAGTTAATAAACAGTGTGCTTTATTCTTGCAAAAAAGCACCTTCACGATACAACACATGAATGAGTACTTTTACAGTGAATTCTAACTGTGGCGAAGAAGATAAAGATGAAGATAGAGAAATTTTCCAGATCTTATTAGGAGGAAGGGCTGTTTCATCAATTTTCTTCTCTTCCAATTTAGGATAAAACGACACAATCGATGCGTCGTAAGAGAGAAAGCAAAGAAAAGAGGAAGAGAAAGAAAATAATGATAATAAATAGAATGGAAATAGTTGCACGATCAATAAAGGCTACTCTCATAAGGAAGATTAACTGGTCAACACGCATATCGAAGGGACAACATGGTGAGAAAAGCAACGATCATAAATGGAACAATTAACGTTTTGAAGGACAGACGAAAGAAGGGAAAACGCGTATGGCGAGGCAGTTCGAACATTTGCGATTACTCGACTGTAAAAGAAACCCAACAAATTGAAAACCCGATCGACCTTCCACATCGAATCGAACAGTTTGCTGTGGTTGTGAACAACACCGGGAGGCGTCAGGTGAAGGAGAAAAAGAAACGGGAGAGAGAAGAGGGAGGAGAGATAGCCAAAAGAGAGAGGGGGGAAGCAGAGAGAGAGAGAGAGAGAGAAGAAAGAAAGATGAGACAGACACGAGAGGACAGAGATAGGACAAGTTAAAAAGCATCTACTCAGAGTGACTTACGAAAATGGCAAAAATCGTCTAGTCTTATAATCAACAACAAAGCTAAAATATCCACCACGCCTTTGGAAAAAAAGAGGAAAATCTTTCACCCTTTTATTGAAAAAGTGAGCAAAATCAATATTTTATAACCACGTGCATTAAAAAAACACCGTAAATAAATGATAATTAACAGTGACGAAATACTCGTTCCGTTCTTCCTTCACTCCATCTCTTCTCGTCTCTTCTTCTCCTGAGTCGACTCGTGATACTGGTCACTATTCTAAGAAGAATCGCCTTGCTCAGCCGGTTGACCCTCCGATGTCGTTCCTAATAAGAAACATTGGTCCTAATACGAAAAGAATGCAGTATGATCTAAAAAGAGGAGAGACATAAAAAGCCAGAAAGAGGACATTCTTGCGGTACCTTGGCTTCCGGAGTTGAAGGCCGATGAGATCAGCATTCCCGTATCCAACATGGCGTGGCAGCTCTGAAATGTGATCAGAATTTTATTTACCTAGCGAGATTAAATTTAAAATTCCAGGCGACATACAAAATTTATGCTTGTTTGAAGAAGTTCGGATACCGATTTTTCCATCAGAATCATGTATGGCGTTTACGTAAAGGGCATAAACTATCAAAAATTCATATCTCTATCTATTCTTCCTTCACCATTTTAAAAATACTTCGATTTAACCATGTATGAGAATATAATTTGAATTTTGTCACGTTAATCAAACAATGAAATAAATGAATTAATAATAATGAAATAAATAAATAAAAATGAAACATGGAAATAAAAATATAAAAATATATATAAATACAGTAAAACAATCCATACGTAGATGTGGTTCACGATCGAGATGCGCGTCGGAAAGCAGCCGTGGCATTCAGGGCAGATGAAGAAGTTCTCAGGGTGCACGATGAGGAGATGTCGCTGCAGAGCCTCACTCGTCGGCCTCTCCTGACCGCACTCGGGACATCGAAGTTGCCCCTTCGAAGGCGAGACATTCTCTGAAACAAGAAAGACGTGGTTTAAAAGAGACAAAAGAAGAATAAAACACGACTTTACGGCCCATATCTCATATATGTTCATAATGATACGTTCAACACGATTGCCTGCTCCTGCTGAACTTATCTCTTCTTTCCAGTTCGTCCTTATTATGTAATTTTAGATCCGGTTCAGTAAACATTATTATTATTACTAGCGGAGCTATAGGGGGGACCTGGTAATCCATTTTCCGCCCATTATTTAACTTGGAGCCTTTTTTTATGTGCCAGCATAGATTTTGTTTAATTTGGAGTCATATAAAAGCGCACAAAAGGGTTTGCACGCGTGCGACTCCGAACCTGCGTCGGTAGAAAATTTGCGTGCACAGAAAATGGGCCAAAAAAGGACCAAATCAGTCATTTATCGAATATGCCTGGGCCAAATGTAAAGACTGACCATTTGCTGAATGCATACAATCGATAGCTAATTTTTGGCTCTATTTGAATACAATTATGCCCCAAAAAGTGTTCAGTTATAGGTATGGTCGAAAAGTGGCATAAAAATTCTGACCCCAAAAGTAGATAAAAAAAGTCAATAAATGGAAAAAGTTTTGTATGAGAAATTTATTCACCTTCTCAAAAGCTACCGATTCGTATATAACACGTTGCCATAACACCACCCTCCGAGGAAAAACGGCCGCGGAAAGGACCTCCCAAAAAAAAGACCTTTCAAAATTTCACGACCCCTCAGGACACTATTTTGGAAACCCAGCCAAAAGCGAGTAGGCTCATTTCATAGCCCTCGAAAAACTGTACAAGAATCTTAACGTCCCGCCCCGCTCCAATCCCATATGGTTTAGTGGTGGAATTTAGAATTTTCACTCCTAACAAAATGGGTACGTCTGTTTTTGCCTCGTATCTATCGATCGAGGTGCTCTCAGGAGCAGATCTGAAGATCAGGATATGCAACTTGATAAATTACATCATATATGTTTGAGTATCGAAAATCGTACCTTCAAAATTTTCGAGAGTGAGCAAAAAATAGTAAAAAAAGGGGGCCAAAAAGGGGGGTCATAATTTGGCACCGCCCCCAGGGCACCGCTGAAACAGGAAACACAAGCCGACCATGAATAATTAAGACAGGGGCTAATAACTTGCATCAATATATGTAGGTTTACAGCTCTGCATAACTTATAGCATGGTTAAATGGCAGCACCTCGCCACATGTACATATATTTTGATGCTAGACGAGATACAGTACCCAAGGCCTTCTCCCATATATTAACTCTATCAGGATGTACCTTGATTGTCCTGCGTGTGAGCCGCTGTCGGGGGCTCGTTATTGAGCTCACGGAACTCTTTATGTGGACGTGACCGCTTCTGGAGGAGGCGCGTTCGTGCGTCTGAAAGCAGGAGTTTGATCTTCGAACTCTGATCTTTGGTCTATGATCTCTTTGAACTTCTTACCAGTTCGCTCGATGTGCTTGTGCTGCCGCTTCACAGATGCCGTTGAGGTGGAGGCCGCATCTGGCGACGAGTCCTTCGACACTTCTTTCATCATCGCAATGTTCTCAGCTTCTTCCGTTCCACCGGGCACCGGCTCCTCGTTCTCGCATTCTCAAAATGGAAGAAAAGGTAATTATTATAATGCAAGCTTGGATGTTCCGCAGTGCACAATTCCGTAATCCATGGATTCCGTAATAAAGAGATTTATGTATGCGAAAAATTAAACGAGATTATTATGGAAGCTACTGCTCATTGTTAATATTGTATCGATGATCGAAATAAATAAATATATATATTTTTTTTATTATATAAATGGAGATGCACAAAACCTCTTGCTCCACGGTCCTCATCAATCTCAACAATTCTCGAGGAGAGACCAAACACTTCGTGTACACGCTGAAGAACTTTAAGCTGTTTAAAACGGCAAATATGAGTTTTATCGCATTAAAAAACCAATTTTGTAAAACTTTTTAAAAACCCATCTTATGTGTTACTCTTAATTAATCTGATAACAGCTAAAAAAGATAAAAAAGAAACGAAAGAATATATATGATAGTTAAACTTATTGCTGACAGAAATGTGCGTCTTCGCGCCGCAGTGCGTAACGAAGCCCTCGCCACAAATGGGGCAGAAGAATCTGCAGAGGCGTTTGTAGACTTCCGTATGAGTCACTTTGATGTGCCGTGTGAGGTGCTGCTTGAAGTTGAATTCTTCGTCGCACTTCAGACACCGCAGCTGGCCTAAAGCATCCAAAGTAAAAAAAAATGTTCAAAAAAACTCAAAACTTGTAAAATGAAGATAAATTGATTCATTCGTGGTTGTGATAGCAGTTGATCTTTGATCATTGATCATTGGTCCATTTTAAATTCTTACCAGTTTGCTCGCGTTGATTGTGCTGCCGCTTCGATGGCGCCCTAGACGTGGACGCTGCATCATGAGAAGAGTCTTCCTCCGGATCTGCCTGCATCATCGCACTCTCAGCGTCTTCCGCTCCTTCGAAAGCTCCGACGGGCGGCTGCTTCCCCTTCTCGCTTCCTCAAAATGGAAGCAATGTAATTGTAATGCAATCTTGCATGTATAGTAATCCTCAGATTTAACAGAGAGATAGAGGGGGAAACATACGTTTTCGCAATACCCATTACTAAAATTTCACGACAATAGAAGAGTATGAGAGAGATTATTATGAAAGCTGATGTACTCGAAATATCGAGATCGAAGTGGATAATTGTTATAAATATAGATCGACAAACCTCTTGCTCCTCGGTCGCCATCAATCTCAACAACTCTCGCGGAGACACCAAACACTTCATGTACACGCTGAAGAACATTAAGCTATTTAAAATGGCAAATATGATTTTTATCGCATTAAAAAACCAATTTTATAAAACTTTTTTTTACTCATCTTATGTGTTAATCTTAACAAATCTGATAACAGCTGAATAAGATAAAAATAAACTTAAAAAAATATATTATAGTTAAACTTAATGCTGACATAAATGTGCGCCTTCATGCCGTCGTGCGTAACGAAGCCCTCGCCACAAATGGGGCAGAAGAATCTGCAGAGGCGTTTGTAGACTTCCGGATGAGTCACTTTGATGTGCAGTGTGAGGTGCTGCTTGAAGTTGAATTCTTCGTCGCACTTCAGACACCGCAGCTGGCCTAAAGCATCCAAAATTTAAAAAAAAATTTCATTAACTCATGGCTTGTAAAACGTAGATGAATTGATTCATTCGTGTTTGTGATAGCAGTCGATCTTCGATCTTTGAAAATTTTTTTTCTTTTTACCAGTTTGCTCGAGTTGATTAAAAAATTATAAATTGATCATCAATTAATTGCTAATTAAGATATTGTAAAATAATCATAAATTAATTGCTAATTAATAAATTATAAATTGATCATCAATTAATTGCTAATTAAGATATTGTAAAATAATCATAAATTAATTGCTAATTAATAAATTGTAAAATGATCATAAATTAATTGCTAATTAATAAATTGTAAAATGATCATAAATTAATTGCTAATTAATAAATTGTAAAATGATCATAAATTTAATGCTAATTAATAAATTATAAAATGATCATAAATTAATTGGTAATTAATAAATTGTAAAATGATCATAAATTAATTGGTAATTAATAAATTGTTAAATTATCATAAATTCATTGCCAACCCACCCTGGTTTCCGGACCCCATGCCTCCTTCCCCAACCTTTTTCCACAGCGTGTATGAGCGAATCGTAGAATGATCATAAAATAATTGGTAATTAATAAATCGGCAGAGACGTTTGTATACTTCTGGGTGGACCAGCTTGATGTGTATTGTTAGCGACTGCTTCAACTCGAATTCTTCGTCGCACTCCGGGCACCGCTCCAGGGCTATAAATTAGCGCGTGTGACCAAATTTTAGAGTGATCACCATTTCATTGCTTGTAAAATGATCACAAGTTGATTGTGGTGTTTGATCTTCGATCTTTGTTCAGTAATCAGTTGAATTTCTTACCAGTTTGCTCGAGTTCCAACTCTGCCGAGGTTTTTGCCGTGGACTTGAACGATGTTGCATCTTGGGACGAGTCCTCGAACGGCGGCTTCCCGTTCTCGCTTCCTCAAGATCGAAGAAAAGCAATTGTAATGTAAAGCAGCATGGCATTCCGTTAAATATGCATCTGATTCAATTTTAACATTTCCATTTTTTTTAATATTCGCATAAATAGAGATCGACAAACCGCTTGTGCTTCCGTCGCCTTCAATCTCTACAATTCTTGAGTAGAGACTCCTCTCGTCATAGTGTACTCGCTGAAGAATTCTTTAAAACTGAATAATATGGGCAAATATGATTTTGCTTGGATTGTTTTTTTTTGTTGCAAAATCTACTTATCTTACGCATTAACCTGCTAACAGCCGAAGGAGAGAGAGAGAGAGAGAGGAGAGAGAAATGTTTGCGGGTAAAATGAATGTTCACCTTGATGTGCGCCCTTGTGCCCGAGTCAGTGAAGAAGCCCTCGTCGCACACGGGGCAGAAGAAGCGGGCGTGGCGCTTGTAAACCTCCGGGTGGACCCGCTTGATGTGCCTCGTGAGAGTCTGCGTGAACCCGAATCCTTGGTCGCACTCTGGACACCGAAGCCGGCCTATCAATGCTGATATAAGCCAGCCCCAGGACAGCTTTGATAACCCCTGGGCAAGTCCCGGAACATTTTATTTCACGGAGAAACCTTTTGTAACCCCCCCCCCCCCACCACGTCCAGAATCAGGCACTATTTCAGCAAGGAGTATAATGGGTATGTGTTACTTTGCTATTAATATTGCATCGAGAATAGAAATAAAAATAACTTTATAAATCCACAAAACCTGTTGCTCCGCGTTCGCCGCCAATCTCAACAACTCTCGTGACGACACTCGACACTTTATGTATGGTCTGAAGAATTCAAAGGTGTTTAAAATGTCAAATATGCATAGAGCGTGTCTTAAAACGAATATAGCAAAAACATTTTCATATACATCACCTTTATAACAACCGAAGAGAGAGAGAGAGAGAGAGAGAGAGAGAGAGAGCTAATAAAAGAAACCGAGTGAAAGAAATGCTGACAGTGATGTGATACCCAGCGCTGGCGTACGAAATGAAGCCCATGTCGCAGATGGGGCAGAAGAATCGGCTGAGGCGCTTGTATAGATCCGGGTGGCTCAGCTTGATATGTACTGTGAGATGCTGCTTGAGCTTGAATCCTTCATCGCATTCCGGACACCGATGCCGGCCTATCAAGTACGGGCATATGACCAAATTGTAAAACGATCAGCAATTCACTGCTAATCACAAGATTGCATAAGTATTCAATGAAACAGGGTACTGTAATCAAGACAGGTGAACAACGGCTACTTCACAATCTTTTGAGCAAGCGGGTCGAACCACCTTTGAACGTCTTTGAAGGCTTCTTCGCTGACTCTCTCGGAGTCTCTGGATTAGCTGACGACGTCTCAAGCATCTGCGGCTCATCCTCGACTTTCGGTTGACTAGCGAGACGGTGTGGCTGCGAATCTGGATAAGAAGTCAATGAAATTAGAGAAGAAGCGCGCTAAATGTAGACAATTTCTATCAGTAACGAATCGCTTTGTTTACTATTGAGAATAAGAAGAAGAAAGAAGAATGAATGCTATATAAGATAATACTCAAGCACCATACCGAATTGATGCTCAAGCGACTCCCAAGCTCCGCCTTGCATGTTGGAAGGGGAAGCGGTGGAGTACTTCGCGTCAGTCTCTCCGTTCTCACGATCAGCATGCGTAACATCGGTGCGCGAAATGGATTCGGGCTCCGGAGTCATTTCTTCCTTCTTGCAAACATCGCGAGCAACTAAGAAGTATAGAAATTCATTCCATATTATTTTGTGTCTTTAATTCTGATCGTTTCTATACAGTAATTTTTTAAACAAACAGAGCCTTGTCTACCTGAACTGGCCTGAAGCGGCTGCTCCTCCGGTGGCTCTTCCTTAGTCACAGGCTGAGGCTGCATCTGTAGTACAATATACAGAAGAGGAGGGAGAGGGGGCAGATACCAGGAGCAAAGATAGAGAAAGGGAGCGAGAGAGGATAGACAGACTCAGAGACAGAGAAAGATAGCACAAAGAGGGTAATTTCAGTTGCCCCAGATATAAATAACGGTAGTTCGACGTATACTGGATCATTAGTTAGAAAAAGCTGTGATTTATTCTTGCAAAAAAGCCCATTCACGATGCAAGATATGAATGAGTACTTTTACAATGAAGTAGAGAAGAAGATTAAGATGAACAAAGAGAAATTGTCCTGATCTTTTTGAGGAAGAAGGAGCATTCTTGATTTTTCTTCTCTTCCATTTTCGGATACAACGACAAGCAATCGACCGTCGTAAGAGAGAAAGGAAAAGAAAAGGGGAAGAGAACGAAAATAATGATAATAAATAGAATGGAAATCAATACACGATCAATAACGGATGCTCTCATACGGAAGATTAACTGGACAACACGCATATCGAAGGGACACCACGGTGAGTAAAGCAACGATCGATATGTCATAAATTAAACAGCTAACGTCTTCAGGGACTTCGATAATTTGAGCGACACTGGATAAATGAACAAAGAATGGGAGATCCAATACAGATGAGGAAAAGAAATGATCTTCAATATGCAAACATGGACAACGTTTGCGATTACACTCGAGTATTCCGTAAATAAAACCCCAACAAAGTGAAGACCCGATCGACCCTTCCACAACGAATCGGCAGTGAACAAAACTGGGAGGCGTCAGGTGAATATGAAAGTGAGAAAGAGAGAGAGAGAGAGAGAGAGAGAGAGAGAGAGAGAGACAAGTTAAAAAAAGCATCTACTCAGAGTGAGCTAAAATATCCACGTTATTGGTAAAAAAAACAGAGGAATGTCTTTGACCCCTTTTTAGAAAATGAAAAAAAAATTCCAATGAACAGTGATACAAATAACTCATTCCTTCCTTCCTTCACTCCTTCTCTTCTCATCCAATCTTCGCCTGAGTCAACTCGTGATCCCGGTCATCATCGTTATCAGAATCACCATGCTGAGACGGTCCACCATCGGATGCCGTTCCTAATACGAAAAAATTGGTCCCAATACGATAAGAAAACAGTGTGCTCTTAAAAGACGAAAGGCACAAGAAGCAATAAAAAGGACATTATTGCAATACCTTGGCTTCCAGAGTTGAAGGCCGCAGAGTTCAGCATTCCAGCATCCAACATGGCGTGGCTGCTCTGAAATGTAATGACAACTTTGCTTCACTTAGGAGATTAACTTCAAACTTTCAGCCGAATTATGAATGCAAAATTTGTGCTTGTTTGAAGGAGCGCACAGCTAATGAAAATGCCTGTTTGAAACAATTAGATGGAACAAAAAAAAAGTGCTTTTGTTAAAACTTTTCTAAGTCAACTGTCTTATAATAATCTAAAATGAGTTAGAGAACCTACTTAGCATTGCTTGTGGTTTATTGCCGGGGTTTGCGCGGAGCGGCGTGGTGTTCGGTGGGGGTGAGATTTTGGGGTGCGGTTTTTTTAGGATGGAAAATGAATATTGGGGCTACGATATGGTATGGGTTTCGGATTTTTGGGATTTGGGTTTGGGGGTGGCGCCAGCGGCCAAAGTTGCAACTTTTTGGCGCGCGCTTGCGCTGGGTTGGCAACTTTGAGCGTTTGCATCTTTTGAATGGAGAGGAATTGGGTGAGGAAAAAAACAGTGGCTGATAGGGAATGTCTTCAAGATTAATAGGACTCAAATTGGGCAAATTCCGCCCGAGGGTCTTTCCTGTGGGCGTGGCCAAAGTTTTACCCCGTTTTTTGGCCCTTTTTTGCTCTGTATTTGCTCACTATCTCAAAATCCCTCTTACCAATTTTCAATTTTAAGACTTATGTCATGTAGTTTTGGACGGCGCATCGATTGATCTATTGCACATGTCCTGAAAGTGCCTGTATCGATAGATACGAGGCAAAAACAGGCCGACCCATTTTGTTAGGGGCGAACCTTTGAAAAATCAATACTCGGATATTTGGGATCGGAGCAGAATGGGACCTTCAGATTATTGTTCAGTTTTACGAGAGCTTTGAAATGAGCCTACTCCCGTTTGGCTGGGGTTCTGGTAAAGTACCCTGAGGGGGCCGTGAAATGTCAAATTTTTGGGAGGCCCTTTCCGCGGCTGTTTCTTCTCGGGGATTGGCCTTATGACAACATCTTATATATGATTCTGTAGCTCTCGAGAAGGCGAACAACTTTGTCATACAAAACGTTTTGATATTTCGATGTTTTTGATCTACTTTTGGTCCGAGAATGTTTAGGTCACTTTTTCGACCTTAGCTATCACTGACACTTTTTGGGGCATATTTTTATTCATATAGAGCCTAAAATTAGCTATCGAATGATAGGTTGTTCGTCGGTATTCGTTCAGGCATATTCGAGATATGAATTATTTTGTGGCTTTTTGGTGCATTTTCATCGAACCCAGAATTTCTAACGACCCAGGTTCGGAGTCGCGCGCGGGCAAACCCTTTTGCGCGTTTTATTATTACCCCTAATGCAAAGTTCTGAATGCTAGGACATAGCGGAGACTCCAAGGGAGATTATGGGCGGAACATGTGATACCAGGTCCCCCCATAGCTCCGCTAGTCTGCATACCTCTTTTGCCTCATGCTGCTCCAATAAGACAGCGATTCTCTTCGCGAACTAAAACAGCGTTTGCGAACTTATATCATGAAAATTGGCGTCCCGATTCTTAACAACTCCATATTTCCTAATGAAATGAAGCCTTTTGTGTCGGGTAGCCCGAGAAGAAGCCTTTACATTAAAGCCCAAGGTAGTACCTTCCTTTCCATGCGCAGCTGCTTCATCGCCTTGTATTCCAGCAGAAGCTCGGCCTGCTCTGCTACTGGCAGGCGAAGGAACTCCGCGACCGCTTCTTCATTCCGCTTCTTCGCCTCCTCCGACCACTTCTGTGAGTAACGTATTAAGAGTGAAGTGGACGAAGAAGAAACGATAAAATCCTACCAAATTTAACGAATTATTATTTTACGAAAAAAATCTCTATCAGAAAAAAAGAGTCAATATCAGAACGAAGTTTTATTCTCGCCTTCTTCTGTGCGTCGGTGAAATTGTTCCACCTACTGGCACACCACTTGGAGAATTTAACGACTGAGGTCATCACTGTCTGGGTCGACTCCTCCGTGAGGAAGTGCGTAAACGGCTTTGCCTTAGGGACGGCGACTCTGCAAACCATGGAAGAACCATGCGCAGTGTAGCGAGGACTCACAGGCAAAGGAAATATACTAAGGTAAAGGTTAAGCAAAGTTATTACTTATTAAGCTGTTGGGCGATGATACATTGCTTCGATAAAATGCCCATCCAATTTCGGCACAGCATGGCACAGCAGAAAAAGAAAATTCTGGTCTGAAGATCCAATAAAGAATACAGGACGTTGGGAAGAAAAGAATACAGAATAAGTGCATCCCACCCTCCACATTTTGATGAGAAAAGAACAATGTGTGTTGCAAAGATGAACTGACGTGGTATTGACCGTGCTGGCAAGGCGGAGCGAAGCAGCAAACCGCTCGGTCAGTCTCAGCATTCTTGATATCAAACAATTGGATTTATTATATTACAACTGACTAGATTAGCTCACGTTACCGTTCTTTTCAATGTATTACCCTAGATCTAAGCTAAGCTTGTTGACTATATATTAAAGATGGATTTCCATTAACCAGAAATAGTAACGAAAGCAGAAAATAAAAGAACGCAAAGCCACAACAAACTCCGCATCCATGGAGGTTTTCAAATTTGTTTCCTTCCATACCATCCGAGATGACGGCAGTTTGTAAACTTCATCTGTTCATCTGTTCATCTTGTTCATCTTTAGGCCCCATATAGGGCAAGATGAACTTTACAATAGGGTATTTTCTATTGAAATTTATAAGATGAACTTTACACAGATGAACGAGATGAGCAGATGAACTGATGAACTTTACAAACTGCCCGAGATGACAACTACCAATGCAATTCGCTGGGTCAAACAGTGCACGGCAGGTCAGGAGTATGCGAATTTGGAAATTTGACATGCCGAACAAAGTCCGCCCTAACGAACTCCATTTATAGTAGTCATCACGATTTGTGTGGAACGCAATAAATTTGAATTCATCCATGGCGGCGAGTTTCTTGCGCGACTGGCGTGGTAGTAATTTCCTCTTTCTTTGTTATTTATCTCGTGTTAGCCATTGTTAGATCGCGTGATTAGATGACTCATCTCCTACTTAGCATGATTGCTTAGAATTATTTTGTCATGATTCTTATTTTTCATGCTTACAGCCGATGCAGAACATGCCCATCAATAAGCTCCGCAGTGGCTTCGACATGGCGCTTCAATTGGTTACTTTTTGACCCTGTTCAATTATATTTTAACGCTAATGTTAAACAACAATGTAAAACTTCAACGTTATTCTTTGATTAAACCTGAACGGTAGTTTTAAAACATTAGAAAAAGGAAGACAAAGTAATTTTAAGATCAAAGACGCATCCGTCAAGTGTACGGCACCTTTCGATGTGTTCCTGCTCCACTACTCCGAGATGGTCAACCTGCTGAAGAAGAGTCGGGATGACCCGAGCATCCAGGTCCCACTTTCTCGTTTTTCTTTTCCTTTTTTTGTCTTTCATTAACAATGTCGTTATTATTGACTAAAATTAATCACTATAAAACAGTTCTTTAGTTTTTTTTCCGCTTTGAATTTCTTCATCAATGAAGTGGATATATTCTGCAAACATTGATTTCGATTGTTTAATCTTGTAATTTGTGTTAACAATAGTTGGCAGAGTTTGGGCCTTTCGTAATCATACCAACTTCATATTTGACCTGTCAATTCTGTTCATATTCTCCCCAACTGTTTTCCCATGCAATCATTTGTTCCCTTGTTTGAATACAATCTAACATTTTATGAATAATCCCTCCAAAATCGGGCAAATAAGAAGAAGAAGAAAAGAAGATATTCCGCCGCGAGAACCACCGTAACATACATGGTGCAATTTTAATCAAGCATTATGCAATGGAATGTACCCGAAAATTCTTGAGATGTCTTTTGCTAAGTGCTACTGTGTTTTCTTTTTAAACATATTCATAACATTTAGCCGTATTTTATAATGGAAATGAATTGTGTATTAAGTTGAAACTTTTCAGCTACCGCCACAGCTTATCGAAGACCTGGTGACGTCATTCGAAGAAGTCAATACATCTCCGGGGTACAGCACTGAGAAGCTTCTGCACATAAACTTTGCAATTGTTGCTGTCTACACTTTCAACCTCACGCGGCTCAGTTGCTGGAAGGTTACTGTATACTGTCTCTGGGAAGTACTGTAATTTGCCATGTGATTTCTGTCTGCGCTCCGGAAATGACAATTTTAAGTTCATTCGATTTCTTATCAAAGAATGCAATATGTTAATAATGCTGTTGCTTTATTGCTGTCTAATACTAACTATCCTCTCGAAGCTTCATATTGAGTTGAACTTTTGAATAAATAAATAAAAAATATATATATTTATATTTATGCCCTGTTTAGAAGTATTATTTACTTTTTTTAACAATAGCTTTGTAATGAAGTGTACATTTCCTCTCATTATATGCTTGAGTAATTTGGGAACCTCATTTGTTATTTATTTATTCAATCGCCTTATTTTGCAGTCCTCCTGTCCTCCATCAGTAAACAGCCGCCAGCTCGATTCGTTGTGCGGGGACATTCTCACTGCTTACCAAATGGTTTGTTTACATTTAGATTCGGAATCTATATATATTTTACTTACTCATTTAGATGTAAACTATACAATTTTGCGGTCTAAATTACGACAAAACAGTAAAGACTCAGAACATCATATATGAGCATATTAATGGGGAAAAAAGATAGAAAGATGAGGTGGATTCGACAAATATCTGCTGCCTTTTTTAGACCTACGTGTGATTATGTATTTAATATTAAAAAAATTTTTTAACCTTAATCTCGTTTGGAAGCATGGAGGGTGGATTGAAGGAAAAAATTTGCTGTGTTTTATGCCTAATATTTAAAAATAATTTCTACCGTAATCCCATTTGAGGCTGAGCTGATCTCGACGACGCGCACGACGCCATTCGATGTCTTCATCAAGCGATTCTGCGATGTCGCCAAGTCCGTGACCATGAGTATTTCCGATCAGATAATCCCGGTCAGGAACTGCTTATTTCGATCTTCTTCTTATTCTTCATGTTTACTTTATTTCCATTGCTACTTTCATGAGAGTTTCATTTAATTTATTTCACAAAAATAGCTCATTTGAGATATAAACAGATGAAAAGGAATCAAGCTAACAATTTGTATTTAATGGTTGAATTTTATACTTTAATCATTTCTGCCTCCTTTGAGGTGGATCCAATCTGCATGAAGTGGCTCTTCGAAGCGCTCGAGTCAGCAGTGACCGCAGCAGCCACCAGCCGGGATGTACTCCGAGCCAACTTTGCCAAGGTCGCCACCTTCATGCTCGACCTTCTTCGACTTTACAGCCTGGGTGTACGACTTCCTTCTTTTCTTTCTACTATTTTAGTCGAGTTTTTTTTACATTACAAAAAGCACATTTTACATTTCAAACTTGTTGGCCACTCACTACGGTTGCGGTTACTTGTACTTTAAAATAAATAACGAAAATGTGTCTGTAGGCATATTTTGATAGCCACAAAAAGTATACGGTAGCTGGGTGATACTGTATATTGTGTGAACCCCATATTAATTGCAACGGTAACGAAGAATAAGTATACGGTAACCGGGTAGTACCGTATATTGAATGGAGTGTACCCTAGACGCGACCTCATTGTCAGCCTGCGAGAAAGGAAGAGCCACCTGACGAAGCGGGGTCGGCGCTGCCTTCGGCCAGATCAGGTAGCCGGGTTTATGATTGTTTTGAAAACAAAGTTGTCTTCTATAAATTCCATAGGCTATAAAGTAAATATTATAGCCTATGGAATTTATAGATATGCAGAATCCGGAATTTTCTTTAAAAAAAAATCAATTTCAGTTGCTCCCCCATATCGACGCGTCGTGTGGAAGCGGGAAGAAGTGTCTCCAGCCTCTGAGCACGAATCCACTCCATCCGCTCACATTCCGCACGCTGAGACAGAGGAGGCTTCCGAGAACAGCTCCGCCCCTTCGAACTTCCACTCGCGAAGCGAAGCTCCGGAGTTGGAGTTGGAGTTGCTGGAGCAACAACTCCGTAAGACACTCTATATTTAATCTAGTTTTGTTCTTCATTTCTAATACACCAAGTCCTTCCTCACGGCCCTATGCAATGTGTTTTTGACACGGAAATTAGTTCATTGAAATTTTCTTAAATATTGTCGCCTAAAAATAGAATTCAGTAAAGAAATAGAAGTGCCCAATATTTCTAAAGCACATCCCTTGAATTTGATGAAATTTTCTATCAATAAGGCCAGTTTTGGAAGATTCCAACTCTGGTTTTAGATAGCTAAACACTTTCCGACAGTGGCTTTTATTCACAGAAAGAACGCTTATTTTGCATCCCGTAAAATTTCGTCTTATCAGAAACTTTTTTCCCCAGGTTGCATTGCCATCCGGCGGAGAAAGAAAGCCTCTGCCATCCGCCCCCAGAGTGCAGCAGCAGAAGAGAACGTCGTCGAAGAGGCTGTCGTCGGTGAAGAAGATCAACAAGTCCTGCAAGATCTCCAGACGTCCGAGTCCTCATCGGCGGAAGATGTCGATGCACCAGGAGAAGAAGAAGAGGAAGAGGAACAGCAGCCAAGTAAAAGCCTTTTCTGCTTTTCTTGTGCTTTTGAAGGCAGCTGCACTTTGTAGCTCTTCTTTTTAGAGTTATAGGTTGATTTTTTTTTGCTCGAATCATACCTTCTTTACTCTAGTACCATGTCCAACTTGGAATAGCTGTCTACTTACTGCTACCACCTAGGCTAAGGGCCCAGGAATTGGATAATTGTAGCACCCAAAAGTTGAGGGGTTAAATGGCATAAGTCTGCCTAGGAGCAGATAGCAAAATGTCCCATTGGCTAAAGCTTGATTGGTGTATAATTAGTTGACTTCTAATTAGCGTATCATTTCAGGCACTCCTCACACGTTGACAGGAGCCATCGAGCACGAGCAGGAAGAAGTCTCCTCCACACAAGTTGACGTCGAGTCTTTCAATCCAGAAGCCACAAACACCTCCACTCCGCTGCCGCCATCACGAGCATCTCCATCGGGAGAAGACGAGGAGCCAAGTAAGAATTCCGTCGCTTTTGAACATTGCTACACTTGGTAGTTCTTCTGATTAGAGTTAGATGTTGTCATCAAAGCCAAAAGATTTTTTTATTATTCTAATCATATCTTCTTTACTCTATCAGCAAAGACTTCTGTACCTTTAAGCCGTTGTTGACATCATTTCAGGCTCTCCGCGGACTGCGACTGAAACTGTCGAGCAGCAGGAAGAAGTCTCCGGAACAGAAGAGGATGGCGAGTCGCCCCCGTCTTCCACTCCAGAAGCCGCCAGCCCTAGTGGCATCTCCTCCACTCCGCCGCCATCACGAGCCAGTTCACCAAGTCGCTGTCAGCAGTTGGAAGCGCAAGGTGATGTCAATCCACTTTTTTTTCTTTTTTTTTACAGCACATTTGCTTCGTTTCTTCTCAATTTCTACATTAGCATTTCCTCTCGCGTTCTGGGCTTCTTATATTTTCTGACATGTTGTCTTCCAGATGACCTGGCGATGAGGGCAGTGGAAGACGTTGACGAGTCGGCCGGTCAAGAGCAACATGTCCAGCAAGGCATACAGACGTCAGCAGAGTCCTCAGCTGAAGTGGAGGAGGAGGCACCAGGAGAAGCGGAGGAGGAGGAGCCAAGTAATTTCATTTTTTTTTGTGTTTTATAAGATGGCTGTACTTTATTGCCATCTGTTCAGAGTTAAGGGTTCATTATGTGCTCTAGTTATGCTTTCTTTTCCCTAGCACCATAGCCAGCAAAGACTGTTTACGCCTAAAATGGAAAGGGGGGGGGGGGGTAGCGTTGTAGTCCCCAAAAGTTGAGGGTTCTAGAAAGCGCCTAAGATCAGATAGCAGAATTTTTGGAAGAGTTAAAGGAGTAGCAGTATTTTGGAAGAGTTAAAGGAGTAGCAGTATTTTGGAAGAGTTAAAGGAGTAGCAGTATTTTGGAAGAGTTAAAGGAGTAGCAGTATTTTGGAAGAGTTAAAGGAGTAGCAGTATTTTGGAAGAGTTAAAGGAGTAGCAGTATTTTGGAAGAGTTAAAGGAGTAGCAGTATTTGGGAAGAGTTAAAGGAGTGGCAGTATTTTGGAAGAGTTAAAGGAATAGCAGTATTTTGGAAGAGTTAAAGGAGTTTGATGGTTCATTGGCATCATTTCAGGCACAGGAACTGCCGAGCAGCAGGTAGAAGAAGTCTCCGCCGACTCACAAGTGAACCACGAGTTGTCATCACCGTCTTCAAATCAAGAACCGCCTAGCCAAGCAGGCATCTCCTCCACTCCACTGCCATCATCACGAGCTATTCCACCAACAGCAAGTCATTGTCAGCAAGGTACTCTCGATCCTCTTTTTTCTTGTCTTCTCCAGCTTATTTACCTATTTACTATTATTGTATAGTTATTTTTTTATTTTTTTTATTTCATATTCCACTTTATATTTATATTTTACTATTTATTTTATGGCTGAATTAATTATTTTTTTAATCTCTATTTGTAGGGCTAAATATAGCTTTTTTTTCTAGATTTAGAACTTTTTCTTTGAGCTTCCTAACTTTTCTGGTACATGAAATTCATCGTCTGTTCCAGAGTCGCAGACTCAGCAAACCGATGAGAATGAGCCGGAAGTACTCGAGACGTCGTCAGACAACTCAGAGACGCCTTCTCCGGTTTCCACGAAAAAAGCAACCACTTCAGCGAAGAAGCCTGGAGCTGGTTCGATATTGATTCTATGTAAATATTGAAAAAAAACTTGTTGGAGTAGTCTTGGTCATTGCATCGATCGATTACAGTATCCAGTTTCATTCAGTACTGTATCTTGTAACAAGTCAGTTCCCTAGGCTTATTGTAAGCTCATGTGCCGCGCGCTTGACCGTTTTATTGTTTTCTATGGGAACTTTGATGAAAATAATAATAATAACTAATATGTCATTATGACATTAATGTAAATGTACTGTAGCGTCGAATGGCGCAAAGGCTGCGGATCGTCGTGAGTGTCCCGAGTGTGACCGGAAGGGCCTGACGCCGAAGGGTCTCACCTACCACCTCAAGGCGCGCCATCCAAAGGCATACAAGCGCTCCCTGCACTTTTTCTGCACAGTATGCAATCGAGGCTTCGTCACGCGCAAAACGAGAAACAACCACATTCGAGTGAGTCTTTATTATTTTCTATTTATTGCATCATCCAGAACATAAAAATCACTGAATGGCTCAGGTTATAGCCACTCTCGTGGTTACTTAAAAAAAAAAACGGGTCTACTGGTTCACTATTAACAGACTAAGGTTGCTTGGGTGGCTGTGTTCAGTTAAATCGATACGATTATGTCTTCCCCTGTTGAAGCTTATTCGTTTACTAACCTTGACTTTTCTTCTTTTTTCCACGTAAAATATGTTTACCAGAAAAAAACCTTATTTACTAGTTGGTATAAGCTTACCATAAGCAAATTACTTCTCACTCTTTTTTATATTTCTTCTGAAAAGTGGAATAATTTAAGACTGATCATCCTGAGTGTGACACGCCGAGGCCCTTCACTGAAATTCAGCGTGATGAAGAAGAAGCAGGTGTGTTGTTTTGGAAATGTAAACAAATTTTTACAATAAGAAAACGACAAAGACAAAAGGGATCGCATCATTTTCGCTGCATTCTAGAGCCTCGAACGGTCGAGTCGGAGGAAGAGTCTGACTGTGACCGAGAAGCCGAAGAATCGTCGACTTCTAATTGTGGTGCCACTCAAAGAAGAAAGAAACATGCAGCTTCTCGGGAAGGAAAAGGAACGCGAGGTAACGTAATTATGCAGATTTCTTTTTGCTTGTTGTCCTCTTTCTTTTTTTTGTATACAAAAAGATGATTCATAGTGTTCCAAGATGAACAATGAAAATGTTGAGAGTCCTCGCCTGACGAGCCGGAGGAAGAAGTTTCGTACGCTGAAGAACTCAGCAGCGGCCACTCTGAGAGCCTAGCGACGTCCTCGTCGATGAAGCAGAAGCAGCATCAAGGTTCTCGGAAGAGAGATGAGCAAGGTGAGGATCTTACCGTATACTCCTGTTCCCTGCCGTATCCTCTGTTCGCTACCGTACCCCCTAATACCTATCGTACCCCCCATTCCCTATTGAATACCGTATACTCCTTTTTTATGATGCGTTGCCCTTATGG
The DNA here is from genome assembly GCA_945643635.1 of Allodiplogaster sudhausi. Lineage (NCBI taxonomy): Eukaryota > Metazoa > Nematoda > Chromadorea > Rhabditida > Diplogasteridae > Allodiplogaster > Allodiplogaster sudhausi. The sequence continues at coordinate 942,782 of CALZFC010000100.1, read as the reverse complement.
TTATTAGAAAAACAAATTATTTAAAAAAGTACTATTGCTTTTAATGGCATATTTATCGTTGATTCATTTTAAGCTCACGTTCTCTCTTTTTCAGGAGGACAAGAGCCCACCAAGAGGAAGCCAGGACGGCCGAAAGGATCATGCAAACCGGCGTCTCGACGGCTTGTGATGCAGCAACGACCAAGTACAGTACTTTCCCTTACTTATCGATGCAGTATTCCCGATATGTTGTTTTCATCATCAGCTACCAGTATGAACGTAATTTTGCGTGTGTGTTTTCGCATGAGGAAGAAGAGCGTCTCCGAAATAAATTCTATAGATATAGTTGGTTTAATTGGAGAATCTTTTGCTTCAAGACAACATATTAACGATGTAGATAATATTGATTTTCTAAATTTTATTTATTTTTTTTCCTTTTTTGCCTTAAGAGAAGAATGTGGCAACGCGGTCATGCTATGTGTGCAAGCGAGTGGACATTGGCGCAGTCGGTGGCGGATTCACGCAACATCTCAGGTCGTCGCACCCGGAAGTGTACGCGCGTCTCTGCCGCTTCTTCTGCCCCGCATGCCAGGCAGGCTTCCTCACCCGCCGCGCAATTGTCTACCACGTCCAGGTCGGGAATTTAATTTTATTCAATCAATTTATCGTTTGATGCCGTGCAGTGACGCAGAAATGTTACATATATAACAAGAATGCGAGAAAGAGGAAGAATCTGATTTTTTTTTTATATTTATTTTCCAATAAATCAATGAAACAATTCTCCTTTTTACGGCAGACTCCTTAATGTATTAGAGAGACAAGTTTAATTTCAGGGCTCACACGCGAGTAATGCGAGTAAGCTGATCGGTCAGATTCGCGAGATTAAAAAGGGCGACAAACGAAGTTTTGTTTTCGAATGCTTCATTTTGTTTAAAAAGAATTCTTGTACAACTTTTTTTATTAAAACAAATTTCTTTTGGTATAACTTCAATTTTTTTATTAAAAATTACTTTTAAAATAAAAAAATTAAAGATATAATATGAAAATATGTCGTGTCTTTGTTGATAACGAACAACTACATATTTCATGTCAATGCCAAATCTATCTTCTCTAATTAGGATCGCCTGTCACGATGCGAAAGCGGAAAGTAGTGGCAACGGAGGAGGAAAGCGAGTCGGACGAGTCACAGGCAATGAAGAAGAGGAAGAGGAGATGAAGCAGGAGCGACAGGCCAAGAAGAAGCGGGGTCCTCCGAGAATCGGCAAGGTTTAGGTATGGAGAAGCCTTACGAGGGGTGTGTTCTGGCTGTATACCACTGTGCGCTATTTTCTTATCTATTCTAATTAATTAATTGACATGATGGTATTGACATGTTAATGAGTGCTAATTACTCTTTAGTCATAAGACCAAAGATATCAGACTTCCCTGCGTGTTAATTACTTCTGTGCCTTTGGAGATGCGTGTGATCCTTGTCAGATCTTCCCGGATGCATGTAAATATTTGGGTATCTTGTAAGTTAGATTCGCTAGAATTTACGGTCACATTTATGTTAGCTATTAATCAACTATTTTTCTCTTCCGTATTAGATTTTGCGAATTTTATTTATTTTCGCTCAAATACCGAATGTGCCTATTAGTTCTGCGTGTTTTCCCTTCTTTCGTGTGTCGTTTCCCGTTTCGTTAATGACTTATCGATCATTGTTATACGTACCGTACCGTAATACTGCCACTTCGATAATGCGTGTTCTTCAGTTAATCTCCTGACAATGAGAGCTGCCTTTACATATTGATCGTGTGAATCGTGTGACAGGTGCAATCTATTCGTTATCATTCCATTCTTTTTCTTCCACTTCCTTTTTTCTTTTCCCTTTCACGACTCATCGACTGTTTGTTGTATGTCGTAAAATAGAAAACAAAAAGAAAAGGGAAGAATGCGCCATTTCGAATCGTCAAAAACTATAGGAAAGTTTTCGTGTATTTCCTTAACATTTATTTTGCTTCATCTCCAACTACTTTGCTGCGTTCGGAGGAATTCATTGTAATAGTAGTCATTCCTGTGCCTGAAGGTTTTGTCTTGCGGGAATAAACTGTAGATCGATTTGCTAACCAGTGATCCAATTTACGGTCGAATTGCCGTTATTTATACTGGGAACAACCGCAATTGCCCTGTTTGTGCTCTCTCTCTCTCTCTCTCCCTCTCTTCTATCTTTCTCTCTCTTTCTCCCTCCCTCTCTCTCTCTCTCTCTATTTCTCATCCTCTCCCTCCCTTCCTCCCTCCCTCCTTCTCTTCTCTCTCCGTCATCTCTCTCCCTCCATCTCTGTCTGTCTCTCTCTCTCTCTCTCTCACTCTCCATCCTCTCTTTTTCTCCCTTCCTCATTTTAACGCCAATGTCCGAGAGAAAGAAAGCAGTTCTTGCTTTTTGCACCTTTCGCTTTAAATATACAGTGCTTTTGCGTAATTACTATTTCTGCTTCAATTTTCAAATCATCCCTCAATTACCATTTAATGGCGCTCCTTAATGGAGCTTTCCTGTGCAGATGCCTCGGGCGGATTCAAGAACCACCGCCCAGCGCCTCGAGTCTCTTTGTGGAGAGGTGGACATGGCGCAGCAGATTGTTAGACGTTATTTTCTATTTCATTTAACTAAAAAATGATAATTATCACAATTTACACTAAATAATTATTCAAGGAAAGCGATGATCTAAATGGGTTTTGGACCTAATTTCCCCGAGACTCAACAAGTTTCTGTTTAAATGGATGTACTTATTCAAGGTGAGAGTTGCTGCCACGAAATGCACGACTCCTTTCGATCTCTTCATGATACGGTACTGCGAGTTTGTCGACAAGTTCAAGAGGAAGCGAAATGGGGATGACGTCATCGTAAGTATATCCTGTTTATTGTCTCTTCTCTTCATTCATTCGTAAATGTTGCGCTATCTGCACAGATTTAGTGTTGGTGCTTATGAAATTACTTAAAACTTTTTGTAATATGCAAATTCATATATAGATTATATTTGTAAGTTCCACCAAAAGTTCCACGGAGTTGAAGTGCGAAATGCCGAGAGTGATATGATGATTGATTTGTAGATGCCTGCCGAGTCACTCGAAGGACTCCTCTCACCGCTCGTGTCTACCGAAGCTAATACCGTGAATTGGGAACACGAGAGTGTTCTCCGGATCAACTTTGCAAAGATCGCCGTCTTGGTCGTCAAGGTCTTACGCCATCATTTCGGCGAGGTTTGCTAAGTGTTTTTGTTTTCTTCCAACTTTTATTAAAGTCAAGAAAGGATCGCGAAAGCCCCGAATATTATAAAACTTTCCTAGAAATTCCCATTAGACATTGTTCCTCAAAATATGCATTGTATCAATGATCAATTTTCTATTCAACGTGGAATTTTCATGATGACAAATTAACAATGGGTATTTGTTTGCTTTTTTTTTCTAGATTGAATTGATCTGTTACAGACCCTTTTTGCTCCTCCCTCAACAGATTCCGACCAGTAGCTCTTCCTCCAACGAATGGCTCAATTCTCTACCCCGCATGATCGCGACTCAATTGCAGATGGTTTGTCGGAGAGAAAAAGACAAGAAGAAATAAATAAATATATATATATTTTTTTTGAATAACAATGGTCATTAAAGGGTTGTGTAAGAGAAAGCATGTTCTCCTTTTTTTTATTTTAAATTTTATGCCACTTAAGAATAGCACCTGGAATATAGCACATTTGTTCCTCATGATTGCCTGGTTCTTCCATCCTTTTACCAACATCAGTAGTTAGTTGTAACTGGATAAACAAACAGTCGCATTTGTTGCTTGAGATCGAAATCACTGCGCACGCTTGCACGGAGCCCTTCGACGTGTTTATGGTACGATTCTGCGAGACGGTGGATACGGTCGTGAGCGCCCTCGTGGATCGCACGATCGCGGTAAGAGCGTTAAAGAAATGTCTAATAAAACTTCTTCCTAATAGTGTTCTGTCCATGAATATTTTTATTACTGATAAAATTATTAAAATGCATTGATATTGTCGATTTTATCATTGATATTGTCGATTTTATGTATATATATTTTTTTTTTTATTTTTTTTTTTGGCACTTTAAACTTAAATTTTGGCAGTTACCAACTGATTGGATGAGAGGACTCCTAGTAGCACACGAGAAGGCAGTCGCCACTCTCGACTGCCGCATCCAGAATGTCTTGAGAATCAACTTTGCGATTCTTGCCATCTTTGCGCTCAACCTTGTTCGACTGGAGATCCTGGGGGTATCTTAGTCAGCACTATTCATAGTTGTTACTTTCCTGCTTTTAATCAGACTTGTAAAAGATTTCTAAAAATAACGTTCTTTTTTCCAAGAATCCGCTACTTCTCAACCAAAGGACTGGTGAAGGAAGCGTCGAGGCCAGTTCATCGAAGAACAGCACGCGCGAATGCGATACATCAGGTACCTTACAATTAGATCTTCTGGGACTTCGTCCATCTCATGTCAAATTGACTTGAATTCTTTTCCTCAATATTATTTGACTTTTGAAAAGAAATTCCAAGGGCCTACGTTCGTTCGATTTTGGGAATAAATGTCGACTACATTGGAAAACAGGGCAAAACTACATTGGAAAACAGGGCAGAATGAAAGTCTGGGTATGACTATGGAAACGAAATAGGCGGTACCAGTTTAACCCTGATTCGATTTCGAACGCACTCAAAGGGATGTTCTTTTGCAGAAGATGAGACTAACGAGCCCCCTGAAGCAGACGAGTCTAACGAGCCGCCTGAGGCAGACGAGTCTAACGAGCCCCCTGAGGCAGACGAGTCTAACGAGCCCCCTGAGGCAGACGAGTCTAACGAGCCGCCTGAGGCAGAGGCCATGAAACCTGAGGAAAGCAAGAAGAAGCACCTGTGCTCCGAGTGTGACCTCGCCCTGTACAACCTGGCCGGGCTGTCCTTTCATCTCAGCCGCAAGCACCCGGAAGAATACGCATGGCTCAATCGATTCACATGCGCGGATTGCTACCTCGGCTTCCCGGAACGGACGATCTTTATCGATCATATCCAGGTAAGAGGGCTAAACAACTAAATTTTCTTTCATCAAGATTAGCTAAGAAGAGATTGCATTCCTTTCCAGGGCAGAAATCGTAGATATCATAGACCCACCATGATCCCACCATTAAGCTGACAAGAATTGTTTTTCAACTATGTGAGTTACAGTTATAAGTAACATTGTTCATTCCTTTGTCAAGTAGTCTCCGTCAAGTCCCTAGCCAGCATTTCCCTCTTTCACTTTAGCGTGAACATGGTTCCGGCGATATCAACAAGTTTCTTCGCGAGCCGATGTACCCTCTAAAAGGTTCTCTGTTATTAATCAATACAATCAATTCTTAACGTCTTTGAAGCTATTATGTTCATTTGTTTATTTTTATATTATGTCATTTAATAATTAGCTATGAATTGATTATCTTTTGTTTCAATTGAGAGATTTGTCGATCTCTCCTTATAGAATTATGCATTTCGATTCTCGATGCAATAACAACAGCTCCATAATTATAGTTATGGGAATTGCGAAAAATCCAAATTTTTCTCTTACTTAGATCTGCGGAAGATGCAAGCTAGCATTACAATTCTTTACAATTAGCATCCATCTTGAGGAAGCGCGAGCGTGAAGCGGCCACCAGAGGAAGCCGAGGTTGTGATGACGCAATCAGATCAGGAGGAGAACTCGTCCCAAGGTGAAGAAGAAGAAGACCTGTTCACGTCGACGGCATCTACGTCGGCAGTGTTGTCGCGTGTAAGCCCCCTGCCCACAATTTTGATTTTACCAGAAATACCGTTTTAGCACCCTGTTCTTATGGTTAGGCTGATCGGTAACCTTTCAAGATTTTTTTTTCTTGTTTTTCTCTCTCTCTCTCTCTCTTTCGACTACTATCAGAATAATGCATAAATAAATTAATGTTTTTTTGCAGAATGTTGCCATTTAAAAAAAAGTAAAGTTTTTCAGCTAGTGCATACTCGGAAAAATAGCGCCTCGAGATTTGTTGACATTCGCGGAGGTGGAGGAGTAAGAGGTTTTATAAATTTATACAATTATTTTATTCGATTATTAACAGTGACGCAGCACACACACACACAACATTCCTAATAATCAATCGCATAATATGGGAATTGCGAAAAGTATTCATGATTGATTGATTGATTCATAGCCGGCGGCCGGCTGCGGTGTCCAGAGTGCGACGAACGATTCAAGCAGAAGCAGACGCTCACAGTGCACTTCAAGCGGCACCACCCGGAGGAGTACAAGCGCCTCTGCCGCTTCTTCTGCCCCGCTTGCGACGATGGCTTCAGCAGCTACGACGACGTGAAAGCGCACATCCAGGTCTGCACATTCATTGTATCAGTAAAATACTTTTACTTCTTTTTCTCTCTCTTTCTCTCTCACCTTCAACTGTTAGAAGATCAATGTGAGTAAGATAAGTAAAGATTTGTGCAAAATTGGATTTTTTTTAATCAAATTTAAATCATATTTGACATTTTAAATCGTTTAAACAAATTCTTCAGCGACAACATCCCGGGGAGAGGAGTCTCAACGCGAGAATAATTGAGATTGATGACGACGAAAGAGCAAGAGGTTTATCGATTTCTATACATACAATTATTTATTTCCATTTTCGATATTAATAATGAACAGCATCTTCCATAATAATCACTCCCATTATCTTTTAATGCGTGAAATAATCCGTTATGAGAATTTCGCAAGAATTTTATGTGCTCTAGAAAAATCTAAAATCTATGTGCTTGCATTACAATTTCATTCGCTTCAACCTTGAGGAAGCGAGAATGGAAAGCCGTCGTCCGAGGGAGCTTCTTCCCAGCGAGCTGAACACGCCGAGGTTGCGATGATGCAATCGGATCCGGAGGGGAACTCGTCTCAAGATGCAGCGTTGCTCCCGACGACGGCATCTACTTCGGCAGTGACGTCGTCGCGTGTAAGCCCTACCCATACGTTTTATCACAATTTTGATTTTGCCAGAAATGCCGTTTTACAGCCCGTTCTTAGGCTAACGGGCCCAAACCCAAGTTTTAGCTGGATCCCTATAATCACTTTTCCCCTTTTTCACTTCAGCGTGAACGTGTTTCCAACGACATCAGCAAGTTTCTTCGCAAGCCGATCTACCGTGTACAACGGGGAGGTACTGTTATTTATCCATACTATTAATTCTACTTCTTGAAGGCTATATAGCAATGAATTTATAATCATTTTGCAATTTATTAATTACCAATTAATTTATGATCATTCTACTATTTTCATATACAGGAAATAAAAGCCAATGTTGAGGATCCAGAAGATATGGGTTGGTGAAGGAGGTGTGGGGTCCGGAAACCAAGGTGGGTTGGCTGTTACTACCTAAATGTAACTCAAAACATGGTGGGGTGGGGTTTAGGTGAGGCTCAGGGTGGGTCTGTCTAAGTCGACTGTACCTTTTTTCATGTTTTCTATTATTTATTTATTTATTTATCTATTCAATACATCATTATGGTGTGACAACATTTGGAAATATAAATATATAGGCCGACGGCAGTGTCCAGCGTGCGACAAGGGATTCCGGTTCAAGCATGGTCTCACCCTGCACATCAAGTATTACCACCCGGCGGTCTACAAGCGCCTCACCCGATTCGTGTGCTCTGCTTGCCGCGCGGGCTTCACTAGTCACGACGCCACGCTTACCCACATCTGTGTCAGCATTCATACCCTTAAAACATACAATTGTTTTATTTTCCCTCTCTCTCTCTCTATCTCTGTCTCCTTCGGTTGTTAGCAGATCTATGAATAAGATGGGCTAATGTTTTGCCAAATTTGTTTTTAATACAATACAAGCCATATTTGCCTTTTATTTGCAGACCGTACATGAAGTAAAGGGTGTCATCGCGAGAGCTGTTGAAGTTGGAGGCGAAGGAGGATGGGGAGGTTTGTCGAGATCTATTTATAAACAATTGTCTCCGATTCCAGATATTTCGAGTTGTAATTAATTCGAATGCTTTACAGCTATTTACATATGTATGTACGTGTAATAATTGGCAATGGATTGATGTACATTTTACACAGCAAGGAGTTGACGATCATTCTACTAATTGCTTGATAGGCCGGCCGCGATGTCCAGTGTGCTACAAAGGGCTCCGGTTCAAGAGATCCCTCTCAGGGCACGTCAATCGAGCTCATCCGTCCGCCTACAAGCGCCTCAGCCGATTCTTCTGCCCAATTTGCGACGCGGGCTTCATCACGCACAACGCCGCGATGGCACACATCTATGTCAGCATTTTTTTTTTGCCGTGAAAATATTTTCTTTTTTTCTCGCTCTCTCTTTCGACTTTTATCAGAGTATACCTAATTTAGGTAGCCAATTTAGCAAAACAAGTAAAGACACTCTCTAATGGTAAATCATATTTACTATTTTAAACAGCTTATAATTCTTCAGTACGTTCATAAAGTGTCGAGAGCCGTCGCGAGAGTTTTTGACATCGATGGCGACCGAGGAGCAACAGGTTTGTCGATCTTTTTTTTTAAATATATATTTCGATCTCGATATTTCGAGTGATGCAACAGCTTTCATAATTAGGCTAACTCTTACTCTTCTATTGCTGTAAAATTTTAGTTATGGGAATTGCGAAAAAATCTTCTTTCTTCTCTCTCTCTCAAATCTGAGGATTACTATATATGCAAGATTGCATTACAATTACTACATGCTTCCATTTTGAGGAAGCGAGAACGGGAAGCAGCCGCCCGTCGAAGCTTCCGAGGGAGCGGAAGACGCTGAGGTTGCGATGATGCAGGAAGATCCAGAGGAAGACTCTTCTCATGATGCAGCGTCCACGTCAACGGCGCCAACCAAGCGGCAGCACAATCAACGCGAGCAAGGTTAAATAGCTTAAAGCTCTTCAGCGTGTACATGAAGTGTTTGGTGTCTCCTCGAGAATTGTTGAGATTGATGAGGACCGTGGAGCAAGAGGTTTTGTGGATCTCCATTTATTTTTTTTTTTAATATATTTCGATTATCGATACAATATTAACAAGGAGCAGTAGCTCCATAATAATCCCTCCCATCTCGTTTAATTTTTCTCAAACCTAAATCTCTTTATTACGGAATCCATGTATTACGGAATTGTGTCCAAGCTTGCATTATAATATTTACCTTTGCTTCCATTTTGAGGAAGGGAGAACGAGGAGCCGATGCCCGGCGGAACGGAAGAAGCTGAGATTGCGACGATGAAAGAAGTGTCGAACGAGGAGGAGGACTCGTCGCCAGATGCGGCCTCCACCTCAACGGCGTCTGAGAAGCGGCAGCACAAGCACATCGAGCAAACTGGTAAGAAATTCAAAGAGATCATAGACCAAAGATCAGAGATCGAAGATCAAACTCCTGCTTTCAGAACCACGAACGAGCCTCCTCCAGAAGCGGTCGCGTCCACTTAAAGAGTCCCGTGAGCTCAACAACGAGCCCCCGACAGCGGCTCATATGCTGGCGACACTGCATGACAATCAAGGTACATCGTGATAGAGTTATTAGGGAGGAATTGGGTACTGAATCTCTTCTAGCATCAAAATATATGTACATGTGGCGAGGTGCTGTTATTCAACCATGCAATAAGTTATGCAGAGCTGTAAACCTACATATATTGATGTAAATTTAGTTATTAGTAATGACTTGATGATCATTTTGTAACTAGTTAATTAGCACTAAACTAATAATCATTCTAGAATCTGATCACATGCCATGATTGATAGGCCGGCTGCGGTGTCTGGAGTGCGACGAAGGATTCCACTTCAAGGAGCACCTCACGCAGAACATCAAACTGAGCCACCCGGAGGTGCACAAGCGCATCTGCCGGTATTTGTGCACCATTTGCCGCGAGTACTTCATGACACGCTCCGACGCGCAGTCCCACATACATGTCAGCATTCATTTTATTTGATTGATTTGATTGATTGATTTATTGTATGTGATAAGTATATGTGATGGGATGATAGCAGCAGCATAATATTTATTAATTTTTTTATCTTTCGTCTTCTATTAGACTAATGCAAGAGAAAAGCTAATTGTTCTGCAAAACTAATTTACGCTTTTTTAAATAAGATCATGCCATTTAAAAAAAACCTGAAATTCTTTAGCATCAACATGAAGTGTCGGGAGTCGGCGCGAGAATTGTTAAGATCAATTACGATCAAGGAGCAAGAGGTTTTGTAGATTTATACGGTTATTAATTTCGATTCTCGATGCTTACAGTAATAATACCATGATCATCCTTGCCATCAACTTCTATTGATTACGAGAAATTTTGGTTATGGTAATTGCCAAAAAAAATCTATAATTTCTTTTATTAATAAACATTGCAGTTTCCTTTTATTTAATAAACATTTAAATTTCCTTTATTTTAAATATGTATTATAATTTCCTTTGCTTCCATCTTAAGGAAGTGACAGCAACAAGCAGCCGCTCGTGCGAGTCACCCAGCAAGTCGAAGAAGAAGCTCAGTCTGCAGAGGTGAAAGAGGAACCGGACGAGAACTCGGCCCAAGATGCAGCGTCGTTCAAGTCAACGGCAGCGCCAACCTCGACAGTGTCATCGCCAGAGAAGCGGCAACAGTACAAGCAAGTCAAGCAAACTGGTAAGAAATTCTCAATTGGACCGATGATCAAAGATCAATGATCAAAGATCAATGATCAAAGATCAATGATCAAAGATCAATGATCAGAGATCAATGATCAAAGATCAAACAGCAAACACGATATGAGATATAGACAGTTAAAGTCATATTTTAGTATTCGTTTTGGCTCTTTTAAACCACGCGCTTTCTGTCATGATGCACCCGAGCACCTCATAACATTCAGATCACTCGGCCACCACCTCAGATAGCCCCGCCACCATGATCTACACGTGTCCCGAATGCCATGCTAGCTTTGATACACGTGCCTTGATCGTTCTCCACATCTATGTGAGAATTTTGGTTTATTTATTTATTTGTATATTTAATAATTTTTATATATTAATTTTATTATTATTTATTTATTCATTTTATTATTATTTTTATTCATTTAATATTATTTATTCATTCATTTCTTCCCTGAAATGACTTGACAACACTTAAGTTATTCACTCTTATATGTGCACTTGTGGTAGTAGGTTGGATTCTAGAAATGAACCCTTGAATCATTATGCCTGAAGAGGCGCTCGCCATCGGAATTTTATTTTATTTATTTTTTAAGCACAAATGTTATCTACGTTCCTTAGCTGAAATTTCGGAGTTAATCTCATGAGCAAGTATTGTTGTGATCGCATTTCAGGGCAGCCACGCCATGCTGAATACGCTCATGCTGATAAAAACGGTGTTCGACTCTGGAAAACAAGGTGCTCTTAATGTACCGCAGTAGCTAGGTTTTCTGATGCATGTTAACAATAATGCCCTTTTCTAGCTTCTTTTGTCTCCCTTCTTTTGCGAGCATACTGTATAGGTTTTTTTTTGTTCTAATTAGGACCAATTTTTTCCGCTCAGAAACGACAACAAAGGATCGAGAGTCTCAACAAGGCGATTCATCTGATGATAAGCACAAGCCGACGTGGGCCAAGAGGAGACGAGAAGAGAAAGAGTGAAGGAAGGGAAGAATATTTTAGCACTGTTTATAAAATGTTTCCTTGACTTTATAGAGACAGAAGTTTTTACTTAAAAGACTTTCCTCTATTTCTTAAAAAAAGACGCGAAGAATTCTTTCATTTATTGTTGTCTACAAGACAAGTATCCTAGCGCTTTAGACTAGACGTTTAATCTGTTGTTTTCACTATTCGCTGTGACTAAGGTGCTTGTGCGTTATTAGTCCAATATAATAGTATTATTGTGATTTGGTGTGATAATAATCCTTATCAACGTCCATATGAGATCAGGTTCAATGCGTTTTCACCGTACCTCATTGCTTTCATGTCTTTTGAGTTGAACTACTACGGTAAACAGCCAGAATAGATCTCAATATGCTATTGATGTTCAGGCCATATTTTCTGTGCCTTTTTTTTCGGATTGTGCAACGGTGATTGCTTTCAAAAAGGCATATCATAAAAAATCAATATCTCTATTCGAAATACGAATAAATTTTTTAGACTCTGTAGCAATATATCACGAAGTTCAGTCTGCTGTGTCCAGAGATATGGCAACAGCTTACGAGGGACAAGGCCACCCATCAAGGAGGACGATGAGCATTCCATCGCAGTGATCTGGGAAAAGAGGAAGCTTGGGGAAGAAGGGGGCTGCCGAAGGGAACGGTTCCTGTTTGGTGTAACCGAGTAGTGCAAATGAGCGGTTTTGGGTGCTGCTGCTGCGACTGCTGCCTTCTCTGGTGGACTGTTCGCCATGTCGGAAAACATCTCCAAGGGAAGCAGGAGGAGCAGGTCAGAGTGAGAGAGTAAGAGAGAGAGAGAAAGGAAGAGAGAGAGAGAGAGAAAGGGAGAGAGACAGAAAGGGAGAGAGAGAAAAGGGAGAGAGAGAAAAAGGGAGAGAGAGAGAAAGGGAGAGAGAGAGAGAGGAAGAGAGAGATAGGGAAATGGAGATAGAGTGCTCTCTCTCTCTCTCAATCGCTGGCCGCGAGTCGTTATTGCCGCAAATAAAAAACTAGGTCAAATTTTCGGGGGGAGTCGTTATTGCCGATTTGGAAATGGGGGAGAGTCGTTGTAGTTTTGGGTGTGTGGAATGGGGAGGGGGATGAGCACAAAGAAGAGAGAGGGAACTGTTTTTTTGTATATCCGTGAAAAATTCCAGAGCTCAGGGCTAAGGAGCAAAGGTCGAAGGCCTTAACGAATTACTGATTGCGACGGCCGGCAACCTCTTTCCCCACTCTTTTCCCCATGCTAACACTTTCAGTGAGTCTTTTGACAATGAGTGATGTCGTTAATGCGATTCAGTTATTTAAGAGAGCATGTCAGTACCCTTCGATCAAGGCCTGCCCTAGGAATTTTTTGTCGAATTTTTTCCCCAAAATTGGTTCCCGTATACATCTCGAGACGGCGAACACATTTAGCTGTATTTCAAACCTAAAAAAAAAATTCCGCGCGAGACCAGGTACAGTAACCTTATAATTTACATGTGTCATAACTCGCTTCAAACTTATTATTAGACAACCATCGAGCTATCATTGGATAGCTGATTGGACGGGCTTTAATTTTCATGTTGATGATTTTTTCATAAAATTTGATTTTGACCCTAAAATACGGCCCTAAAGATTTTCGGAGGTGGTTTTTGGCAACCTTTTGCATTTTCTGTTCATTTCCACAAAACCGCTCCTACATATTCTTAAACTACGTGAAATTTGCTATAACATATGTCTCTTTCAAAAAAATTAAGCGTCCCGGACTATGGTTCCCAGAGGCTTGAACACGATCCAGTATAAACTAAAGGCACAAGTGAATCCTCCAAATTATCTGTTTTTAGGTTCTCGCTTTCGACCGCTTCGGAAATAATCCTTTTTTCAGTTGAATGTTAATCGAATGGGGATTAATTTTCATATGGATTACCATTTTCAAAAAGTACTTTTCAGCCCTAAAAGACGGCCCCCGTCATTGTCGAAGGGACTTTTCGAATGGTTTTAGACAAATTATGCATTTTCCGTTCATTTCCACAAAACCGATCCTGCATATTCTTAATGTACTTGAAATTTGCTACAATATATGTCTCTTACAAAAATATTAAGCGTCCCGGACTATGGTTCCCAAAGGCTTGAATTCCCGGTGGTCGCCAAATGGCTTAGGCATGGAACGGCGGGGACGCTTTTACTCGGTAATCAATAATCGCCCCATCTATCAATAATCGCCCCATCTGTTTCACTCCAAGAGATGCAGTACTTTTTCCCCGGACTTTCCCGGTACTACTTCACCAAGGCGCGTCAACTAGCACTTCGCGGACGCACGGCATTTACAGAGCCAGAGTCACGGAGGCGCGAAAAGTACGACGCACACAGCGTAAACTTATTTGTGGAATTCATCAGCAGGTTAGCGTGCCTTATCTGATTTCTAAATCGAAATCGATTAGAATTTTAGTTATAAAGTCTCCACCACACTGCCGTTCGGAACGAGATCGGCGAAACTGTCTGACGGCACCTCTTTTGAGTATCCTAACACTCTTCGCCTTCAATCAGCATCCGAGATAATCTACCTGTTTAAAAGGCATGCATACAACAACTATTTGTAATCCGCCAAAACCCCATATAACAAAAAAAATATTTTGCAGGGATATGGAGGAAAGCGGAGAGTCTTTCACTTTGAGTGACTCCTCAATGTGTCGCATAATTAGCGCTTGCGGAGCCACGAAAAGAAAGTCTTTGCAAGGTGTTGACTTCTTCGTGGCTGAAGCCGTTGAAGTAAGACTATTAATTAATTTTAAAAAAAAAGAAGTTGACACATTTCAGTCATTCGAAGAAGCATCGGAAATTCTAGATGATCTCGCTCAAAGTGGAGACATTGATTACTCATGGCAGGATATCTTGAAAAGGAGGCTGAATGAAGCGAGGCAGTATCTAAGAACAGATTTTAAGGTGATATTTTAAAACTCTTTTTTTTTCATTCTTTACGTTCATAATTTATGCAGGTTCACACAAAACACGCCTCCCGTGTTGCCGATCACTGTATTATTCACAGCCTCAGTGATCCAGAAAACGATGAATTCTCTGAAGACTGCGGAGAAGAGGAGAGGGATAGCAAACACGCTCACGACATGATCTGTGAACGGTGAGAAAACTATTAATTTATCTTTTCCCTCATACTGACAATGAGCCATTTCCAGGTGTGAGTCTCAACAGATTGCTCTGGGAGACTTGACTGAGACGATCTCTAGTCTCCAATCTGCCGCATCGCTCGACCTGAAGGAGAATGGCGGAGTGGCTAGAGAAGCGAAGCTACAGAAGATGGACCGATATCTTAGCGACGTCTATAGAATAGTCGGAAAGATTGAGGACAACAGCGAGCGAACACGATCGTTCTCGAATTGTGCGAGAACTCAAAGAGAACCATGCACTGATTACCATTGATTGGGCTATGAAACTGCTTCCGATGTACGCCAGAGAAAAGACTACTGATTTCTTCGGAAAGAGAGGATTCTCTTGGCATATCAGCCACATCTTAGCAAAACGGGATGGTGACTACAATCAGCACACCATGATCCACATTCTCAATAGCGAAACGCAGGTTATTATAATGCTCGAACCAAATAATGTATATAAATTACTAAATTAACAGGACACGACTGCGGTCACTGCCATCCTCAACCACACGCTGCAAGTCCTTTCCCGAAGCGGCATCACGACAGTAACTTTGCGTAGTGACTGTGCAGGCATGTTGAATAATTTTGACACTCATTTTTTTGACACACTATCGTACATATATCTTCACAACTGCTAATTGCATTGTAATATTTCGAGTATGTTATAATTTTCTTTTTTTTATGATCAATGGCGTAATTTAAATTTCGCATATTTGTTCAGGTTGCTATAAGAGTGCAGCCACTATCGGATCAATCAGAGAAATTGCACGGCACGCAGTAGTGAACGTCGTTGCTTATTTCTACTCCGAAGCCCAGTCTGGGAAGGGACCTTGCGACAGAATGTCTGCAGTGGCGAAGAGAAAGATGCGAGATTATACCGACAGTGGACATGATATAACGAACCCGGAAGAAGCATTGAAAGGGATTACAACAGGAAAACCACTTGAAGGCGTGTCCGTTTATACTGGAACAATTGAACGAGGAGCTACTTCCAAGTCAAAGCTGGTTGGCATTACAAACATCAACACATTTCTCTTCGAGCGCGACTTCATTCGTGTACACCGCCATTCGACCCTCGGAATCGGGAAAGAAGTTCCTTACACTACTCTGAAGCCTAATGAAGCTCAATTTCTTGTTGCATCCTCAGCGGGAAGATTGCCATCCGAACCTAATACGTTCTGGGCGAGAACTCTCTATTCCCAGTCAATAAGGGAAACACTTGAAGACGAGACGACAGAAAACGACAATTTGTATGCCCACGACTGCGCAGCCCCTGATGACGCTCTCGATTCATCACTGAGCTTTGCAGGCTCATGTCAACATCATGGTGACGTGTACAGGTGTCCTGACGAATCCTGTACAGCGGAATTCGTTCGCTCCTTTAACCTGGAAAGGCACATCTTGCTAGGAATTCATAGCCGAGTCTCTGAACGGGTCACTCTTCGTGACTACGCCCTGAAGCAATACGGCCAGTGTTTGGAAGGAGCAAACGCAAATCCTCTCAAGGAAGTCAACGAGGCCGTCGAGTCATTGGTGGAAGTGAACGGATTAGGGATTCGCCAGAAGAAAGGATGGGCATTGCGCGAGCGTAAGAAATCAGCTCGTCTACCGCCAAGCTCGAAGGAATACGTCATTGCAGCTTTCAACGAAGGAATAAACACCAAGAAGAAGCTTGACCCTCGTCAATTGCAGAAAAGAATGCGCGAGGAAATTGGTCAAGATGGAAAACTACTCTTTTGCCCGAGTGAGCTGTTGAACTATCAACAAATCGGGAGTATATTCGCCAGCCTTGCATCAAAAAGAAGGAATGCGGACGTCTCGACAAGTACTCAAGCCAGCACGACGACAGATCCCACGGTTAAAGACAACGCGAGCGAGATAGATCAGCTAAATTTGGAAGACTATGAAGCTGAAATGGACATCTACTCTGAGCCCATATTCGGAAGTGAGCAGGACGAACTTAGGAGTGCAGTGGAAGCTAATATCGATATTTCTTCTGAGGATGTAGAACCAAAGAGATACAAAGATAAGCATGAAGTCTACAGCTCAGGATGATTCTCACTACTATTTTATTCCTGTGTTCGAATGCTGTTGCAAGATAAAACATTATAAAATGTGACTCATTATTACAAAAATAGAAGATGTGACACAACATTTTGAAAAAGCAAAATCACGTCAAAACTCCGAGTAAAAGCGTCCCCGCCGTTCCATGCCTAAGCCATTTGGCGACCACCGGGAATTCAAGCCTTTGGGAACCATAGTCCGGGACGCTTAATATTTTTGTAAGAGACATATATTGTAGCAAATTTCAAGTACATTAAGAATATGCAGGATCGGTTTTGTGGAAATGAACGGAAAATGCATAATTTGTCTAAAACCATTCGAAAAGTCCCTTCGACAATGACGGGGGCCGTCTTTTAGGGCTGAAAAGTACTTTTTGAAAATGGTAATCCATATGAAAATTAATCCCCATTCGATTAACATTCAACTGAAAAAGGATTATTTCCGAAGCGGTCGAAAGCGAGAACCTAAAAACAAATAATTTGGAGGATTCACTTGTGCCTTCAGTTTATACTGGATCGTGTTCAAGCCTCTGGGAACCATAGTCCGGGACGCTTAATTTTTTTGAAAGAGACATATGTTATAGCAAATTTCACGTAGTTTAAGAATATGCAGGAGCGGTTTTGTGGAAATGAACAGAAAATGCAAAATTTTGCCAAAAACCACCTCCGAAAATCTTTAGGGCCGTATTTTAGGGTCAAAATCAAATTTTATGAAAACATCATCAACATGAAAATTAAAGCCCGTCCAATCAGCTATCCAATGATATCTAGATGGTTGTCTAATAATAAGTTTGAAGCGACTTATGATCAATGCAATTTTAAAGATTACTGTACTGGGTCTCGCGCGGAAAATTTTTTTCAACTTTGAAATATAGCCTATTTTGTTCACCATGTCGAGTTGTATACTGTAATCAATTTTGGTGAAGAAATTCGAAAAAAAAATTCCTAGGGCAGGCCATAATAGGGCCCTGCTCGAGTCTTACTGACATCCTCTCTTAATGTCAAATTGAAGATTGATGGCTGTTGATATGCTAGTCTTGACAGCGGTTCATCGCAGCTTGCGTTCGTGATGTACTCGCTCAATGATTGTGACCACAGGGGGGGGGGGGGGTAACAAGTTTATTCGTAATTCCTCAACACCTTCCAATTACATAAGACAGCGCATTCTACTAAAATACAGAAAATCCTCTTACTTGTGACAAACCAACCTCAACAACGTAAACAATAAACAACAATGTCATAGCGACCGAGACCTATCCATAGAGATTACCGATGCTCATTCAAATAAAGGCATCAAGAAACGGTGCAACAGGCCTTGACAAGCCTCTTTTTCCAAATGGTCGGAACCTCAGCGCGTCAAGTCATAATAATAATATTCTACGAGTGTACTAATGGAAACGTTAAAAAGATAGTGAACGCTCAGTGATCAGTGAATACAGGATAAATCACCTAGTCTAAAGCTAGAGTAAGTACCTGTTTTTGGAGAGAAACTAAGTCTTTGTGAGAGAACAAACAGTGCAATTTCTTTGACACTGACAAATATAACGAAGAAGACAAAGATGAAGCTAAACAAAATGATAGGGGAATACATGGAAGCTTCCCTAGCCATTTTAGGACACAGGGACAAATAATGAGAAAAGAGAAGAAAGGGAAAATATAAATGAAAAAAATAATAATAAATAGAATGAACTCGCTACACGATTGAGCTCTCACAAGGAGATTAACTGGAGAATATGAAAATCGAAGAGGCAGAATTACGGTATCTGAAAGAACGATCAATCAGTAACAAATGAAACTCTTAACGTTTTCAACGCGACGAGGAACTCGTTGCACGATCAATAACTTCAGTTCTCAGGAGATTAGCAGTTCAACAGCGAATATCGAAAAGGGACACTACGGTAATCAAAACAACGATCGACCCGTCATACATGAAACAGTTAACATTTTGTATGACAGACGAAAAAAGGGGATAATAAGCATAACAAACAAGGCAGGAGGAATAAAAATTATGATCAATATGTGAACCTGGACAACTTTGTGATCTCACTCTAGCATTAAATAAAGCACCCAACAAAGTGAAGACCCTAGCACCGAACTTTCCTCAACGAATAGAAGCGCTTGCTTTATGGGCGCATACTATGCATTCTACAGGGAGTCATCATGTTAATATGAGAGAGAGAGAAGAGAGAGGAGAGAAAAAGGAGAGAGATAGAGAGAGAGAAAGAGGAGAGAGCAAGAGCAGGAGGAAAGAGGAAGAGAAAGAGAAAGGTAAGGACAAGTTAGAAACCAGTAATTCGAAGTGGCTAGCTCAAACAGTTAAAATAATCTAGCCTAACAACAAAGCTAAAGTAACTACGTCTTTGGTAAGAATAGAGGAAAGTGTTTGACTTCTGTTTTCAGAAAATTGAAGGAGAAAAAACCTCAAATTAACAATGACCAGACAGATACTCGTTCCTTCTTCCTTCACTCCTTCTCTTCTCGTCTTTTCTTCGCTTGAGTCGACTCGCGGTCCTCGTCATCATCGTTAGAAGAATCGCCTTGCTGAGCCGGTTGACCATCCGATGTCTTTCCTAACATGAAAAAATTGGTCTTAATACTAAAAGAAAAGAGTTCCCTGGTAAGAGAATAGAGAAGCCAGAAAAAGGCCATTATTGCCCGCCAACAAAGAAAACATAGTTATTAAGCTACAGTAAGAGTACCGTGGATTCCAAAGTCGTAGACCGCCGAGATAAGCATTCCTGCATCCAACATGAAGTGGCTGCTCTGAAATGTGATGATAAGTTTACGTATCTTACAAGATTAACTTCAAAATTCCACCTGATTTTGTATGGGTGAGCACTTCTAGAACCCAAACTACTACCACTAAAGCATACCTCAGCGTATTCTATGAGTGAAAATGTTGTCATTTAAATCATGAATGACATAAATAATAGAATTTATTAATGAACTAATAATAAAATAAGCAAATAAATAAAAAATAATAATAGAGCAAAAAGAAATGCTAACACAAATGTGGTGTACGATGTAGTTGAGCGCCGCAAAGCTGACGCCGCATTCGGGGCAGATGAACTCGGTGACCCTCTGGTGCATGACGACGCGATGGAACTGGAGTGCCTCGCTCGTCGGCCGCTGCCGACCGCAGTCAATGCATCGTAGTCGCCTGTTTGAAGGGTCGACAGTCTCTGAGACAACAAGAAAATAAGAAGTTTAAAAGAGGAGCCAAAACAAAACCTAACTTGGCTTTAACTGCCTTTATCTCGTATCTTTATAATGATAAGTTCAACAAGGTAATAGTGACTATGTGTCCATGATGAGCCAGTTCAAACCTATTATATTATTATTTACGGTTGAATAAATATTATTAATGCAGTGCATAACAGCATGTATGTACATATATGTTGAGATACAGTACCCTACGTCTCTTGCCCTTACAATAACTGAATCGCTGTGTACCTTCATTGTCGTCCTGTGTCGTCTGAATAGGATACGCAGCTGGGGACTCGTCATTGTGCTCCCGGGACTCTTGATGTAGCATTGACTGCGTCTGCCTGTGGCTCGTTGGTGAACCTGATGTAGCAGATCTTTGATCTATGATATTTGATCCATATGAAATGTTCTTACCAGGTTGCTCGAGTTCCGACATTGACGTGAACGACGCTGCATCTTGGGACGAGTCCTCCTCCGGATCTGCAACCTCTGCGTCCTCCGCTCCCATGAGCGGCGGCTCTCCGTTCTCGCTTTCTCAAAATGGAGATTCCGTACTCAACAGATCTAATCGAGAGAACAAAAAAAAAGATAAAAATTTTCCACAGTTCCCATAATTAAAAGTACACAAACGTGGTGTGAGGGATTCTTATGGATGCAGCTTACGGTTAATATCGAGAATCGAGAAAAATAATAGTATAAATAGAAATCGACAAACCTCTTGCTCCTCTGTCGTCATCAATCTCAATTATTCTCGCGTTGAGATTCCTCTCCCCGGGATGTTTTCGCTGAAGAATTGTTTAAAACTGTTTAAAATTCCAAATATGTTTTGACTGGATTAAAAAAATTAAATTCTTCAAATCACGCATTAATCTCCTCACAGGCGAAGAAGAAAGAAAGAGAAAAAGAACATATTTTACTGATATGTGCGAGAATGCGCCGTCGCGCGTAACGAAGTGTTCGCCGCAAATGAGGCAAGAGAAGCGGGAGAGGCGCTTGTAAACCTCCGGGTGGTGGCGCTTCATGTGCCGTGTGCAAAGGTACGGGAACTCGAAGAGTTGGTCGCACTCCGGACACCGCGGCCGGCCTATTAACCAACCAATGAATCAATCGATCACGGTTTTTTTCTTAACAATTCCCATAAAGATTTTTACGCAAAAGAAAATCATGCAATGGATAATTTTGGAAGCCACAGCACTGTTAATCTTGAATTGAAAATGGAAATAAATAATTGTATAAATAAAGGTCGACAAACCTCGTGCTCCTCCGTGGCCACCAGTCTCGAGGACTTTTGCGGTGGTACCCTTCATTTTATGATAAAGCTGAAAACTTTTTTTACAGTTTACAATTTCAAATGCGACAAATAAAAATCAATTTTACAAAACATTAACCTATATTATGCATCAATCTGATAGCATCCGAAAGAGAGAAAGAAAGAATAAAGAAAATAATTTAAAATAAATTGTTTAACGAGAAAAATGAATGCTTACCCAAATGTGCGACTTCGCGCCGTCGTGAGTGATGAAGCCCTTGTTGCAATAGGAGCAGCTAAATCGGCAGAGGCGCTTGTAGACCTCGGGATGGGTCAGTTTGATGTGCCGCGTGAGCATGTGCTTGAACTCGAATCCTTCGTCGCACTCCGAGCACCTCAGTCGGCCTATCAATCAATCAGAAATACGCCTGCATGACCGCGATGTAGATAGCCGTGTGAGGGGAATTAGCGTAGGGAACTACAATGCGCAGTCGTCTTCAAAGGTACAAAAAAAGAAAGGAAGTCTTACTTGGCTCCCCTTCCTCCTCTTCTTCTCCGGATGCGTCGCTCTCTTCCAGCGCACTCTCTTTCTCTGTCGTCTGCTCCTCCTCTTTGTCTCTTCTCGGTCTATTCTCTCGTCGCCGGCTCCGCTCTTCCGGGCTGGGAGGAAAACGACGCCTGCAATACGGGCTTCTTTTTATTTTTTTTATATTTTTATATTTTTGCCACCATAATCATTCGGTCTGCGTTCTCTAGCCATTCAATATAAACTATTAAGCATGAGCTGGCGGCATCTTATAAAAGTTGTAATTTCTGTTATTCACAAATGAAGAAAAAAACACAACTTGTTCGGAATGCTAAAATAAAGGTCACCAAAAAGCGAATGACTACGGTAGCCACCACAGTAACATCTGACTATCCCGCCGCTCATTACAGTAATCCCCGTCTATCTCTTTCATTCTCCATACCTCTTCGTGTGCTCCCTCTCCTCTTCGCTGCCAATGCGCCGCTCAATAGAGCTAGAACGAGTGCGTCTATAACAAAAAAAAAATTATATAAAAAAATTTTATTTGGTTAATAGATTATAAATCATCTTACATAATCATCTTATTGTTTATTTTTCTTCATGTTGAGACATAAACTGAGTATCGTAAGATTTATTTTAACTACAATTCACGTCTTTGTTGTATCAAATACTTGCAGATTTCTTTAAATGCGTCCTCCTACCTCATTCTCTCTTCACTCTCCTCAAAAAACATAAAAAAAATTTAGCCAACCTTCAAGCATCAATGTGAAATAAGAATATTTTTAAATGCTATTTATTTCCTAAAGATTTAAATACCTAGTCCTCCGATCCATGCTGTCCTCTCTCTTGTCTACTCTGCCACTGTGACTGCTTCGACGGTCTCGAGATGCGCTGCAGTCGCGGTCTCGCCTGGCTACAGACGAGCGTGATGGAGAGCGAGAGCGAGAAGAGCTACGTGCCTGTAAAAGCGGCCGGGAAACAATAAAATAAGCTTTATATAATTACGAAACATCATAAATAAAACTGTAGTGCAGCAGTAAATCGCCAGTGAATACGTGAAATAATGTATTGTTTTTGATAAGAAACAGAAGAAAAAGAAATGCAGCTGAAATATATGACTAATTGCATAATTCATATGGCCCAATGTAATAATCAGAAAAAATTTCAACCCTCTCCTTTTGTTCAAATAAAGATAACATCTTTATTTGAACAAAAGATAAAGATAACATCTTTCAATTTAAAAATCAAATACTTCGCATGGCAGCAGTCGCATATAAAATGAATCGAAGTCGAGAACAAGACACAGTCAATCAAAAATCTACTATAAGAACATGAGAAAAGTGTCTTTTTAATAGGAATTTTGGTTATCCGCTAAACTCTCGGAATCGTTAAAACAACGACAAACTTTATTAAAAACAACAAGAGCACCTTAAGAAACCTGTTATGTGTTTTAAAAAAAATTGTCTTAAGAGAGCCTCTCAGTAAGGCTCCAGTAGGCGCTGCCCTAGATGCAAGATGTCTGTTCCAAACATTGAGAATGTTTTCAGACATGACCAAGGACCTCAACATTAACTTTTTGGGAAAATTTTATTTTTATAAAAATTTTCTTTCCAGGAATACCCAAAAGTGTGCTCAAATTTTGAAAATTCATATCTGGCTATAAAGTCAAAATTATTTGCTATTCTTTTTTTTATTCGATTTCTCGTCGAATGCTTAATAAAAATTATCTCAAGACCTTCTTTCGAAGTTTCATTTTTGATGTTAAATTTTGTCATGAATTTTTTTTGACATGAGTTTTCGCACGTTGTGTACCCGTTGTGTACCTAAACCTCATTTGCGCGTGGGATTTTAATTTCAGATTAAAGAGCATGAAAAACTGTATAACAAATCTGAGAATCAAGTTCAATTTCGTTCCCCGAAGCCCCGAAAAAGTTACGCGAATAGGAGTAAGTCTCACCAAGGCGATTTTACAAATTGGCTAAAACCGGCCACATATGAGACGCCCAAAGAAAGAAAAACAGATAGTTCTATTCAGCAAGTTATTCTCTACAATAACGTGTCTATGACATTTTCACACAAAGCATGTTACATTGATAAAATCTTGAAAATTCAATTTTCGAGTATTTTGGAAAATTGATGAAAACCTTAGTGTACACGGGCTTCAAGAGACCAATATATCTATTGTTGTATCTTGTACCCTTCCTACCGACGAGGAGCCGCTGCTGCTCGAACTACTACTATGTGCCATTTGTTCCTTCCTGGGAAGATACAAAAAAATAAAATAAATAAAACTAGAGTTCCTGGGAACATAAAACAAACGAATTTATAAAATCTTAACAGAAACCGACGTAAGTTCGCGCAAATTCAGGACAAAACTAGCTGACCGATCAAAAAGGATGTAATGGTCACTTGCCCTCTCTCTTCACTTGCCCTCTCTCTTCACTTGCCCTCTCTCTTCACGGCTGTGCCCCCTTTGCTCCCGAAATGACTCCCAATCTGAAGAGTCCACGTACTAATGTCCTAAACTCCATTCGAAAGAAGCCACGGCATCTGGACTCGATAAGGTCGTCGTCGACGCAATCGCCATCGCCACAGGACCGCCTCCTGCGGGTATGAACTCTGTTGCATGGCAGTCCATTTCCTCTTTGATGGTCCTACTCGCTAACACGGTTGAACTCTTGTCCAAGCAGCATGCTAACAATGTGTCTTTGTCCTCTCCGTCTCCGTCCGGGCCTATCCATGCCTCCTCTGTGCCTGTTGGTGGCGGCACGGCCGGGGAATCTTCGGAAGAGCGGCATGCCAGGGAGCGATCAATGGTCTTCATCGACATTGCCGAGCCCTCGGACGTCGATCTCCCGGCCAAACTGGCCTCCGACAGAGCAAGAGACACCAGCCTCCTCTCAACCCTGGGGGTGGAATGCGAGCCCGTCACTGTGTTCACGATGGGTAAACGGTCTGACCGCCCCCGCCTGCTGAAAGTATTGCTGCTCACTCGGGGCCATCTCCTAAGGTGCCTGAAGGGTGCCTCTACCCTGAACGCAGCTCGCTGAACTCCGTAGAGCGAACCCGGGTCGCGGCTGGGTGCTTTACAGGGAGCAGCTCTGGGTGAAGGCGGAGATCAGCGGCGGAGTCCGTGTCACTCTGCCGCCTCCGCTGAATCCTGCTCCCGTGCATCCCCAGGCCTCCTTGGGAAACAATTGGGCCAATATACTCGTGATGTCATTTGTCTTCTCTTTAACGCTAGGAGTTTAGTTAACAAAATAGCTGATCTGCACGCTTTACTTTCAATCTCTAGCCCTGATATTGTATTTGTGACTGAGACATGGCTATGCTCGCGTATCTCTGATTCGGAAATAGTGGCCGATTTTCATTATATTTTATTTCGTTCTGACCATTTGGCCAAGCGTGGTGGCGGAGTTGCCATTCTTTGCTCTAAATTCCTTGAAGTAGAATTAATTATCCACTCTTATAAGTATGTCCGTGATATCCTCTGCATCGACATTATTTCTCCTCTTTCTTTTGTCAAAACACGCATCGTACTTGCTTATAGGCCACCGAGCAGAACGAGACTTTCTTTGACACTCTGCATTCTCTTCTCACTGTCCCCTATGAATCTGTTATTGCTGGCGACTTAAATTTAACAGTTAATTGGTCTGACCTCATCCCTGCCAAGGCCCAAGCTAAGTTCTTGTGTGACCTCTCCGTTGACTTCTCTTTCGTGCAGCACGTTCCTCGTCCCACGCTCGGTGATAATGTGTTAGACGTTGTTCTCAGCTCTGCCGGTGTTGCGTCAACGTGCGAAATCGCACCCAATTTTTCCAGCTCTGATCATGCCTCTGTCTCTTTCTCTCTTTCTCTCGAATCAAACATGTATCTGACCCATTCTTTTTTCGACTACAAGAAATCAGATTACGAGAGTATGAACAGAGCATTGCTTGATGTGGACTGGATTAGTGTGTTTATGAATTTTACAGATATAGATAACATGCAAGACAGATTTACGTCCACTCTCTGTGATATTGTCCACACTTTCACGCCCCTCTCATCTAGACGCCTAGCTTGGGATAGATACCCAGCATATATTCAATCTCGTCTAGCCCATAGAGCTGCTCTCTTCCTTAAATTAAACTGCGTGCCTGTTAGGGCAGAATATCTGCCAATAACCGCTAAATTATCTAAAATGATGTCGAAGTACAACCGCAATCATGAAGACGCCCTTATAAAATCTAAGAAGAAATTATACTCGTTTGTTGGCTACCGTTTGAAAATTAAACCTAGTATTGGCGCTCTGAGAGACCAGTCGGGTAGAACATGTATCGGTGATGGTAATAAGGTTATTGCGTTTTGTGAATTTTCTCCTTTGTATTTACGGGTGATGATGCTAGTATGCCCGCATTCTGTTTTTCGGATTCTCGCATCTCCACATCGACTTTGGCCGGAAGTCGAACTCGTGAACCCGATTTCCGTCCGGTGGAAGAAGAGTCGGAAGGACGTTGGAGCCAGAAGTGGGTTGCCAGACAGTTCTTGCCAAGCAGTAAGATCTAGACGACAAGAAAGATTGTCGTCGTAGCCGGAAGATGGCCGTTGAAGAAACCCAGGCTGATAGACCGGCGAGGGCACGCCGTAAGATCTATCCGACATCCTCGATGTCGCCGTTACCTGAAAGAGGGTTAAAGTCCAGCAGATGCGTCGTCCTGTGCGTGGGTGATGCTAGCTTCCCGGACCGTATCCGCTGTTCCGCGATTTTATGCTGCAATTGAAGGAGGCAACGTTCTCTTCCGGCGTTGAGGTGGTGCCATGCCTGGCAAACGCTCAAGACCCTTGCACGCCGTTTATGAAGGAGGCAGAAATCGTGCGGCCAACAAGCGAAGTCGCTGATGCAGTAGATCTAGCAAGGTGGATCGTAATCTGCGCGAGGAGCCAGCATACAAGGGGAGAATTCGTCAATATAGCATGCATCACCGCAAATCCCGTGGAACACGGTGGGTTTTCAGCACGGTTATCCGCCCGGTTCGTTGCTGCCAGCAGCACGGTAATAAGTCCGGTTCGTGGCTGAAGGAGGTATTGCGTGATCGCAGAAGTCCTGGATGAAGAACGCGCGTGGTATCGCGTAGGACTTGGAACCGACTGTATGTCGTGGGGAATGGCTGAGCAACACCAAGTAGTATCCTGTCCCGGTACTTGGGGTTCCTGTACGGAACGTATGGGTCTGACTAAGCTGAACTTCACGTTAGCCTCCGTCGTCGTCACTTTATGGTTTATGAAGAGAATTCATCTGCGATGGAATTCGAGGAGGAGATGGGCCCGAGTGCTGCCCGAAGGCCATGAACAGCAGCCAAGGCAAGGCCTTGAAGGAGTAACACGTAGGAAGATTATAATAGCTGCACTAGCTGAACTATACCCTTGCCCTTTCGAAAGTACTCCATCCTGAGCCCTATATTAACCCGCCACATGGTCATTAAAAACTGTGTTGTACCCGGCTCCCTCCTGTGCTCTATATTCCTTATGCTGCCTTGCAAGCAACATAACTGATGAAGCTTATTTTATTGTTTCTTATGTTTGAAAACCTTACCGCTTTTACAGGCACGTAACTGTTCTCGCTCTCGCTCCCCATTACGCTCTCGTTTGTCGGTAGCCAAGCGAGACCGCGACTGCAGCGCGTCTCGAGACTGCGGACGCGATCGCAGGGCGTCCCTAGAGCGCAGCAGCCGAAGCAATCCCAGTAACAGAGGAGACAAGAGAGAGGACATGGACCGGAGGAATAGGTATTTAAATCTTTAGGAAATAAATAGCATTAAAAAATATTCTTATTGCACATTGATGCTTGAAGGTTGGCCAAATTTTTGTACGTTTTTTGAGGAGAGTGAAGAGAGAATGAGGTAGGAGGACGCATTTAAAGAAATCTGGAAGTAGATACAACAAAGACGTGAATTGTAGTTAAAATAATTCTTTCGATACTCAGTTCATGTCTCAACAAGAAGAAAAGCAATAAGATGATTTTTAATCTATTAACCAAAATAATATATTTTTTATTTAATTTTTTATTGTTGTAGACTCACTCGTTCTCGCTCGATCGAGCATCTCAGGGACAGCGATGAGAAGAGGGAGCGCACGAAGAGGTTACTGTATGGAGAATGAAAGAGATAGAAGGGGATTACTGTATTGAGAGGTAGAGTCAGATGTTACTGTAGTGAGAGCGAACATAAGGGGTGACTTCCGCAATCATCCGTTTTTTTGTGTTTGTCCTTCAGCCTTTTCCAACCTTTTTCTCCTTCATTTGTAAGATAACAATTGTTTATTTGAGCCGCCTGGTCATGCTTAATATTTATATTGATTGAGACATGAGGTTTTTTTAATTCGCAGCTAAACGAGCTGTATATGTACAAGTTAAAAAATATTCTCTTCATCACGTTGTCCATCAATTTACCGTAAGATAGATCATTTTTACACTAAAGAACGCAGAATAAATGATTACGGTAACAAAAAATAAAATAAAAAAGAAGCCCATATTGCAGGCGTCGTTCTCCTCCAAGCTCGAAATGCGCGGAAGAGCGGAGTCGGCGACGAGAGATTAGACCGAGAAGAGACAAAGAGGAGGAGCAGACGCCAAAGAAAGAGAGTGCGCTGGAAGAGAGCGACGCATCCGGAGAAGAAGAGGAGGAAGGGGAGCCAAGTAAGACTTCCTTTCTTTATATGTACTTTTGAAGACAACTGCGCATTGTAGTTCCCTTGATTGATAGGCGGACTGATGTGCTCGGAGTGCGACGAAGGATTCGAGTTCAAGAACATCTTCATGCGGCACATGAAACTGACCCATCCGGAGGTCTACAAGCGCCTCTGCCGATTCAGATGCCCCACTTGCAATAAGGGGTTCATCACTCAGGGTGGCGTGAAGGATCACATCCGGGTCAGCATTCATTTTCTCGTAAAACATTTTTTTTTTTCTTTATTCTTTCTTTCTCTCTTTGGGATGCTATCAGATTGATGCATAATATAGGTTAATGTTTTGTAAAATTGATTTTTCTTTGCACCTTTGCAATTGTAAACAGTAAAAAAATTTTTTCAGGGCTATCATAAAATGAAGGGTACCACCGCAAAAGTTCTCGAGACTGGTGGTGACGGAGGAGCACGAGGTTTGTCGACCTTGATTTATACAATTATTTATTTATATTTTCAATTCAATATTTACAGTTCTCCTGTGGCTTCCATTATTATCCCTCGCATGATCTTCTTTTGCGTAAAAATCTTTATGGGAATTGTTAAGAAAAAAAGTCGTGATCGATTGATTGGTTGGTTGGTTGATAGGCCGGCCGCTGTGTCCGGAGTGCGACCAACTCTTCGACTTCCCGTACCTTTGCACACGGCACATCAAGAACCACCACCCTGAGGTTTACAAGCGCCTATGCCGCTTCTCCTGCCCCACTTGCGGCGAACTCTTCCTTACGCGCGACGGCGCGGTCTCGCACATAGCAGTAAAATATGTTCTTTTTCTCTTTCTTTCTACTTCGCGTGTTAGGAGATTAATGCGTAATATAAGTAGAGATTTGAAGAATTGGATTTTTTTTAATCCAGTCGAATTTGACATTTAAACAGTTGCAAACAATTCTTCAGCGTAAACATCCCGGGGAGAGGAGTCTCTACGCGAGAATAATTGAGATTGATGACGACAGAGGAGCAAGAGGTTTGTCGATTTCTATTTATACAATTATTTATTTCGATTCTCGATATTAACCGTGAGCAGCATCCATAAGAATCCCTCGCACAACCTTTGTGTAATTTTAATTATGGGAACTGTGGAAAATTTTTCCTTTTTTCTGTTCTCTCGATTAGATCTGTTGAGTACGGAATCTCCATTTTGAGGAAGCGAGAACGAAGAGCCGCCGCTCATGGGAGCGGAGGACGCTGAGGTTGCAGATCCGGAGGAGGACTCGTCCCAAGATGCAGCGTCGTTCACGTCAATGTCGGAACTCGAGCAACCTGGTAAGAACATTTCATATGGATCAAATATCATAGATCAAAGATCTGCTACATCAGGTTCACCAACGAGACACAGGCAGACGCAGTCAATGCTACATCAAGAGTCCCGGGAGCACAATGACGAGTCCCCGGCTGCGTCTCCTATTCAGACGACACAGGACGACAATGAAGGTACACAGCGATTCAGTTATTGTAAGGGCAAGAGACGTAGCGTACTGTATCTCAACATATATGTACATACATGCTGTTATGCACTGCATTAATAATATTTATTCAACCGTAAATAATAATATAATAGGTTTGAACTGGCTCATCATGGACACATAGTCACTATTACCTTGTTGAACTTATCATTATAAAGATACGAGATAAAGGCAGTTAAAGACAAGTTAGGTTTTGTTTTGGTTCCTCTTTTAAACTTCTTATTTTCTTGTTGTTTCAGAGACTGTCGATGCTTCGAACAGGCGACTACGATGTCCTGACTGCGGTCGGGAGCGGCCGACGAGCGAGGCACTCCAGTTCCATCGCGTCGTCACGCACCAGAGGGTCACCGAGTTCATCTGCCCCGAATGCGGCGTCAGCTTTGCTTCGCTCAACTACATCGTACACCACATTTGTGTTAGCATTTCTTTTTGCTCTATTATTTTTTTTATTTGCTTATTTTTTTATTAGTTCATTAATAAATTCTATTATTTATGTCATTCATGATTTAAATGACAACATTTTCACTCATAGAATACGCTGAGGGATGCTTTAGTGGTAGTAGTTTGGGTTCTAGAATTGCTCACCCATACAACATCAGGTAGAATTTTGAAGTTTACCTTGTATGATTCGTAAACTTATCATCACATTTCAGAGCAGCCACTTCATGTTGGATGCAGGAATGCTGATCTCGGCGGTCTACGACTCTGGAATCCACAGTACTCTTACTGTAGCGTAATATCTATGTTTTCTGTGTAGGCGGGCAATAATGGCCTTTTTCTGGCTTCTCTATTCTCTTACCACGGAACTCTTTTCTTTTAGTATTAAGACCAAGTTTTTCATGTTAGGAAAGACATCGGATGGTCAACCGGCTCAGCAAGGCGATTTTTCTAACGATGATGACCAGGACCACTAGTCTGCTCAGGCGAAGAAGAGACGAGAAGAGAAGGAGTGAAGGAAGAAGGAACGAGTATCTGTCTGATCATGGTTAATTGAAGGTTTTTTTCTCCTTCAATTTTCTGAAAACAGAAGTCAAACACTTTCCTCTATTCTTACCAAAGACGAAGTTACTTTAGCTTTGTTGTTAGGCTAGATTATTTTATTATTTTAACTGTTTGAGCTAGCCACTTCGAATTACTGGTTTCTAACTTGTCCCTACCTCTCTCTTTCTCTCTCCTCCTGCTCTTTCTCTCTACTCTTTCTCTCTCTCTCTCCTCTTTCTCCTCTCTCCTGACTCCCCTCTCTCTTTCTACGCTCTCGCTCTCCTCTTTCTCTCTTCTCTCTCTCTCTCTCTCTCTCTCTCTCTCTCTCTTTCATATTAACATGATGACTCCCTGTAGAATGCATAGTATGCGCCCATAAAGCAAGCGCTTCTATTCGTTGAGGAAAGTTCGGTGCTAGGGTCTTCACTTTGTTTGGTGCTTTATTTAATGCTACAGTGAAATCACAAAGTTTTTCAGCTTCACAAATTGATCATAATTTTTATTATTCCTGCCTTGTTTACCTTTTTTTTACGATTTTTTACAGTGTCGCTATGTGCCTATTTGTTATGCTTATTATCCCCTTTTTCGTCTGTCATACAAAATGTTTACTGTTTCATGTATGACGGGTCGATCGTTGTTTTGATTACCGTAGTGTCCCTTTTCGATACTCGCTGTTGAACTGCTAATCTCCTGAGAGCTGCCGTTAGTCGCGTTGAAAACGTTAAGAGTTTCATTTGTTACTGATCGATCGTACTTTCACAAACCGTAATTCTGCCTCTTCGATATTTACATATGTTCTCCAGTTAATCTCCTTGTGAGAGCTCACTCGTGTAGTTCATTCCATTTATTATCATTTGTTTTCTTTCATTTCTCTCTTACCTTTCTTCTCTTTTCTGCTATCGATTGTGTGTCTGTGTGCTATAAAATGGAAATCGGACCCTCCTAATTACAGTTAGTGAAGCTTCCATGTACTCCCCTATCATTATTGTAGCTTCATCCCTATTTTCCTCTTTAAATTTGTCAGTGCCGAAACTTTGTTTGTTCTCTCACAAAACTTTGTTGCACTCTAAAAACAGGTACTTACTCTAGCTTTAGACTAGGTGATTTATCATGTATTCACTGATCACTGAGTGTTCGCTGGCTTTTTAACGTTTCCATTAGTACACTCGTAGAATATTATTATTATGACTTAACGCGCTGAGGTTCCGACCTGTTGTACCGTTTCTTGATGCCTTTATTTTTTCTTTACGAACAACGGTATTCTCCATAGATACTAGGTCTCGGTCGCTGTGACATTGTTGCTTATTGTTTACGTTGTTGAGGTTGATTTGTCACAAGTAAGAGGATTTTCTGTATTTTAATGGAATGCGATGTCTATGTTATTGGAAGGTGTTGAGGAAATACGAATAAACTTGTTACCCCCCCCCCCTGTGGCCTCAATCATTGAGCGAGCACACCCGAACGCAGGATGCTATGAACTAGCGTATCACCAGCCAACAATCTTCAATTTGATATTAAATAACTGAATCGCATTAACGACTTCACTCATTGTCAAAAGACTCACTGAAAGTGTTAGAATGGGGAAAAGAGTGGGGAAAGAGGTTGCCGGCCGTCGCAATCAGTAATTCGTTAAGGCCTTCGACCTTTTCTCCTTAGCCCTGAGCTCTGGAATTTTTACGTATATACAAAAAAAACATTTCCCTCTCTCTTCTTTGTGCCCATCCCCCCACTCTACGGGCTTTTCTTCGAATCTCGTCAAGTTGCGTTCACGTCGGCGGCATGCTTGTGTTACGTGCGTCGAACTATCGGGGGGGGGGGGGGGGGAGAGGCAGCCCTCAAGTATCTGCCAGCGAGTCTTGGGGGGAACATCCGAAAAGACTGGGCAGGCGCCCCGGGCCACGGATCTCCCCCCATGTTTCTCGTTCCCTGGTTCTCCTCTTCGTAACTAATAATAAACGCAAACTAAAATGCTCTTTGGATTTAACCGTCGGGGGAGATCCAGGGTCACAGCATATGGACATGTGTATGTACATACCTATACATATGTACATACATACTTCACTCGGTCGGCCACAACAACGCATGGGCCCGCCGTGACACTAGTAATATCACAGAATCAAGAGTGAATAGGGAAAAATAATAAAGAAGAATAAAATAATGTTTAGATAGAGGAGTGAGCAACAATTACAGAAGGAGAAAGCGAGAGAGAGAGAGAGAGAGGGAGTGACAGAGTTCAATGGGTCTCTATCGTTTCTCTCTCTCTCTCTCTCGCTCCATCCCCACTCTCTCGTATTTACGTGATGACTGTCGTTTGTATTCATCGTAGACGCCTATAAATGTGTATACCACCACAGGAAACTCTTCTATTCGCAGTGGGAATTTCGGTCAGATCTTCGTTTTTG
This sequence comes from Allodiplogaster sudhausi, assembly GCA_945643635.1. Lineage (NCBI taxonomy): Eukaryota > Metazoa > Nematoda > Chromadorea > Rhabditida > Diplogasteridae > Allodiplogaster > Allodiplogaster sudhausi. The sequence continues at coordinate 909,415 of CALZFC010000100.1, read as the reverse complement.
TTGGGTGGTTTACGGAAATCTCAAGTGAAATTACATGTCTTGGGAATGTTCGTTCTTCGCGTTGAAAGTTGTTTATTGGAAAGAATTTAAAGTAAAGACATCGATTCTCAAATCCATCTAAGCCTGCTGCACGGCAGCGGGCCGGGGCCGAAGCCAGCCTCTCGGTTGCCATAGTAGCCGTAGTAGCCGCCGTAGTACGGGTAGCCGCCCTGGAAGATGTTTCCGACTATGAATCTCCACTGCCAGAATTAAGAGAGACTCACATATCCGTATCCCCAGTACTGGGCGTCTTCGACGGCGGAGAAGGCGCAGAGGACATGGACGGCAGCCAGGAAGAGGGAGAGAAGCGGAGACATGGTGAGGAGAACTCTTTATATGACTACCAGCACCTCTCGCTGGTTTATATAACCGTTCAGCGAAAAAAAAATGTTTAGCTCACCAAGTGCAACAGTCGAAATGTTTGCCAGTTCATCAGTAAACATTTGCCGTTTCCTGCTGAAACCTACTGCAAAGAAAAGAATCAGAGCTGAGTTAAAAAGTAGTAAAAAGTTTGTCTTATATTCTAACCTACTTTGTTAAATTCCCAATTTCTCTGCCGCACAACAGCATCCTTTCAAATTTCTGCCTCACGCCTTGAATCAGTCGTTGCATGCGCATATTGACTCTGTCGTGGTCTGGCGTTCTGAGCTTCTGATTCATTAGATTAAAACGGCGTTCATCTAGCACTCAGAGAAATAGATCCACGAATCTTCCTATAAAGATCTCTTTCTTCCTCTATCTATCTCTATCTTCTCGGTCTCTCTTTCATTCCATGTTTATTTCCCTCTCTCAAACGCATTCCGCATTCTCTCCTTTTTTCTTTTCGTCAACGAAATGAAAACGTCGATTTCACACCACGGCATCCAAGAATTAAGAGACCGAAAACGGACTCCGACTCCTTCCATCTGCTCACCATCATCATCTTTATCTCCCTCTCTTTCTCTCTCTTCTCCTCACTCTTCTCTCCCTCTCTCTCTCCTCTCCCTCTCTCTCCATCTACACATCTCTCTCTCTCTTTCCCTCTCACTCTCTCGCTCTCTATTGATCATTTGATATATTTCTTCCTTCCGTTCCACTCTCTTTCTCTTTGTCTGGTCAAATTATTAATCAATGACTATCCTGAAAATTAAGTAAGGTGAGAGAGAGAGAGAGTAATAGAGATTGAATGGAAACTATATTAATTAATACAGTGTTAGGGATAAAGGGAAGAGTGAAAAAAAGAGAAACTTAGATGAAAAAAGAGGAATACAGATTCGGCCCTAGACATACTGGTTTTCGAGGATATAATATCGGTGTGGTATGTGATTTTAAAAGAAATCACTCGCATACTGTAATATGTTCACCATAAGCGAGCACATTCTCTGCAGCTTCATTATTCGAGGAGCAAATTTCGTTGTTATTTGCAGTAAAGTAAAAAAAATGCCATGATTTTTTTCTGTTTCTTGTTTATTGTTGTTACACATGTCCAGAACATTTTAAACACTGTTGTCACATATTTGGACTTATTTCGAAAATCAACAACGATTCTCAGTCAACTTGCACAGAAGCCAATAGTGACGTGGAAGACGCGTCTTCTCATTTCACCATCTTCTGCCTCATCCGATGTCAGCCACAATGACCACCGAGCAGCGGCTCACTGCGCTCAGTCGTGAAGTCAACGCAGCATTCCAGGTGGTTTGATCCTGGAAAAAATGCATTTGAATTAATCCTCTCACTTATGATCTTTCGCCGCGGAATTACCTCCGTTACACATTCTTCTATTGGAATTGAAACACTCAGTTGCAGTTCCAATTTCTGGCGTAGTATTTCTCATTTCACATAAACATTGTCTTGATCGTATCTAGGAACGTGCACTTCTCCTTTCGATGTATTCATGGCTCGCTTTAGCGAGATGGTCAAGCAAGTCAGGAGCATGAATGACGACCGGAATATTTCGGTTTGTGCATTTCGAAATTGTGAGACATTTGCAGCTCTTAAAAAATTATACTTTTGATGTTTATCGTATACGAGCTTGGTATCTTCCTTTATCTGATCTCGTTTTTTTTCCTTTTTTAATCATATCTAAACAGCAAAAACGCGAAGTTTGAGCGAAAATGTTCAGAAAATGAGATCAGTATCTGCTTTTAAGGGTTTGCTCTTAACTTCCATGTCATGTTCCATAGCAATAAAGGACGAGTATGATAACAAACGTGTGACTAATAATATCAAGCTGAAAATATTATTAAGCAGTAAATAATATTAAGCTGTAAATAAAGTTAAGCAGTAAGTAATATTAAGCAGTAAACAATATTAAGCAGTAAAAAATATTAGGAAGTAATGTAGGCAGTAAATAATATTATGCAGTAAATAATGTTAAGCAGTAAATGTGACTACTTTGCAGCTGCCACCAGAGTCCATGGATTCGTTGCTGTGCTCACTCGACGCCGCGCAAGCCTCCCTCGACTGCAGCATGGAGAATGTGCTCCGCGTCAACTTTGCCAAGCTCGCCGTCTTCACGCTCAACGAACTACGAGTCCGCTACATGGAGGTTCGTCCTTTATACTAACAACCCAAACTTTATACTTGCAATATAAAATAATCTATTTGACAGCAGCGAAGAAGCGACTTGCTGTACAGCTCGGAAAGCCGCGCTGACCGATCAGATCAAACGATTATGGACTCAATCTCGGGTATGTTTTTGTATTTGCTTCTTTCTTGTAGCTTTTCTGTCCCATAGCTTCTTTCAAATTGATGAAACTGAACGAAAATAGAGCGTGACTCACAATCAGGAGGAACCTTGCCTGACAACGTCACCTCTCCAAACATACAAAGTGGGAATCGGCCAACCAGTCAACAAGCTACAAGAGTCGTCGGAGAAAGACCATCTTCTTCGTCTGCGATGACAGGGGGTACGGTATATTATTCTTGATCGCTAAAAAATGCTCCACGCGTACTGTAGGCGCACATCAGTATCGTTGGCCTACCACTCGCTTACATTCCATGCTCTCGAAATACCTTATGTATTTCATGGACAAGTTAAGGATGGAAAATGAAATTATGAGGAAGTACAATTTCTGTATGAATATATTTCGAATTGCTTCAATGATAGGATGTATCCAAACAGAGGGGGAACGTCTTTGTGAGCATGAGAACTTCGTTGCAAAGTAGGCCGAGTTCACTATGTTATGTAATTACATGAAGAGGAGGAATTTTGCGAGAATATCTTATTGACATGCAGGTGTACTGCGCAACAACAACTTGCCCACAACAACAACGGGAACGGTGGTGCGAAAGAGACCTGGGCGACCGCGTAAAATCGCGATATCAAAAGAGTTGGTTTTTTTTTTTACTTTAAGGGCGTACTTTTCATGGTTCTTACCATTAAATCAGTTTATATACCACTGATAAATTCTGATATCTAATATAAATTCCAACGTCTCAATTCTAGGTGTGCGCATGCCTCCATCAGCAAAGCCATACGACAAACTTCGTTAGTTTGTTTTATTGGCAAATTTTTTTCTCAAAATACACTTTTTACTTGCAAGATAGGGGAATACAAGACTGATACTTAGGCCGTTTGATTTTTTTTGCATCCGGAAACTTTTTTTTACATCTTTATTATATGTATATTTCATAAATAGGAAGGCATTCCATCTATATGATAGCGATTTATTTCATTACGGTTTATTTCACTATGGTTTGTTTTACTGTGGTTCATTTCACCACTGCATATTTAAGCCTTTTCTTTTACTTCGACTCATTTCACTTCGGTTTATTTAACTAGGGTTTTTATTTCATTACGGTTCATTCACTACGGTTTTTATTTCACTCACAGTAATACTCTTCAGCACGGAAGCGAAAGCGACATGCGACATATGTCACCGATCGTTCAGCAATTGGGGCATTCTGCAGATGCACAGGATGAGGAAGCACCGACAGAGGTGCTAACGGGCCCAAAAATTTTGGGCCGGTCTAGGGCCCGAAAATGGTTGGTGCCGGGCTGGCCGAGTTGTTGGGCCCGTCGGGCCCAATGACTCGGCCAGCCCGGCCCGATCAATTTTCGGGCTCTAGAATTCTAGAAAAAGGCCCGGCCCGTGAGCCCGTTTGAGCCCGATTTTCCAAAAAATTCCGGAAAAAAAGTCCGACGAGTTAAAAAGTGTTTCGAAATTCAGAATTTTTCATGCTAGTGCTACGAACATTCATTTTAATTTATAGAAGAAAGACTTTTAGGGAGAAAATGAACAATTGAAGAAAGTTTTGCTCTTAACCATGCCACCAGTCGTCCTGACTGGACGACACTGTGTGCTCACGGGCCCAATCGGGCCTGCGGGCCGGCCCACCTTTTTTTGGGCCCGGCCTGGAAAGTGGGGCCGGCCTGCGCTACTGGCCGGGCCACTTTGTACCTCTGAGCACGGAAGGTTCGCATTACTTGTTGGTTGTAACCAAGCCCATTTCCATTTGGAATACAGCGGGTGTGTGCATTTTGGAATTATTATTTCATAAGTAGTTTTCAGCATTTTTTATACTTTCTGCTTCTACATAAAGTTTTAAACTCGTTCAATAGAATATTGCGTGAACCATATCAAAACCAGATTTATTTATTTCCCTCTCTATATGTACGTTCCTAATTGTGCCTTGCACCTTTTTACATGAAAACTATGGCGCTTGCGGTCATAAACGGCAGCAAAACGCAATGGAAAATGAACACAACTAGCTTTCATATTGTTCGCTAAATATTGAATGCATTGTCGACAACTCGAAGAACATCCAACGATTCAGAAATTCTTAGTCGATCTTCAGGAATTCTTAGTCGAATAATTTTCAAATATGCCTAAGGTGCTAAGTTGAATGTAAATGTTTCAAAAGGTAAGACAAATTATTGTGTCCAAAATACCCATTTTTGCTTCATTCAAAATATTAAACTAAAATTATTTTTGAAAGCTGCGAATTTGTTTAAAAAGATCTAGGTGTAGCATTATATTACTACAATCATATCAAGATGCAACTATTCTAAATGTGAAACAAATTGCTTGAATGTTGGGCAAAATAAGAGAACTCGGTCGCACTGTGCTTTCTATATGATAAATATGTATGCAGATGGCACATTTTAAGAGAATTAAAGTGAAACCTTTTTAAACTAAATATCATTGTAGAAACTACGAGAAACGATGAAATGCTCCAAGTGCGGCGCGAGCTTTATTAATCGCAAGTCCGCGCTGGGCCACATCCGTGTCAGCATTAATTTTACCCGTAAAACATAAACACATTGTCTTCTTCTTTGTCCCACTCTTTCGGCCGTTGTCAGGTTAATGCGTAAGATAGGTTTTTTAAATACTATCTTGCCATTTTAAACTGCGTAAAATGCTTCAGAATAACCATAAACATGGAGTGTTTGACTTCCCTACGAGAATTGTTGAGATTGCTGACGATGGAGAAGCAAGAGGTTTGTCGAACTCGATTTATACATTTTTTTATTGTTTCGATACTCGATGCAGTACTAATATTGATGCAGCTGCCATTGTAATCCATCCCATCATCTTCAGCAGCCTGCAAATTTACTTATGGCAATTGCGAAACTTCCCGTTTTCTCTCTCTCTTTCTCTCTCACTCTCCCTCTCTCTTTCTTAAATCTCTGGATTGCGGAAGATGCCAGCTTGCATTTCAAGTTCTTCTGCTTCCATTTTGAGGAAGCGGGAAGGCGAAATCGTCGCCCGAGCGAGCTTCTTCCCAGCGAACGGAAGACGCTGATTGTGAGACCGCGATCAGGCAAGAAGCTCTGACGGGCTCATCTCAAGATGCAGCGTCGTTCACCTCAGTGGCGTCAGCCCCAACTGTGTCGTCGCCAGAGAATCGGCAAGACACTATCCTCGAGCAAAATGGTTAGAAACTCAAAGGGATCAATGATCAAAGATCAAAAATCGTAGCTCAAACAAATGCTATCAGGTCCACGAACGAGTCAGCAGGAGAAGCAGTCACTGCCACATCAAGAATCCCGTGAGCACAACATGGAGGTGCCCTAAACTTTTCTACTGTACTTTCTAAACGAATCAAGTGAAAGGTAGCAGCAACTGGCCAAAACTATGATGAGAATATGATTTTCGAAATTGGCCATTGTAGCACTCAATCTTGTTCGACTTCAAATCTTGGAGGTTTTTTTATTCAGTAGTGCTCATACAGTCAATATGAGTCGTTCCCCAGCGACAAGACGTTCGAGAGTACAAGTTTATTAGGCATCGATACTCGACGGAGAAAGAGCGAGACGACAGGGAGGGTACTGGGCCCGAGGCGTGGTGGTCGTTGAGGGGCAAGTTCGGGAAGGACGACGGGAACTGCGGGAAGGGCGGCAGGAAGAAGGCAAGAGGCAAGCCAGCTTAATGCTGGTCGCCTCCGGGAAGAAGCCCTTCTATTAGTCATAATCGGGACTTAAGCGAAAGGGGGAGAAAAACAACTAGAAGAGGGAACATACATACAGAGATAAATAGAGAGATACTACAAACTATACATAGTCCCCTTTACATAGTCAATACGCGTCCCTTCTTGCGTACGTTTCACTGTGATCCCCGGCGACAAGGCGTTCAGTCAGACGAGTTTACTGGGCATTGGTTACTCGACAAGTGAGAGAGAGAAGAAGCGAGAGGAGAAGGGATCCTCAGGCGACAGGGAAGGGCGAGAGCCCGAGGGGTGGTGGTCGTTGATGAGGGGAACGGAATGACGGCGGGAACGGGGAAGGAAGGCAAGAGAGGAGTCAGCTTAAGGCTGCTCGCCTCCGGGAAGAAGTCCTAGATTAGTCATAATCGGGACTTAAGTACAGAAGAGCCTGGTGCGGAGTTACATAGAGCGAGAGAGTTCGAGACAGCGAAAGGGCGAGAACAACAAGGAAGAGAGGGAATATGCATACAGAGATAATAGAGAGATACTACAAACTATACATAGTCCTCTTTACACTACCTGTTGCTTTACTGCTTTTTGAGGAAACTTGTAAAATATATTTAAAAAAACAATTTTATCCCAGGTTAAAAATGAAAAAAAAGTATACAATAACTTGGTGGTGCTGTATATTGATTGTACTCCAGATGCGTACTCAGCCAGTGAGTAAGGAAGAACCACCAGAGGACCACCCGCTTCTGGCCAGTTCAGGTATCCAGGTCTATTTTTTTTTAATTGTTGCCTATTAATAATATCAGCAATAAATTAAATGCATAACAATCACAATCTTTTAAATAAATTTTTCAGGTATTCGCCCACATCCACGAGATGTGTGCAAGCGGGAAGAAGTGATGATTCTAGAGCTCGATTCCCTCGCAAGCACTGACATTCCGCACGCTGATACACGCCAGAAGAGCAACAACTGCCCTAGTTCCACTTCCCGTTCTGGTCAGCGTCGGTGTCGCTTGAGCAAAACAATTTCGTGTTACTCTTCAGTGTTATCATTCATCATATTTTATTTTTATTCGTACTCTTTCTTCTTTTCTTCTATTGATGCAGCTACCATAGTAATCCATACCAACATCTTCAACAGCCTGCAAATTTATTTATGGCAATTGCGAAACTTCCTGTTTTCACTCTCTCTCCTTCTCTCTCACTCTCTCACTCTCTCTCTTTCTAAAATCTCTGGATTGCGGAAGATGCCAGCTTGCATTTCAAGTTCTTCTGCTTCCACTTTGAGGAAGCGGGAAGGCGAAATCGTCGCCTAAGGGAGCTTCTTCCCAGCGAACGGAAGACGCTGAGACTGCGATCAGGCAAGAAGCTCTGGCAGGCTCATCTCAAGATGCAGCGTCGTCCACGTCAGTGGCGTCAGCCCCAATTGTGCCGTCGCCAGAGAATCGGCAACATACTAACCTCGAGCAAAATGGTTAGAAACTCAAAGGGATCAATGATCAGTGATCAAAAATCGTAGTTCAAACAAATGCTATCAGGTCCACGAACGAGTCACCACGAGAAGCAGCCACCGCCACATCAAGAATCCCGTGAGCACAACGACGAGCCCCCGACAGCTGCTCACAAGCAGACGATACTCCAGAACAATCAAGATAAACGCAGCAAGTTGACGATCATTTGAAAACAATGAGTTGATGATCCCTTTAATCTTTGGTCATATTCCATACTTGATAGGCCGGCTGCTGTGTCCGGAGTGCGGAGAAGCGTTCAAGTTGAAGGTGTCCCTCACGCGGCATATCCAGCGGAACCACTCGGAGGTCTACAAGAGTCTCACCCGCTTCATCTGCCCCGTTTGCGGCACGCGCTTCATTAGTCGCCACTCCAAGATGCGCCACATCCATGTCAGCATTTATTGACCTTTAAAACATACTTTATTTATTGCTTTATTTTCTCTTTCTCTCTCTCTCTCTCTCTCTCTCTCTTTCGGCTGTTATCAGTTTATTGCGCGTTTAATTGGTAATTGTTTTGCTAACTTGGTTCTTTTTTTTTAAACATGATGTTGCCATTTCAAACAGCTTTAAATGCTTCAGCGTGTACATCTAGCGTTTGGTCTCTCCGCGAAAATTGTTGAGGTTGATAACGATGCTGAAGGAAGAATTTTGTCGATCTAATTTATACAATTATTTATTTCGATCTTCGAGGTAGAATTAACATTGATGTAGGTTCCCTAGTAATCGTCTTCTATTGCTTGCAATTTTAGTCATGGAAATTGCGAAACTATCTCTCTCTCTTTCTTAAATCTCTGGATTGCGGAAGATGCCAGCTTGCTTTTCAAGTTCTTCTGCATCCATTTTGAGGAAGCGGGAAATTCAAAATCGTCGCCCGAGGGAGCTTCTTCCCAGCGAACGGAAGACGCTGAGACCGCGATCAGGCAAGAAGCTCTGGCGGGCTCATCTCAAGATGCAGCGTCCTCCACGTCAGTGGCGTCAGCCCCAACTGTGTCGTCGCCAGAGAATCGGCAAGACACTATCCTCGAGCAAAATGGTTAGAAACTCAAAGGAATCAATGATCAAAGATCAAAAATCGTAGATCAAACAAATGCTCTCAGGTCCACGAACGAGTCAGCAGGAGAAGCAGTCACTGCCACATCAAGAATCCCGTGAGCACAACATGGAGGTGCCCTAAACTTTTCTACTGTACTTTCTAAACGAATCAAGTGAAAGGTAGCAGCAACTGGCCAAAACTATGATGAGAATATGATTTTCGAAATTGGCCATTGTAGCACTCAATCTTGTTCGACTTCAAATCTTGGAGGTTTTTTTATTCAGTAGTGCTCATACAGTCAATATGAGTCGTTCCCCAGCGACAAGACGTTCGAGAGTACAAGTTTATTACTCGACAGAGAAAGAGCGAGACGACAGGGAGGGTACAGGGCCCGAGGCGTGGTGGTCGTTGAGGGGGAAGTCCGTGAAGGACGACGGGAACTGCGGGAAGGGCGGCAGGAAGAAGGCAAGAGGCGAGCTAGCATAAGGCTGGTCGCCTCCGGGAAAAAGCCCCTCTATTAGTCATAATCGGGGCTTAAGTACAGTACAGCCTGGGGGCGGAGTTATATAGAGCGAGAGAGAACGAGACAGCGAAAGGGGGAGAACAACAAGGAGAAGAGGGAATATACATACAGAGATAAATAGAGAGATAATAAAAACTAAACATATTCCCTTTACAATACCTGCTGCTTTACTGCTTTTTGAGGAAACTTGTACAATATTTAAAAAACAATTTTATCCTAGGTTAAACATGAAAAAAGTATGCAATAAATTGGTGGTACTACTGCATATTCAATGTGCTCCAGATGCGACCTCAGCTTGTGAGTAAGGAAGAGCCACCAGAGGACCACCCGCTTCTGGAAAGTTCAGGCAGCCATTTATTTTAATTGTTGTCTATTAATATTATAAGCAAGAAATTAAATGTATAACAATCACATTCCTTTAAATAAAGTTTTCAGTTATTCACCCACATCCACGAGATGAGTGCAAGCGGGAAGAAGTGATGATTCTAGAGCTCGATTCCCTCGCAAGTACTGATATTTCGCAGGCTGATACACGCCAGAAGAGCATCAACTGCCCTCCTTCGACTTCCCGTTCAGGTCAGCGTCGGTGTCGCATGAGTAAAACAATTCCGTATTACGCTTCACTGTTATCTTTCATCATATTTTCTTCTTATTCTTTCTCTTTCTTCTTCTCTTCTAATAAACAAATCGCTTCTTCAATGCCAATATGCCTTCTTCAATGCCAATGTGTCTTAAAACGGGTAGTGATTTTAATTAGATTTAAACTTGCTTATTTAGTCTCACCCAGGAATAGAATTCTTTAGTCAAGAAATTGTAGTGCCGACTAATTCCCACTGTTGATGCACGCTGCACGAGCAACTTGAATTTAGCATCATTTCAGGCCCTCCTCAGGCTGTGACAAGGGCTGTAGAGCACGAGGAGGAAGAAGTATCAGCTGCAGATGTGGACGACGAGCCTGAGCCATCGTCTTCCAGTACAGAAGCCGCCAGCCAATCTCATATATCCTCCAATCCGCTGCCCCACTTACGATCCTTTGCACCACCGAGCCATTCTCAACAAGGTACTCTCAATCCTCCTTTTTCTTCTTCTCCAGCTTATTTACTTAATGTTTTTCTAAATCTACTTCAAGTAGAGTCGTGAGAGAAAAAGTATAAAATGTAGAAATCTACTTCTTTAGAGATGATTAGCAATGAATGAAAATAATGTTACATGCGATGTATTGTTGATCATTTAAATCTTTGGTCATATGCCATGCTTGCTAGGCCGGCTGCGGTGTTCGGAGTGCAACGAATTATTCGGTATCTGGCGAACTCTCTCACGGCATATCAGACATCCGGATCTCTACAATCGCCTCTGTCGAATCTTCTGCAATGAATAATTTAAAGACTAGAATAATCAATGTATAAGATGTCGAGTAGAGGCAGAGAGGCTAAGTGATTTTTGAAAACTTCAAGGTTTTGACATTGCGTTGCTGAATGAGACAATAACATGTACCAGCTTGGAATACTGCAGGCAAAACTATTTCTACGAGCAATCAACTTCCAACGATGAATATGAAAATTATAGGCCGATAAGCGGCCATTGCAGGGTTTGCAAGCCATAAAGGATGTGTGTGATAACAAAAGTGTAGCTAATAATATTAAGCAGTAAATAATGTTAATGGTATGCAGTAAATGTTGCTTCTCTGCCGTCAGAGATGCAAGACGCCCGGGCCAAAAGGCCGGCAGGCTAAAAGTTTCCAAGGCCCTGAAGGGCCGGGCTGTGCCTGGCCCAACCTAGGGCCCGGCCATGGGCCCGATTGGGCCCGTTTTTTTTGAAAATTTGCAAGCGAGCATGCTCACAACCGCCATATTTCGAATTGATCATACGAAATATTGCAGATTAGGAGTCGTATTCCGCTTTTCAATGCAATAAATGAAAGCTTTGTGAACAGTAAAAAAAATGTTTTTTTTTTCTGATAAAGGGACGAATTATAAGTAGGAATTTCACATGTTTAAAAAATCGGGCCGGCCGGGCCCAAGCTTCAAGGGCCTAAAATAAGCGGGCCGGGCCGGGCCGAGATTTTAGGATCTATGGGCCGGCCGGGCACTTGATCCTTCGCAATCCTCCCTCGACTGCAGCATGGAGAATGTGCTTCGCCTCAACTTTGCCAAGCTCGACTTCTTCACACTCAACGAGTTTCTGCCTGATTAAGGAAAAAATCAAGAAAAGAGTGCGCATTCAAACAGGAATAGGGAATAGTCGTCGTGAGCATGAGAGCTTCTCTGGAAGGTATGCCGATTTAACTTTTGATTTAATTAAATGAAGTGGAACTTTGCAAGAATATCTCATCAGCAGGTGCACTGCGCAACAATAGCATGGCCACAGTGGGAGCCGAGGTTCCTTTCTTGTTTTTTACCATTAAACAAGTCTATTCGCCACTACAAATTATTCGGATTTCTAGATACAAATTCATTCTATTCTAGGTGTGTGCGCGATACCAGCAGCAAGAGCAACCACCGCATTAGGTTAGTTTACTGCCTGCCTTGTTTTCTTGGTAACTTCGCATTCATGTACCGAATTGGTTGTAAATATTTTTTTGCCGTCAAAAGCAACCTTTATACTAGAACGAAAGAAATACAAGAGTTGGTTAGATGTCTGATTTTTTTATTCCTTTATTACTTATTTCATAAAGACTTATTGTTAGGAAGGCATTCCCTCTATATGACTGCGGTACGGTTCATTTCACAACAGTTTATTTCATTACGGTTTATTTCACTACGAAAGAGTAACTATATTACTTTGCAGTTCGAGCGCGACATGCGACGTTTGCCACCGATGGTTGCATCATTGGCAAGAGCTGCAGGCTCACAGGATGACGCAACACAAAAGGTTCGCATTACGTGTTGGCTAACCAAGCAGATTTCCGTTTGGAATACATTGAGTGTGTGACTAGCCTAAAAGCCGACTGATAGACAAACTTTCAGTAATTATTCCTAGTTAGCCTATGTGTCTGATAGAGACCGCTTTGAATTATTCAAATATGCCTCTCAATGATAATTCCAGTTGAATGTTAAATGTTTGAAAAGGTGGGAATAATTATTGGGTCCAAAATGCCCATTTTGGCGTCACGTAAATTTGTAAACTAAAATATCCTTGAAAGACCAGATCTTACTGCAACCTTGTTTTATGACAAAGATATGTGCATAGCAAAAGTTCGTGGGCACTGAACTAAATGTTAATAGGTGGATGCCACATGTTGAGATAATCAACGAGATAACCTTTTTTTAAATAAATTTCATGCGTTGCAGAAATTACCAGAGACGATGGCGTTGCGACGAATGCAAGAAATGCTTCAGCTCTGAACCAAAGCTCGAGGCGCACAAGAATGAGCGATGTGTTGGCCGTGCGCCATCCACCCAGACGGTGCCACCGATCACTCGTAAGGTGCCACCGACTCAGGAGTCCGTGTCGCCGACTCAGAGGATGGTGCCACACCAGCATCTCCACCCGTTCCAAGTACTTCCGATAGAAAGGATTTCGATCGGTCCGCTCCAAGCCCGATCACCACAGAGCCCGCGAGCATCCTCCCGCTCGTCCGCCTCTAACCGACCTCGCCTGTTCCCACTTCCTCCAACAACAACGGTCTAGGTCACACTCCTCCTTTGATCAAGCCCACCATCAGGCAACTCGAATAATGGCCTCTTCGTTTCTGGCCCTTCTTATACCTCTGCTGCTGGCCCGACTACGTATGTTAAGATAGAAAAGGTCTCTTCTGCGTCCCGGCTGAGGAGAAGCATCTTGAGAATCGAGCTGGCCCTTTCTTTTTTTTATTCTTTTACTTAGACCCTTCTTTTTTTTTGTTCAAATCGAGAAATTAAAAAATTTTGAACGATATATGTGATGGCTTTTTTGGTGCTTTTCGATTCGCTGTTCGTGTTCCTCTGTTTTAAGCTGTTGAATCTCCATGTCATTTTAATTGCGATTTTCAAACGGAGCGTTATTCATTGTCTTTTTATTTCTTTGAGTGTTCACTATCGATCATCATTATTCCCTTACGATGCTACTGCTTCATGATCCACGTTTTCATGTCGATTTTGCGAAGAAAGGAATAAAATTGGGTGATGAAAAAGATTGTCTTTTGGCACAGTGTTAACATTCTGGTGCAAGACCTTCTGGGACAAGAAAAATTGTTACCAAGATATCCTGTCCCAAACGAAGTGATGCTTGAGATAAAGCAACCAAGCCACTATACAGTCTGTTTATGTCATTTTGTCTTTCAGTTGTAGAGTGATATAGAGCAAGTTCTTCCATGCAAAAAAGATCATTCTCTCAATGCAGTATGTCCCGCTTTTCCACTCGTTCCTTATTCTATAGCTCCTTCAACCTCTCTAACTATCTTGTGCAAGATCTCCCTTTCTTTCTCACTTCCTCGCTTAAAGGAGGAAGATCACCGAAAAATAATAATGTTACTTCGAATTGCCGCTTTCACTCTTCGAGTAGGCATTATAACATTCTATTTCACAAGTCGCACAATACCGCCGCGTGAAAACAGCACGCACGCATGACAGTGTGAATGGCAGCGGCAATTTGAAATCTCGCATACAGTTTTTCGGTGATCGCCCTCCTTTCAGGGATGTTCACAGTTGTTCCACGACGCGGTAGGCGAATTCTTGGTTATTTTGATACTGTATAGGAAGATTTTTCATCTGCTCGTACTTGAGAAACTGTGAACACAGGAGAGGCTCCTTTTCAAGTTATTCGGCTTCGCTTCTGTGTTCGATGCTCCTTTCTGAGATTCGATACAAACTATGTACATACATATGAATGGGCGTATCTACAGTTGTGCATACATTTACACACGTTGACATGTATCTAAGTAATAAGATTGTCGGATATTCTAAGCTACTTTGTTAAATTCCCAATTTGTTCGCCGCACAAGAGCATCCTTTCAACTTTCTGCCTCACTTCTTGGTATCAGTCATTGCATGCACATGCTGATCCTTTCGTGGTCTGGTGTTGTACGTTGCTTAGTTAGCAGCTTTTAATCTGATGAGTTAGCCGTGCTAACTCATCCGATTAAAACTGCGTTCCTCGAGCGCTCTTATTGTTAGAAATAGATCCATGAATTTTTTTCTATAAAGATCTCTTTCTCTTTCCTTCTCTTTCTTCCTCTCTCTATCTCTATCTTCTCTTTCACTCTTTCCTTCCATTTTTATCTCCCTCACTCAAGCGCATTCTCTCCTTTTTTTCTTCAGATCTTCAGCGGAATGAAATCGTCACACCATGGCATTCAAGAATTATGAGACCGAAAACGGACTCCGACTCCTTACCCCGCTTCACCACCACCATCATCTCTCTTTCTCTCCCTTTCTTTCTCTCTATTTCCCCTCTCTCTTCTCTCCCTCATTCTCTCTCTCTCTCTCTCTCTCTCTCTCTCTCTCTCTTTCCATCTAGCTCTCTCTTTCTTTCTAACTCTCTCGTCCTCTATTGATCATTTAATATTTTCTCCTTCCGTTCCACTCTCTTTCTCTTTGTCTGGTAAAATAATTAATCAATGACTATCCTGAAAATTAAGATTGTGGTCATTACAGAGAGAGAGATAGAGACAGAGAGAAAAGTATTAAAGATTGAAAGAAAACTGAGGTCGAAAAATATTTGAGATTGAAAAGAAACTGAGGTCGAAAAAGAGTATTAGTTAACACAGTGTTAGGGATAAAGGATGGAGTGAAAAAGGAAAGAAAACTTAGATGAAAAAAGAGGATCACAGATTTGGTGCTAACATACGAGGTTCTCCAGGATATAATATCGGTGTGGTACGTGATTTTATAAGCCATCGCTCGCATACTGTAATATGTTCACCATAAGCGAGCGCATTCTCTGCAGCTTCATTATTCGAGGAGCGCATTTCGTTGTTATTTGCAGTAAAGTATAAAAAAATTCCATGATTTTTTTCTGTCCTTGTTTATTGTTGTTACACATGTCCAGAACATTTTAAACGCTGTTGTCACATATTTGGACTTATTTCGAAAATCAACAACGATTCTCAGTCAACTTGCACAGAAGCCAATCGTGACGTGGAAGACGCGTCTTCTCATTTCACCATCTTCTGCCTCGTCCGATGTCAGCGGCGGCGGCCACAATGACCACCGAGCAACGCCTCACTGCGCTCAGTCGTGAAGTCAACGCAGCATTCCAGATGGTTTGATCCTGAAAGAAGGCATTTGAATTAATCCTCTCACTTATTCTCACTACTTCTCGAAGTGCAATTACCTCCGTTACACATTCCTCCTGATTTCAATTGGAATTGGAACATTCATTTTCTGTTCCAATATCTTGCGTATTTCTCATTTCACATAAAGATTGTCTTGATCGTGTCTAGGTGAAAGCTGCCGCTGGAACGCGCACTTCTCCCTTCGATGTCTTCATGGCACGCTTTAGCGAGATGGTCGAGCAAGTCAGGAGCATGAATGACAACCGGAATATTTCGGTTTGTGCTGCATTTCGAAATTGCGAGACTTTTGCAGCTCTTAAATTGTTATACTTGACAAAAGACCCCGAAATAAAGATGATGTTTATCATTTACGAGCTTGGTATCTTCCTTTATCTGCTCTCCTTTTTTAACCATATCTAAACCGCAAAAATGCAAAGTGTGAGCGAATATTTTCAGAAAATGAGATTATTATCTGCTTTTAAGGAATTACTTCCATGACATGCTGCATAGCAATAAAGGGTGTGTATGATAACAAAAGTGTGATTAATAATATCAAGCTGTAAATAATGTTAAGCAGTAAATGTGACTACTTTGCAGCTGCCACCAGAGTCCATGGATTCGTTGCTGTGCTCACTCGACGCCGCGCAAGCCTCCCTCGACTGCAGCATGGAGAATGTGCTCCGCGTCAACTTTGCCAAGCTCGCCGACTTCACGCTCAACGAACTACGAGTCCGCTACATGGAGGTTCGTCCTTTAAACTAACAACCCAAACTTTATACTTACAATATAAAATAATCTATTTGACAGCAGCGAAGAAGCGACTTGCTGTACAGCTCGGAAAGCCGCGCTGACCGATCAGATCAAACGATTATGGACTCAATCTCGGGTATGTTTTTGTATTTGCTTCTTTCTTGTAGCTTTTCTGTCCCATAGCTTCTTTCAAATTGATGAAACTGAACGAAAATAGAGCGTGACTCACAATCAGGAGGAACCTTGCCTGACAACGTCACCTCTCCAAATATACAAAGTGGGAATCGGCCAACCAGTCAACAAGCTACAAGAGTCGTCGGAGAAAGACCATCTTCTTCGTCTGCGATGACAGGGGGTACGGTATATTATTCTTGATCGCTAAAAAATGCTCCACGCGTACTGTAGGTGCACATCAGTATCGTTGGCCTACCACTCGCTTACATTCCATGCTCTCGAAATACCTTATGTATTTCATGGACAAGTTAAGGATGGAAAATGAAATTATGAGGAAGTACAATTTCTGTATGAATATATTTCGAATTGCTTCAATGATAGAAGACATAGGATGTATCCAAACAGAGGGGGAATGTTTTTGTGACCAGGAGAACTTCGTTGCAAAGTAGGCCGAGATAACTAAGTTATGTAATCAAATGAAGAGGAGGAATTTTGCGAGAATATCTTATTGACATGAAGGTGTACTGCGCAACAACAGCTTGCCCACAACAACAACAACGGGAACGATGGTGCGAAAGACACCTGGGCGACCGCGTAAAATCGTGGCAAAGGAGTTGGTTTTTTTTAACCTTAAGAGCGTACTTTTCATGGCATTAAACCAGTTTATATACCACTGATAAATTCTGATTTCTAATTTAAATTCCAACGTCTAGGTGTGTGCATGCCTCCAGCAGCAAAGCCAAACAACAAACTTCTTTAGTTTGTTGTATTGGTAAATTTTTTCTCAAAATACCCTTTTACTATCAAGATAGAGAAATACAAGAAGGATTTTTTAGGCCGTTATATTTCGTTTCCTAGCCTCTAATTTGTTTGTGTCCGGAAACTTTTTTTACACCTTTATGATATGTATATTTGATAAATAGGGAGGCATTCTATCTCTATGATAGCGATTTATTTCACTACGGCTTATTTCGCTACGGTTTATTGAACTATGTCTTATTTAACTAAGGGATATTTAATTACGGTTCTCTTCACTATGGTTCATTTCACCTAGGCATATTTAAGTGTTTTCTTTTACTTCGGCTCATTTCACTGCGGTTTATTTAAATAATGTATTTCGTTACGGTTTATTTCACTCACAGTTACACTCTTCAGCACGAAATCGCAAGTGACCTGCGACATATGTCACCAATCGTTCAGCAATTGGAGCGTGATGCAGCTGCACAGGATGAGGCAACACGGACAGAGGTGCTAACGGGCCCAAAAATTTTGATACGGCCCGGCCCGTCGGGCCCAATGACTCGGCTAGCCCGGCCCTATCCATTTTCGGGCCCTAGAATTTTGGGCCCGGCCCGTGGGCCCGTTTGAGTTCGATTTTCAAAAAAATTCTGGGAAAAAAGTCCGACAGGTTACAAAGTGTTTCGAAATTCAGAAAGTTTAACGCTCGTGCTACGAGCATTCATTTTAATGTATAGAAGAATGACTTTTAGGGGAAAAATGAACAAATGAAGAACGTTTTGCACTTAACCATGCCACCAGTCGTCCTGACTGGACGACACTGTGTGCTCACCGGGCCCAATCGGGCCTGCGGGCCGGCCCACCTTTTTTTGGGCCCGGCCTGGAAAGTGGGGCCGGCCTGCGCTACTGGCCGGGCCACTTTGTACCTCTGAGCACGGAAGGTTCGCATTACTTGTTGGTTGTAACCAAGCCCATTTCCATTTGGAATACAGCGGGTGTGTGCATTTTGGAATTAATATTTCATAAGTAGTTTTCATCATTTTTTCTATTTTCTGCTTCTGCATAAAGTGGTGTGGAAATCTCATTCAAAAGATTATTGCGTGAACCCTATCAAAACTAGTTTTATATATTTTCCTTTCGATAAATTCCTAATTGTGTTTTGCACTGATTCAACAGGAAAAATATGGCCGTTGCGGTCATTAACGTAGTTAAACAGCAGCAAAACACACTTAAGAACATATCGCATGGAATATAAACGAAACTAGCTTTGATATATTTATTGTTCACTAAATATTGAATGAGTTGTAGACAACTCGAAGAACATCCAACGATTCGTGGATCTTCAGGAATTCTTGGTCGAATATTTTTCAAATTTGCCTAAAGAATCAATGATAAGGTGCTAAATCCAGTTGAATGTTAATGTAAGACAAATTATTGCTTCCAAGATACCCGCACAAATTGTATCAGGCAAAACTAGATGGATTCAATATGATAAATATGCATGTAGATGGCACATTTTGAGAGAATTAAAGTGAAACCTTCTAACGTAAATATCATTGCAGAAGATACGAGAGACGATGGCGTTGCGACGAATGCAAGAAATGCTTCGGTACCCAAGCAAAGCTTGAGGAGCACAAGAATGAGCGATGTGGTGTCCACGTGAAACGGCACTCTCGTAAGGTGCCTCCGACTCCAGATTCGATCGCCCCTGCTCAGAAGATGGTGCCACCAACATCTCCAGCCGTTCCCAGTTCCTCCGGCACCAAGGCTTTCGATCGGTCCGCTAAAAGTCCGATCATCATAGTCCCGCTCTACCGCCTCGAACAGAACTCGCCTGTTCCATCTCCTTCTAACAACAACGGCCTCGACCAAAGTCCTCCTTCGTCGTGCTCAGGCATCTCGAATAATGGCCTCTCTGCTCCCGACCTTTCTTCTACCCTTCCTGGCCCGGCCACTTCTATTAAGCTCGAAAATGGTCTCTTCTGCCTCCCGGCTGAGGAGACCAACTCTCCTAGCATCCAGTAAATCGAGCTGGCCCTTTCTTTTTTATCCGTTCATTTAGGCCATCCTTTTTAGGTCACGTCGAGAAATTCAAAAAATTTTATATATGGCGGCTTTCTTGATGCTTTTCGATTACTGCTCGTATTCCTTTAAGTGTTGCTATTGAATGTCATCTCCGTCACATTTTGGTCACGATTAGCCAAAGTGGAACTTTATTCGTTGCATTTTTCTTTATTGCAGTATTTATTATTGCCTTTGATCATCATTTATTCCTTTACGATTCTACTGAGTGCTCCATGATCCAGGTCAATGTAGTGCTCATTGTCAGTTTCCCTGTAGATTTTGCGAAGAAATTGAATAAAATTAGATGATAAGGAAGGAAGGTCTATTTTAAACATAATCACAAAAACGTTCTATTAATGGATATAATGTTACAGGGCATTCTCTTACAAACGAAAAGGTGTGTAACGTTTACATCTGTGCCTCCTGTTTAGGAATTATAGGGTGTAGCGGTTTCCCGCGCTGGGCAGTGCTTTAAGGTTTATCCACACTTAATCTACACATACATAGTCACGAGCGAGAAGGGGAGGGGGGAACGACCGCCGGGCAGTTGTCCGGTCTTGCCACTGCCCGCTCTTGAGCTCCCTCAGGTCGCCCCCGCCCAAAGGGCGGGGCTTCCTGAGGGTAAGTCGACCCTGGGGCATGACATCCCCGGCGGCCGAGATACCGGTCCCCGCCATCTTTTCTATCTACATATCTATCACTACAAACAAGTTAACAGTGCATTAAAAAAGCTCTCTTCTGGCTCTTACTCCTTTCCACTTCCTCATCTTCACGAGTTCCCCTCTAGTATTCGCCAATGTAGAACCCTGTTCTTTATTATACATCGGGGTCGTCGTCCTAGCAGTTGGCATCGTTGTTGTCGTCGTCGTCGTAGTTGTAGTTGGCATCGGAGTCGTCGTAGTAGTTGAGATCGGACTCGCCCTCGTAGTAGTTGGGATCTGAGTAGCCATCGTTGTAGTTGGGATCGAAGTCGCCGTTTGCATCAGAGTCGTCGATGTGGCAGTTGGCATCGCGGTCGCTGCCGTCGTCGTTGTATCGTGAGTTGAAGTAGGGAGTGAACCCTGACCTGCTGTTGAAGTTTCTTCTTTGGAAGCAATTGCTATCTTGCCATCGTTGTTCGTATGGTCTTCCTCTGCCTCCTCGGGTGAAGTCGCACGTTGGCTGACGGTTTACTTCCTGGTTGCGTTGTTATCGTGCAGTTGCATTGTATTGATCCTTGAGATGAGGTCCTCGTCCAGTTCCAGAACGGATTCCTCAAATCGTGCAGCTGAGATGGCATGTGCCAGACTCGCAGGGTTCTGTCTGAGGACTGCTTTCTTGATGTTGTTGCGAAGTCCGTTGACGAATGTTGTTTTCTTGAACTCGTCGTGGCAGTTCTTCAGCTGGGAGGGGTAGCATTGCTCTACTAGCAATACCACCGTCTTGAAGAACTCGTCCACCGTGCAGGTCCCTTGCTTCAGTGTGCTGAGCTTCGATATTGACGTCATCACATTTTCGGGACTGTTCATTTTTGCTATGATCTGTTCGATGATGGGCAGTATGCGTCCCTGCGCGATCAGCGCCGGGTCGACATCGTCGTACATCTGCCGAATGGGTGGCGGTAGCAGCTGTGGGAAGATCTTCAGTGCCTCAGCTTCTGTCATGTCGTTGGCGTTGATATGATCGTCGAACCGTCGTAGGATCTGCGTTATGGATTCGGAGCCGGGGTCGAAAGTGTGTGGAAGCGAGCGAAGGGAGCGAAGTATTCTCAACTGCGTATCACGGCGACCGGGTGCTGCCATGACTTTGCTGTAAGTGCGTTAGTGTCTGCACGGTATCTTGCTCCGAAGGGGTGGTTGGGTACCGGAGCGCACGGTAATGGGCCATAATATACAATAGAACGAAAGAAGTAAGTATTCAAGAAAGTAAAGTAAGAGATAGCCTCCTAGTCGAGTGCTAAGTAATGTCCAAGTCACTGTGGTCCTATGGGCCTCGGGCCCTAAGCTTGCTCTGGCATAGCTGGGGCTCTATAAGAATGGTTGCCGCGGGGCGTGGTCAGTGTTACAGCGCGTGTATTGACGTAATATGTCCTATGACTTTACGGTGAAGGTGTAATAGGACAGTTGCTTGAGGGCCGAAATAGCGATAGTGTAATATTGCAGTCGTTGTAATAAACAACTTTCCGCTGGAGGATGGCCTGATAGTGTAAAGGGGCAACTGTTTCGCGGCTAGAAATAGAGGCGTTGTAATAGGACAGTTGTTACCAACGGATGTGTAATGCTGATGTTGTTGTAAAAGGGGTTCTAAGAAGGGACCGTGGGTGTGTTGTAAAGTGACAACTGTCGGGGTGTTGTAATGAAAAAGATTCTAGGAATAAGACCTGCTGTAACAGCAACAGTTGTCTGGAGACTAGCGTTGTAATGAGAAAAAAAGAAATGTTGTTATGAAGTTATCCTAATTTTGTTAGTTTGGGGCGGTGGCCTCCACCGTGCGTCTCATCTGGTACATACGATGTTATAACAAGCGAGAGGATGGAAAAAAGGAAAAGGGGTAGTGAGTGTGAGAGTGACAGTATCTATCATACCTATAATAATAAGCGAAGAATATCTAGCATAAATCATTCTAACATTGGGTGAGTTGTTCCGTGCGCGCCGGGTGTTCTGGCGTGTAGCACCGGCGGTCGTTCCCAGGGGTCAATTAGATAACAAAAAAAATATATTAAGAGGCGAGGTCCATATTCATATGTCGGAATTATAATAATTAATATGTGAAACGTATGTATGTATACGAATCAAAACTGACGGGTGATCTTAGGCGTGAGGTGAGGAACACTTAGATATGATATTCGCGGCTATCTGGTCGCACCTACTCGTATTCTCTGCTGCGTGGCAACTAAAAGAAATGCCTAGGACTTTAATTTAAATAAGTATGTAGTTGTCCACGCGCTGAAACGAAAGGAACGGCCAGCAAATGGCAAGCTTGCCCCAATGTGAGAAAATAAATTATTTGCAGCTGCTGATACATATTCTTACCTCTTTCTTTCTTTTCGTTACCCCCTGGTCGCTTACGCGCCTCTTTTGCCGCGCAGTTCTATGGCTCTATTTCTCATCAATTCAATCATAAATTAAGGGGGGAGGCGCGGGTTCCTCTAAGCGACTTAATGTATGTAATAGCGTACCTCTTGCCTGAAGGAGGAGCGGGTGGCCAACCTCGTATTCCTCCTTGCCGTCCGGGACCTCCATGTAACGTTTACATCTGCGCCTCCTGTTTAGGAATTATAGGGTGTAGCGGTTTCCCGCAGCTGGGCAGTGCTTTAAGGTTTATCCACACTGAATCTACATATACATAGTCATGAGCGAGAAGGGGAGGGGGGAACGACCGCCGGGCAGTGGTCCGGTCTTGCCACTGCCCGCTCTTGAGCTCCCTCAGGTCGCCCCCGCCCAAAGGGCGGAGCTTCCTGAGGGTAAGTCGACCCTGGGGCATGACAGGTGGTTATGCTATAGTGAGAGCGAAATCAGTCTAGCTTTTTGTCGTCGATTGTGTCATTTTGTCTTTTAGTAGCAGAACATGTTTTTCAATGTATACAAAAACGTACTTACAGTATGTCTCTCTTTTCCCCTCACTCTACTTGATCCCTCAATCTCTATCTATCTTTTACTCGATCTCTATTTCTATCTCTCATTTCCTCGATTGGAGGATACGCACAATTGCCCCAAACTTCAATAGGCGAGTGGTTATGTTGGTGAGATATTCTCATCTGCGCTTACTTGAGAAACTCTGAACTCAGGCGAAGCTCCTTTTCAAGTTATTTGGCGTCACTGCTGTGTTCGATGCTCCTTTCTGAGATTCGACATTAAATATGTATGTATATTTGTATGTATCTACAGATGTACATACATTTGCACACGTTGAAATGTATTCTTTAAAAACTATACGTCATATCATGTATTACGAAAAACATGGCCGAGAGATGTATCTTGTTGTCCATACATATGTATATAAGTGCTCCCGGTCTTAGGCCAGCTGCAGGCCGGGGCCGAAGCCAGCCTCTCGCTTGCCATAGTAGCCGTAGTAGCCGCCGTAATACGGGTAGCCGCCCTGGAAGATGCTCCCGACTATGAATCTCCACTGCCAGAATTAAGAGAGACTCACATATCCGTATCCCCAGTACTGGGCGTCTCCGACGGCGGAGAAGAGAAGGGAGAGAATCATAGACATGATGAGGAGAACTCTTTGGATGACTGCTAAGAAGAGCATGGGTTTATATACTCGTTCCGTGCACTATAGTTACAGAAGGAGATATGACAACTGACTTTGTTCACTCGCCACCTTACAAACATATACACTCCATGTTCTTGCAGATATAGCACAACAAACTAAAACGCTTTTAGTTTCTCTTGCCTTTTCCTCTTGATCTTTCGGCGTTTCTTCCTTTATTTCTCTTTAGCTTCCAACAATTTGTTGTATGCCATATATGCTATCGGTGTCTCACTTCTCTCCATCTCTCTCTCTCTCTCTCTCTCTCTCTCATCCATAAAGCAATCTGCTGGTGAGAACGGCGGCAACTTGAGGGCAAATGAGAAGAAGTGTGTGTTGTTGATCGGTTTGCAGGAGGGAGGGAGAGAGAGAGAGCAAGACAGATTGAGAGAGAGAGAGAAAGAAACAAGGAGTGAGAGATATTTGCTAACATTTTCTCGGAGAGTTATGCAGTATACAAACTTGCAGAAGCATGTAGTTAAAGAAAGCAGCTGAGTAAACACACTGAACAGTCATCATCTCTGTCACTGAACGGGTATATAAACCAGCGAGCGGAGCTGGAAGTCATCCAAACTTTCCCTCACCATGTCTCCTCTTCTCTCTGTCCTCCTCGCTGCCGTCCTCGTCCTCTGCGCCTTTTCCGCCATCGGAGACGCCCAGTACTGGGGATACTGATATGTGAGTCTCTCTTAATTCTGGCAATGGAGATTCATAGTCGGAAGCATTTTCCAGGGCGGCTACCCGTACTACAGCGGCTACTACGGCTACTATGGCAAGCGAGAGGCTGGCTTCGGCCCCGGCCCGCTGCCGTGCAGCAGGCTTAGGAAGATGAACCAATGCCTTTAGGCATTGCTATTGTAAAGTTTCCATTAAAAAATCCTTATAAATCTACTACTCATTTGTCTCGGGAAATTCTATGAGATTCAACGCAGATTCATTCAGGACAATTTGATTATCACACATACGACTATAACGGCTATACCCAGGAAAGAGAGTCTCCTCACTTCTTGGAATACTATTCTCATTTTTACATAAGTCAACAGTTTTTATCCGGCCATGAAGGCATCCATCTCTATCAAAGAGTACAGCTCGCTCTGATAGAAAAAAAAGCAGAGGTTGATAAATGGAGAGATCCGAGAGTTGTAATGCATTCGAATGTTGTCAGCAAGAATGTGTGTTGTAGGAATGACAAGATAATCTAGGGGGGAGAAGAAGACAACCGACAACCGAAGAGGAGGGGGGAGGGAGTGGGGCTGCCGTACAGCAGCGAGCGTGTCATTCTGCCCGGCCTACCACTGGCGACGCTGGCTGCTCTCCTGGCGTCGTCTCTCGTCATCGCGCTGTCGTCGCTCCTCTTCACGACGACGCTCTTCTCTGAATTATGAATGTGCATACGTGACATATTAAAAACTATATAAATTTTTAAGGCGTATTGAAAGAAGAAAGAGCCTTAAAATGCGCACGAAATGAGAAAGTGACAAACCTCTCGGCCTCTCGCTGGCGCTCCCTCTCTTCATACTGTCTCAGATCGCTCTGAGCCTTCGTCTTTCCCTAGAAAAATTCGTCATTTGTAATATTAATTAATGTTGTTTGCGCAATAAAACTTAACAAAAACACAAAAATTTAAAAGAAAAATTTAAATATGTGGAAATTTGATAAAGAGTTAACAATGCACAGTGCAAGTAATGAGAAATAAGAGAGAGAGAGAGAAGGAAGAGTGAGAGAAAGAGAGAGAGAAGAAGAGTGAGAGAGAGAAAGAGGAAGGAAGAGTGAGATAGGGAAAGGAAGAATAAGTGTGAGAGAGTGAGAGAAAGGTAGAGAAAAAGATTGAGAGAAAGGTGGAGAAGCTTCCAAATATACTGTAGCTAGACTACGGTAGGAGTAAGCTGAAAGAGTAGAAATAAAAGAGAAGAAGATGAAGTAAGCTTACAATTGATCCGAGCGATCGTCCTGAGCCGAACATTGCCAAGTGGCCGACAGTCTCTCATGTTCTTCCGCCCGAGAGCGAACAGCTTTTAAGGCTTGCCCACCTAAAACTGAATTAATCATACAATCATGATGTGAGGACTTCGAGCATAGAGGGCTGGAGGTCTTCTCTCTCTCTCTCTCTCTCTCTCTCTCTCTCGTCCCTCCTCTCTCTCTCTCTCTTTCACTCTCTTTCTCCTATGTTTATTCTCTTCATCTCTCTCTCTCTCTCTCTTTCTCTCTCTCGCTCTCTCCCGTTTCCTTTCCTTTCTCTCTCTCTCTCTCTCTCTCTCTCTCTCTCTCTCTCTCTGCCGACAACACTATCCGAAGCCGCGGCAAGGAGATGATTAAGACAGTTTCTGCTGACTGCTAATCATGTTCGCGAAGACGAAGAAGAAGATGAGAAAGAAGGAGGAGGAGAGCCCGCAGCCCCCGCTCTTCCTTCCGAATCAAAATCAGAACAAATCAAATCACGCCATTTCTCTCTCTCTCTCTCTCTCTCTCTCTCTCTCTCTTTCTCTCTCTTTCTCTCTCTCCCTCGTTTTCGCAAAGATCCTTGGAGAAGTCATGAAAACAGTTCTCCTATTCCATAAATAGAAACATATAGACATGTCATTCACTTAAAAATTGCCATGGAACTGTCATTTTTCCTAAAATCTGAAGAAATGAAGCTCATTTGTAAAGCGAAAAACTTTAAATTTGATGTTTCTCTAGTGCCGTTGATGATAGGAAATTTTTTACATTTTGTTTTACGTATTTTATTACATCCGAGAGAAAATTTGTGTTCTATTAGAGCTGAATTGCAAAAAAGACCTTGAGTGCCTCGAAAAAAAAACTAAAAAAAAAAATTATTTGAACATCGCCTTCTTCTTTGCCTTATTTCACATGTATTCACACAACAATGCTTCAAATGCTTCAATAACAATTCAAAAGAAAGTTTATTCGAATTTATTCGTTAAAAAACGTGATGTTAACGGCTGCTTCATAAGGCTGCTGCAGCATGCAGGGGCAGCAGGACGGTGCCGAAGCCAGCCTCTCGCTTGCCATAGTAGCCGTAGTAGCCGCCGTAGTACGGGTAGCCGCCCTGGAAGATGCTTCTGACTATCAATCTCCACTGCCAGAATTAAGAGAGACTCACATATCCGTATCCCCAGTACTGGGCGTCTCCGACGGCGGAGAAGGCGCAGAGGACAAGGACGGCAGCGAGGAAGAGGGAGACAATCGGAGACATGGTGAGGAGAACTCTTTGGATGACTGCCAAGACGAACACGGGTTTATATACTCGTTCCAGGCTGGCATCAAAGTGATAAAAAAGAGCTTACTCGACTGCTTACTCTTGACATCTTTGACTTCTCTGCATCTCCCACGAACTCTTGCACTCTAACATGAGGTGTTCTCTGCGCAAACCTCTGTGAACTCGGCCGCTTCGCAAACTGTTCTCCTGAACAGTCTCACACCAACTTGCAACAGTGTTTACAAACACAAAAAGGCTTGGTATTTTTGGCTTGAAGGAGGGCGACCACCGACTAAATTTGAGAAATTTAAAATTGTCACCGCTCTTCACACTCTCATTCTAACGGATTATTTTCATGTAGATTTCTGCTACATATATAAATAACTTTAAGTTAAAGAATAGTACTTGTGACGGAATAAGAACGGTTTCTTTTGTTTTACGCAATACATTACAACACATACATATACGCACATATGTATTTTACTGCTATGTACACATATATCTGTTTTTATATGCAAACATGTGTCAGATTTGGGCGCAATCCTCTTTTTTATGTGTCTCGTCTTTCCAGTGACGTGAAATGAACGAGGAGAGAGGTTTCCAAGAGGCAGAAATAGAAGACTAGGCCTTGACGGGGCAGAAACTAAGGTTACGCCGCGAAACGACGAAGGAGAAGAGAGCTCCCATAATATACTTGTCAACTATGTTCGCTAACAAACGGGACTTATAAGCCTTGCCGATTACTAGTTTTTTTTCATCTGTATGGTGTTGTTTAATACATTTCTGTTATGTAGCATTTCCTAGACTTCACAGCCTCGTTATAAATGAGCACATAAATGAACATCCAATAGTGGGCGATTTGGAAGAGAGAGAGAGAGAGAGAGGGGGGAGAGAGAGAGAGGGGCGCAAGAGAGAGGGAGAGATAGAGAGAGAGAGAAATAGAGAGAGAGAGAGAAAAATAATCTAAGCCTAGCCAACAGACAGAGCATTTCCGTGCCGCTGAAAGCTCCGCTATAAAGATGGCAAATTTTGGAGGCCATTTGAAAGAGAGAAGAATAATTTCGCCTAGGCAACAGAGAGAGAATTTGGAAAGCGTTTGTGTGTCTTTTTTGTAACAATGGAGAGGACAAAGTGCACATCTTCCAATCGTCTGAATCATTGTGATATGAGTAATCGTATGAAGAAGTGAAGTCTCTCTTCTCTCTCCATCTCTCTGTCTCTCTTCCCTCACTCCATTTCTCTCTCCTTCTCCCTCTTTCCGTTCGGCCAGCTCCGCCTTTACTAGCCTTTACTATCTCCCAACCCCTCTTTTGATATTTCTCAAGTGTCCCTTCATTCACTGCCTCTTCGATTCGACTGACTCTGTGTGTGCAGACTCGAGGAAGACCAAGGAAGCAAGTCACTTTGCGCAAAATGTAAGGCTTTCTCTTCTTCTTTTTGTTCGTCTTTTTTTTTGCTTGACAACATAATTGTGCGCTAAACTCTTTCCTCTCTTTATTGACCCAATTGTTGATTCTAAAATTCGCGCTTTTTCTCCGTTACAAACGGGCGAGTGCGATCATATGTGTGTTTGAGAGGAGTGAGACAAAAATGGCCAGGACAATTAAAAAAAAAAGTTTACAGTTCAAGTTTACTGTTATTATCAAAGATACACAGTGTTTGAAATACTACATACATATATGTATGTGTAAGATTCAAAGCGATAAATTTTATAATTATATGTTATAAATTTAAAAAAAAATTTAAATTTAAGAAATTGGTTAACGACTTTCTTTTTTTCTTGTTTGTGGCTCCAGACTAACGATTAGACTGCCAAATATGGCTTCGCCGAACAGCAGCACCAGCACACTCCTCTGGGACATCCTCGCGGCCGATGAGTTTGATGGCGAGCGCGCACGCGCATGGACGTCCGACAATTGGATGTGGTTCGCGCAAGTTAGTCTAACATCCAGAATTATCTCTTTCTAGAGAAAACAGCCGCATATAAATTAATAAGCATTGTATGTAATATTCAATCGCAATCTAAAATAATAATAATAATAATAGTGATAGCAATGCTTTTTTAGAACGTTTATTTGCTTATCGTACCAATGTGATGATGGAACCGGTCAGGGACACATTTATCTCACTCTTTCTCTCTCCTCTCTCTCTTTCTCACTCTCTCCTCTCTCTCTCACTCTTTCTCTCTTCTCTCTCTTCCAGAAAACAGTTCTAGTTTTTTTTCCCCACTGACTCAAAGATAAAAATTAAAATAATAGTAATAATAATATTGTTTTGACCAATGTGATGATGGAATGGGATCTATAATAGTAGTAATAATGATATGAAAATTAAAAAAAATAATAGTAATGTTAAAATTAAAATAATAATAAAATTACAATAAGAATAATTTTAATAATATAGAAACAAGAAAATAAAATAAATACAAATTTGTGTGAGGTAACCACCGCGTACGTCTTCGTCATCTTTGGCGGGCGTCATGTGATGAGCGAGCGGCCGCCCTTCCATCTCCAGACACCGCTCGCGCTATGGAACCTCGCACTAGCCGCGTTCTCCATAGCCGGCGCAGCCTTCACGCTCGCCGAGTTCGCCAGCATTGTCCGCAATGAGGGCGTACAGGGTCAGGAGGTGGTGTTGGAGGAGAGAGAGATAGAGAGAGAGAGAGAAAGAGAGAGAGAGTAAGAAAGAGAGAGTAAGAGAGAGAGAGAAAGAGAGAGAGAGGTATTAAGCAAGAGAATGGGAGTTGGGGAGAGTGAGAGAGAAAGAGAGAGGGAGAGAGTGAGAGAGTGAGAGAGAGGGATAAAGAGAGAGATATTAGAGTGTGTTCAGCGTCGTACTGCCGCGGCGGCGAGCTGATGCGTGGCCGCACCGGCTGGTGGGTCTTCGTCTTCGTCCTCTCCAAGGTCGCCGAATTCGGCGACACCGTCTTCATTGTCAGGCAGTATCACACAATTCTTAAAAAAAGAAAGTTGACCAAACTAAATAATTAATGCACATTCAAATTACCGCTATTTTCTGACCACTTTCATTTTCTCGTGATTATTCGTAATTATACAGCATGAAAATAGATGCCGAAAAAAGAGAAAACGAGAGCTTTTCATTTTCATTCACTTTGCGCTAATCGAGTTTATCTTTGATTTTTCTTTCCTGAAGAGGGGTTTGAAAAGTAAAGAAAAGTAGTAGAAGAAGAAGTGAAGTTTATCTTTAGTCTTCATAGTAATCGAGTTTCTTTTCCGCACATGAAAAAGTAGAAAAGAAGAAGAAGAAGAAAACGAAATCATGCTTATCTCCATATATAAAAAGGTGCTCCGCAAGAAGCCGCTGATCTTCCTGCACTGGTACCATCACATCGTGACGCTCATGTACGGCGTGACGGTCTATCCGAGCGGCGTTGCCATCATCCGCTGGGGAACGGCCATCAACTACGCCGTCCACGCCATCATGTACAGGTTGGAAGGAGGCGGCATTTTTCCCCGAGTATAAACACCTTTGATGTTGAGAGAAGAAGTAAAGTTGTATTCACATATGGTAGAAATAGGCGGCTTTTTTCCGGACAAAATGATGGACAGAAATTTTTTTTATTGATTTGCAATTAAAAAAATATTTTTACTAATTAACATTGATTGACATGATTGCTTGGTTGATTGAATGAATGATTAATTGATGTTTATTACTTCATTAAAAAAAACTAATTACTTAATTAATCGGTTTATTTATTGATAGATAAATAGATAGATTGATTGATTGATTGATTTCCAGCTACTATTTCGCGCGCGCCATGAACTGGCGTATGCCGGCGCCACTCGCGCGCGCCATCACGACCATCCAGATCGCGCAGTTTGTCATCTGCGTCGTCGGCATGTGCCACCTGGCGTACGAGATGGCCATCATCGAGGTTGATATGTCATACTTTTTCTACTTTTTAAGATTTCTTTTCCTCTGCCAAAGGCTTTTAATTGCCAGTTTTGCTTTACACAATTGCTATCTTTCTATACTCTCCTGTCACTCAAGATATTCTGTTTCTTACTTGCTTTATCACTATCATCATGCCCTTACTCTCTTTCTCTCTCTCACTCTCTCACTCTCTCTCTCCTTTATCACCAGAACTTTGAATGTAAAATCGACTCGACGAACCTCTTCTACGGCTTCGCAATGTACGCGTCGTACCTCGTGCTCTTTGTCCGCTTCTTCCTCAACGCGTACGTCTGGAGGCGCGCGAAGCCGGCGGCTAACAATAAGGCAAGGAAAATAAATTAACTAATTAATTAAACTATATTTATTTATAGTTCATTTTCAAGATTCATATGCTTATCTCATTTCTTGTACTCGTCAATTTAGCAAAAAAATTCAATTCATGACGCATTGCAGAATTGTAAAATCTAGAAATATACATTCATACATCGCATCAGTTTCTCTTCATACGGCCTAGGTTCTGACCGCTAATTCTGTTCTTCTTTTACGATCGCGAAAGGTGTGCAATTCGCGGAGTTGTCTGAAGAGACATCTGAGGAGAAAAACTGCGGTGGCTCGACGGAGGAGGTGAAGACGAGAAGCTCGACGAAGACGGTCGAGGAATAGTCGCCTTTCCATTCACTCTTCTCTTTTCCTTCATTCTCTCTTACTCAATACATAGACTAGCCATTATTTATGTATGTATGTATGTGCCTAATAGCGTGTTATTATTTAACTCTGCCTGAATTTAGTTATGTTCACCTAATATATGAAGACTAAAAACTGTTCGTTCTTGTTACTGCAATTATTTATTTTGCTTATCTTGGCTAGATGCGCTTATTTTCGTTGAACGAGAAGGCGTTTTTGCATAGTCATTTATATTTTTTTATATTTTTATTTTCCACTCTTGAAACTTGACATACCGAATTCCGAAATTTTTTTTCCATTCCGACTTTAGAACTCTTAATTCCGTTTTGAAAGGTGGCCATCCGAATTCCGAACTCCGATTTCCTTTATGAAAATTTATACTCTGATACATCCCTTATAATCGACACTATCGTCAAAATGTACAATCTTCCTCCCTGCTCTGATTTTTTTGGCTTTTTATGAAGAATCAATTTTTGTTTTTTATCTACTAATATAAATCGATCGGATAATTTCACACACATACACACACACACTGCGACGCACTAATCGTATGCAAACTTTCGACTTATCTGTCAAGTTGAAACGTTAGAGTGTAATAAGAAGGTAAAGAAGTCAGAGGAAAGTATGAGACAGCAGGAGGAATAAAAGTCAGAGAAACGTATGAGATATTGTGTTGAGAGTATAGGAACCAGCGAATCGAGCACTCCGATTTCATTTTGTAGTGGCTTTTAGGCTTTGCAAGAGAGTCATGCGCCCAGAATGAATAATTGTATGCAAATGGACGCGAAAGCACATTTCTAACGATTAGTCGACGAACTGACAGAAGTGCAGTACTCTGAGACATTGGACTATCTGGTTCTGGATGTTAGAAGCGTCTGCGACTATAATAATTAGAGGTACATCTCATAATTAGTGACATTTGTGCTTGTACTTTTAAGTATCTCGCTTTTTAATTTAAAAAAACTTCCGGGACGAGAGCAAAACCCAAGTTTGAGAACCTTTTTACAAGGGCTTTTTTTGTATCTTCTTTTCCCTAATTGGCCTTTTCCTAACTTCATTCAATCTAAGCAACATGCGAGAGGCAAAGTTTGCGCTTTATTCAGAATGTCTCAAAGATACAATTGTGAAATCAATGCTTGTGTCATATATATGTATATCACGTCAGAATATTATCATGTCTGTCATTCTTGCACTATGCACCTTGCCCTTGTATAATTAGAGCATAATATATAAGGATACCCTCATCGCTTGATAAACACTTGTCTTCTAGCTTCTCCACTAGTGTTCCACTATTCCTGCATTCCAGTGCTGCCCAGCAGTGCAACATAACAACTGTTGTTGTTCAGAATTTCTCACATATACCAACGTGGAATTTTCAGAATTTCTCATAAATCTCTGTAATATTTGCTCTGAATGGATGTTTTAAATGAGCACGAAGCTCAATTGTAATCTACTTGAATATTCAATCGCGAATTTTTGAATCACATGCTCAGGCAAAATGGCGCGAATTCAAGATTGAATTTTTAGGCTCCTTCAATACACACAGAAAAGGGAGTTACGTGGAGCGTAGCTTACGACCTTAAAAGGAAGTAGAAGGAGAGAGACAGAGAAAGACATTTTCACCCGACCGGCACCGAACCACCACCCCGCGCACCCAACACCCAAGCCACTACCACCACACTACCCGCCCTAGCGAACTGAATGTTGAAGAACATATCCAGATGAAAATGGCGGCGCCCATAGAGAACGTTGCGAAGAGAATGGAGAGAGAGAGAGACAGAAAGACGAAAGAGACAGAGTAAAAGAGAGAAAGAGAGAGAGAGAGAGAGAGAGAGAGAACTCTACGAACTCGGTCTCTACATCTGTTCCAATTTGGTTGTAAGAGCCAAAAGGTTTTTTCGAGAGTTTTACTGCTCAACGTGACTTATGCTGCGTCTCTCTCTATCCTACATTGTTCTACAGAAAAAGGCGGTTCTTTAGAGCTATTTAATGTTGCATAAAGGTAAGTCTGAACGATTAGACATTTAAAAGAAGTTTCCGCACTCGAGGTCTGAGAAATAAAATACGCCCCAGTTCTTGCGTTTCGTTTGAGAAAATCACTTAGAGAGAGCTCATAAGTTGCGTCTCTCTCTATCCTATATTGTTCTACAGAAAAAGGCGGTTCTTGTGAGCTATTTAATGTTATATAAAAATAAGTCTGAACGATTTCCGCACTCGAGGTCTGGGAACAAAAATATGCCCGTTTTTGCGTTTCTTTTGAGAAAATCACTTAGAGTGAGCATGTAAGTTGCGTCTCTCTCTATCCTACATTGTTCTACAGAAAAAGGCAGTTCTTGTGAGCTATTTAATGTTATATAAAAATAAGTCTGAACGATTTCCGCACTCGAGGTCTGGGAACAAAAATATGCCCGTTTTTGCGTTTCTTTTGAGAAAATCACTTAGAGTGAGCATGTAAGTTGCGTCTCTCTCTATCCTACATTGTTCTACAGAAACAGGCGGTTCTTTTGTGCTATTTAAAGTTGTATAAAAGTAATTCTGAACCTCATCCGAGGTCTGAGAACAAAATAATTTGGCCCCGCTATCTAACGCTGCGAAATAGAAATTGAGTTGTACATGCTTTCTCATGTTCTCTCCCTCTCTTTCCTTCTTCCTTTCTTTCTTTCATTATTGTTTCTTTCCCTCTCTCCCTTTCTTCTCTCTCCCTTCACTCTCTCTCTCTCTCTCTCTCTCTCTCTCTCTCCACAGGTACATGCCTGTCTATGTTCATTTGCGTGCATTTGCATCCTATTCTCTTTCACTTCTGATTCATCTGTTAATCGATTTGCATGTGTATGTCCTTCAACACTTTAAAACAGCATCATTATTTCATTACGCAACTAATCTGAAGCAACTTTAACAGTCTAAACGGGCCTTTCAAGATATGTAACAAGTAAAGTCTACAAATAGGAAATTTTTACCTATAATATGGAGAAAAAAATAATGCACAAGAAATTCCACTTCAGAAATATATATATAAAGATAACTTCTATCTAAATCGGAAAACATTCACAAGAAAAATCGAGTATATTAATTAGCAAATAAAGGAAAAGAAAAAGAGTTCAATCGCACAGAATATTCAAAGTAATCTATTCAGAATAAATCTAATCTTGAAAAAAAATGGTGCACTACTCCAAATTGAGCTCCCTGAAGATTCTTGCTGCATCATTCGTCAGTTTGTTGTTGCTGGTGACTCCAACCATGTGCGAGAGGAGTCCGAGTGCCGGGGCAACCGGAGCCGGAAACTTGAGGTTGAACAGCCAGTATGAAGCGATGAGAGTCAGTAGTCCTTGTACGAATCCACCTCGGACCTTGAAAAGGGCCTTGTTCGATACAATAAAGTGAAAAAAAATCTTTTCTTGCATTTGTTTTCCACCTGAAGCCGGTCTGCTTTGACAGTACTCTCTCCTCTCTCTCTCTCTCTCTCTTTCTCACTTGCTTTCGCTTCCCCCTCTCTTTTGCTCTCCCGCGCTTTCTCTCTCTCTCTCTCTCTCTCTCTCTCTCTCTTCCTCTCTCTCTCTCTCTCTCTCTCTCTCTCTCTCTTTTCTTCTCCGCACATATGTTTTCTCTAATTTCCTTCGAATAAAAAGATGACTTTGCATACCGTTACATCGACATCCTCGATGATGACCGCGAAGTCTCGGTTGGAGTCGCCATACGCCACCAGCACGGGTTGAGTTATGCCAGAAGACGCTAGGCGAGACATGACTCCCGTGACGGTGTGCTCATCCTGGGCAAAAAAAATAAAATAAAATAAGATTAAATTGTGATCAAAACGTTTTAGAATAAACAAAAAAGAAATAAATATTAAATGATATTAAATGGGAAAGATACCTCGAATTGAACGAAGATTAGTGTTGAGCGGCTGAGCTGTCGGTACTTTGCCTTCGAAAAGAGCTGAAGGAGGCAGAGCAAAGCGAGGAGAGAAGAACCTTCTGAAGTACATGGGGAGATTACGGTAGTCGACGTTCTAGATACGGTATACGCAGAGCTAACTTTGCAGCAAGGCGAATACCAAAGATCTTAACCCAAATTGAATGGCTCGTGGGCATTTTTTTATGATACATAGTTCGAAAACCAAAGACAAGAAACAAACTTAATTCCAAAATGAATGTAAATGATAATAACCATGAGTTCCAGCAAGAGTGTTGCACTGTTCTGCCTCCTTGAACTGCTCTTCCGTTAACTCGCTCTCAGCAAAGGACATGATCGACGGCTCAAAGCTCCTCTTCCACTTTTCATAGAAGGCAGACGCCGAGGAACATGACGCAGTGAAGTCATCGATTATCTAAATACTATCATACAACAAGCAGAATTCAGCTTCTTGTTTTATCTTTAAGTTCTTCTATCTTGAAATCTTATTCTTTATTTAATTATAACTTGAAAAATACTTACGAGATCTGCTTTGGAGAGAATGCAGTAGCGGTCAAAGCCCTCCCGTGGGCTGTGGCTCTGGCAGAACGCGATCCGAGCATCTCTGGGAAGGTAAACGTTTAGAATGGAAATGGAAAACAGTATATTTATACCGTAATGCAACCGTATCTAACACACACAAAACAATTTACAATTTTTACGATTATAAAATGTTCATTATTAAAGTAACCATTTAACTATATTTTTTTGTATTGGCAAAAGTTATTACGAACCTCGTTGCGCGCAATAGAGCGGCGTGCGTTGAGCACTTGTACACCAGCGTGTTAAGGTCCTGCAATGGGTTTAGATAGAAATGCATACGGGTAAGAATGTTTCATATTTAGCTTAAACTTAGAGCTAATTGGCTATCCCATTTTTCATGGTGTTAAGCTAGCAATTGTAATTAGAATTATTGTAAGTGTTGGTAAAGTAAAAATTTAATGCAATCACAATACTTGGAAAAAAAACCTTACCAACTATATAACTGAAAAATAAACCTGAAGCTGTGATTGACTCTCGGGCACGACACTCTCGGGATACTTGGTCGGCCTGGTGTAGATTCGTGGAGCATAAAGGCCGTCCCGCTTCATTCTCTGCTGGACCTGACGGACGTGCATCTCCACGGCTGCATTGTTCGAACCGACAAACGTTCTCTGTGCAAGCAAGAGGGGAAACATAATTTAATGAAATTAAAGCAGTTAAAAGCTAAAGCTTGATGACTTGAAAGGAGAGAAAAAGTGACAAACCACATCCACCGTTGGAAAGTCTTCGAAGAGATGGAGAGCGAAGCGCCGGATCTCCACTGCCTCCGGATGAAATTGTCTGCAATAAACGAACATATTTATTCGTTAAATAGGTAAATAACTAACTGATTACCTGATACAATTGTGAAGAACAAAGCTGGCAATCTTTCTCTTCACATAGTTCCGATGATCATCCACGTGGTGCAGTCGATATCCATCCAGATTTCGCAGGTTGTGAAGGATCAGTCTTCCCTTCTTGTCCGTCATCAAGTCGGCCAACTTAGCTGCGCTTAGCCGATAGTTCAGTGTGAATGTGCGGGCTTCTGTGAAGTGGGTAAATTAGCAGCATCTTCATATTAAGTGGACATTCAAAATGGGAAAATTTTTTAAACATCTAACTGTCAAGAAGTCGGTGACTCTCGATAGAAGCCCGTGAACCCTGCATTCGCTGAGAACCACCTAGAATAACACTAATTGACGGGGATGTATAAAACATATAAAAACTAGTCAAAAATGCCTTTAAAAAAAGACAAATTTAAGACAAAGTCAATGAAACGTAAAAAGACTGAACTTGCTCTAATCTCGAAGTCGTTATACTCTCATCTTCATCTGCCGACACCGACGCGCTTGGAAGTTTACATGAAAAAAATTAAGTAAAATATGAAGGAGTAAGTATAATTTTTTGTAGTAAATTTTGCAAAATCAAAAAAAGATCTTAGTACTAGAACAGATTATACCACTGTCAACTGTGCGCGCAGTTGCAAGCCATGAAAGTGACCACTCTCCTCTAACATTCGACTCTTCGCCTAAATATAAAAGAATATGTCAAGCTGTCTATTATCCATTTACGGTAGTGAATATTTTCTCTAGAATACCTAGTGACATACCTGCAGTGTCACCAAACGAGCTCTACGCGGCTTGAGCTCCCACCAATGTCGGCTTCATCTCTGTGGCGAAAGATTCTCAAAAGGGAATTTTTTGTAACCGATTATATTACTGATAATATCACCACGAACAAACAAATAAATAAAGAAGAATTTACGTAGTTATTTTAAAAGTTTGTTCACCTCTTTTTGAGATGGCATTGGCACCACTGCTACGTAGTTGGCGGACCGGATAACCAGTCCTTGTGCTGGCAGAAGTCCAAAACTGGACTCAACGAAGACCTTGACGAGATCCGGTGGCCTGTTCGAGATCTTTGCAGCGTGTTGAACGAGTTCAGCTACTTCCGTGTACTCCACTGCTTCACGGCATACCACTTCGCGTACACCGTTCTTCTCGAGATGAACAGTTAGCATCCCCTACAAGGAAATGAAAAAAGATATATAGCCATCCAAACGGAATGTGAGAGAGAGGGCTAAGGAACAACAACACTTATTTACCATTATCCCATCCATAAATACTTGGATTCGCGGTTTCAAACCTTCTGACAAAAAAAACTCGGCCTTCCCACACGTGTGAATTTTTTATTGCGAATCAGAGTATCAATTAACATAATTATGCATCACGGTGCAGGTTTAAGATAACAATTTGAAGA
Organism: Allodiplogaster sudhausi; assembly: GCA_945643635.1. Taxonomy (NCBI): domain Eukaryota; kingdom Metazoa; phylum Nematoda; class Chromadorea; order Rhabditida; family Diplogasteridae; genus Allodiplogaster; species Allodiplogaster sudhausi. The sequence goes on along the minus strand of CALZFC010000100.1, from coordinate 871,270 downwards.
GGACTAACAAATGTTTCGTTGAACGGAGACCTTGAGAACAAAAAATAAATAAATTAAAGCAATTACTGCGATCGAATACCGTTATAAAGTAACCATGAAAAGGAAGCAAAATAATGAAAAGGAAGCAGACTAATGAAAAGGAAGCAGAATAATGAAAAGGAAGCAGAATGGAAAAATTCCTTACGAATGCATCGTATTTGCAATTTCGGGTAAATGTGTAGAAAATCATCGGGCAATAAAGTTAGCAGATTTTAAAAACCCTACAAAAATGAAATCGCTATAACAGCTACAGTGATACCGCTAACAAATATTACGTTAAAAGCTTTAAAATGTTACGAATATGGCTATAGAATAAAGGCAAAATGGTCTGGGATAACGGAGTTCTAATAGCACCATAATGTAAACTGGAATGATATAAGGCTTAAAAGCACAAAAAAAACACCTTTCGACTAACAAAAGTAGATTTCAGGTGAGGGCAGGAAGACACAAAATATGAAAGGAACTTAGCGCGATTAATCCAGATAGGATGCGGATGGCTTCGGGCAGCGACGATCGAGCGAACTTGATCTAATAAGAGAGAGGAAACAGAGAGAGGGAGAGTAAAGAACAGTCAGGAGAGAGAGGATAAAGAGATCAGAGAGAGAGATAAAGAGAGAGAGAGAGAGTGAGAGATTAAGGGGAGAAAAAGCTACCTGCAACGAAGGACGGAGTTAGAGAGAATCGGTGATGGAGCCATGAGTAGAGCGCGTCACTTGCAAAGTCAACGTGTGTGTCTTGCCCTGAAGGTACATTTCTTTCTTTAGGTTTCCAAATTGTTTGACATATTTCAAAATATTATATTCTTTAAAAAATACAACCGGTTTTGGTCTCTCTTTTTCAATCTCTCTCTCTATCTCAATAACCAATGGAAAATGACGTAGAGAAGTCGTGGAGAGAAGTCGCATGCCAGGATGATGAGGTAGCTGATACGTCTTAAAGGAGAAATATCAAAATGATAGTTTTACGTACACTGGCACGCCTTCTGAGATGTCTCCGGTTCTCCTCTCGCAATGGTAGCCGGCAGGGACCCTTGTTTGGATGGTAGTCGGCTACCGCCTTGTACCGACTACCATCCAACGGCGACTTGAATGTACCCCGCTCCGTCGAAGGGGCCAACTGAAGGACACGCTGGAGTTCTGCCGATTCCAGAGCTGAGAGGAGGGAGTCCCGCAGGTCCGTCGTGTAGAACAGACACTCCTTCTCGACTCGGCCTTGAGTTCCATCCTCTCTCCTAATCGCCTCCACATAACTTCCCATCCTCCGTTCAGTGTTGACGACGTATGCCTTCTCTTCTTTCAGTGCAACTTTCCTACGGTACGCGTTACGTACTGAGCCGAGCTTGTCTTCAATCTGCTTGAAGTCGTTATTGGACATGTGTCGTCACTTCGAGACAACTGCGAGAAGCATGTCGACGACTTGATCTACGTCTCGCTCTCGCATGGAAGGGGAAGCCGCCAACGAAAGGACTTCTGCCATCAGAAAGGACCCGAAGTCGTCATCCAAACGATCCTCTTCATCGCTATCGTCATGTCCGCCTTCCACATCTTCAGGATCGCCTCCTCCGTCCTCGTCATCATCCCCAACTCCTCCTATTTCGTCGCCTACGTCCCCGTCAATCTCCATGTTCTCGCCTGGGATGTCATCTCGCAGCTCGACAACGTCGTCATTCTCAGTAGCTGAATTAATCATCAACATTTTTAATGGCTGAAACTGCTTTTGCAGTTGTAGTCATACAAATTTCTACAATATCACACCTTCTGCATGAAAAAGCCTGAGATGACGAAGGTAGCTGCTGTGTCGAGTAAAGGCGGTAGAATCTGTGCATTCATAACAACGAAAGTGCAAGTCTGGCACCCGCGAATGGTATGTGGAATAGTGGTTTTGTTCAATCTTTCTGCTGCCGCAAACGAAGTCGCAACCGATGACAGGACACCGCATCCTGCATTTAGTATTACTTATACAAAAAATGTTCCATCTAATTTAAATTATTCAATTGTATAACTGTTCATGTTGCATTCTATAACACGTATTGCTTCCTTCACAGTTCAATGTAAATATATTAAGATATAGTGGGTAAATCTTGCACGAATGCTTAAATTAGCTAGTACGTTGTGTGCGTGTTTTTTTGTTATGATTTATATGATTTATACATTTCATTACTGTTCTCTTTCAGCCCTTATGTCGGAAAATGACTCTAAAATGGAGGAAAATAATGCGGTAAGCAGTGCTGAAAACAAAGGCAAGTGGTACGAGATCTATCAGAGGGGGAGGGGTAGGGGGATAAACCCCTCCAGGTCGTGGGTGGGCGCATGCACCGGGTTTCAAGAAACGAAAGTATTGCTGTCACTTGAAAGGGAATGGAAGGTATGACCATTCCATTGTTAGAGCTCCCATTGGCGACCCCTTTCTGACAAATTCATAGAAAAGAATAAAAACATTCCGCAAACAATGTCCTTATTCCGTTCAGTTTGCATTAAACTGTATCATAAATGAAAAAAAAAATCAAATTTCGAAATGTTTAGGAGATTGTTCTTCTATGTTAAATAAAACGAGAGCTGACTCTATCTGATAGAAAGATGGATGTCGGGTCGGGAAGCTTGTCCACACAGCCGCCGTGAGGCAGGAGGCTGACCGGGTCGCAGAAGATCTTGGAGTGGCACAAGGAGGTAACAGAAGGCAGCGGTGCTAAAATTAGGTATGAAATCAGAAAAGTCTTCCATATTTAAATGAATGATAAAGACTAGCAACTAACTTAATCTATTTGTATACTATCAGTTTATTGCAACATATCACACAGTAAATTAAAAAACATTAAATCAGTCAAGTTAATAATAATAATGAACAGTCCGCTTCATTAACTGACTCAAAAAACAAAAAAAAATTAAGTTTCGAAAAGGAAGCTTCCTCGAATTAAACCTTGTTGTCGTCTTCTGAGAAGAACAAATGAAGAGAGACAGCCGTGCGCTAACAGCGAGGTTACTCCTACAAAGTGTAAGTAAAAGATATTTCTATAACTACAACTTCCAAAAAATGAAGATTACGGTATCACAAAGAGTATGGTATACAGACATGTTAATTCGTATGTCAGAACGTGCTAGGAAGCGGGAGTACTACGGTAAAATATTAATGGCGATACTGGGATACTGTACCCTCGCGTGAACAACCACTTACTCTAGATATTCGTGTGCTTGATGTTATAGCTACTATTGGCGACAACGTTTTGCTTACAGAAAAATTATTTTAAAAAAAATTCCGAGAACAAAAACCCTTTCTCCATTCGTTTATGTTAAACTGATTGTGAGTATTATTTGAAACACGGAAAAAAATCTCCAAATAGCTTAACATAACTTCCTATAGGTTAAACAAAATCAAAACTGACGAAATCGAAAAGAAGCTATTGCATTATAATGAACCATCCAGTTTTATCAGTTGACCCAACGGACAAAAATAGTATTAAAAAACACTCAAAAGAGAATCCTACCTCTAATTAAACTTTCTTGTCGTCTTCTGAGATGAAAAAATTCGGGAGAGACAGCACTTCGGTAACAGTGAGGTTACTCCTACAACATATAAGTAGGCGATTATTACATAACGACAATTTAGACTGCCAACTAGTGCTGATTACCGTATCATGAAGGGCATGACAGATTAAACCCACCTCTATGAAAAAGGTATACTTCGTTATACTAAAATCTCACAGAATAAAATTTTTTATTTTGAAGATCATTTTCTTTATTAAGTAGAGGAACGGCAACAATAAAATATAAATAGCAAAGCTGGGATACGGTAACAACCACTTACTGTGGAAATTGGTGTGCTTGATGAAGGCGCAGGATGCCGTCGCGCGTGTGGATGGTGTGAAGATTCCTGAAGAATAGAGAAAATAAAATTTGATTTCTTAAAAATCTCATTGGTAGCTAAAAAATAATTCACATGTTTAATTTCAATAAAAATTTAGCAACATAATAACAGTGTTTTTTTTCTTTTACTGAAAATTTTTTAAGAAAAAGTTATATAGCTAAATGCTCCACTCCACCCCATGCAATAGAAACATTGTCGTGGCAAAATGAGAAAAAAAAACGAGGTGGGAAGGGCCTGAAATGGCCAAGCTATATCAATGAAAAGGTGCGAAGTCGAAATGCGCTCCTACAACTGCGGTTATTAACAGCCAGGAATATTTCAATTTGCGATATTCCGGTTAAACTTTTCATTAAATATCTATTCCGGTTAAAACTGTCATTAAATAATGTTCAGAAGTACATTTTACATCATTTTACGAGAACAAGCTAAAGTATTTAGCGCTTGACTAGGACGGAAAACCCGCGAATTTTTCGTGTATTTATGGTAACCACTAGCGATCAACTAGTTGCAATTCCAGCAACAACAAAAAAACAGAAACAATTCGAGGAAAAAAATGCTGATAATGCTTCAGGCCGCTAATCTATACAGTAGCCATATTTCCATAAAATCACAGTTTTCTAATATCAGAGACGATAATCCCCAAATCCCCACTGGGACAACAAACGGTTGTTTCAACTGAATTCTTAAATTATCTTGGCAGGAGCCAACCTTGATGATGCGAGGCCGCTTCTGCTTCTGCGGCACGCTGTTGTTGCCACGCTGCGGCTTCGGTAGAATGCGTCGCTGAATAATGGTATTCAATTGTTCGTTAATTTCGGATTAGACTTATAACGGAAATCAACACTTATGATTAACATTTAAAAATTCATTTAAAAAGATCAAAGAAGGAGCTAATAAAAACGAAAAAAAATCAAATTTAAAAGAAACAGGCGAGAAGAAACATTCCGCTAGTATGGATAGAAAAACGTAAAAAAAATTGTACCTGATTATGATGGTGACAGCCCGAATCGCTACTTGTTCCTCTTCACCGATCGCTCCGGAAACTTAACAAGGAAATTAACAACGGACTAACGAAAAATGAATAGCAAATCACTTGGAAAACTAAATAGAATCAAACAAGCGAGAAAAAACATTTTCGCCCGCTTGCACCGCATTAATAGTGTGATGCCTGGTGTGCATTCGCAATCACCCTAGCGAATTCACGGCCGAGGCAGCGTAACTTTTCTTTTATGCAGATAAGCAAATTTCTAAAAAAAATGCTTTTCAGAATTAGTTTTATTCAACAAATCTCTAAAAAGAAAAGTTGCAATTAAAACGCGACTGACTGACGCTTTTATTTCAAGACAATTACAATCGTAGAGAAACAGCTGAAAAAAAATTTACGGAATAATGTACATTTTATTATGTTGCACGAAAACAAAATAATGTAAAATTTGTAAAAGTGCACAAAAACTTATTGCGAGCACTTTTGCTCGCATGTGAACGTGAACCCGTAAGTGTCACCGCTCGACGTTGCCTAACTTGCCAGATCGGACGAGATCGCTACTTCGTGATGAGAGCGTAACTTTTTTTTCATGCAGATAAGTTACGCTCCACGTATCTTGCTTTTCTTTGTGGAGTGGAGCGATTCTGTCGAGCATAACTTATTTTGTGTTGGTTCATTTTAAGTATATCCCCACGTATCTTTCAGGGGTTCACTTAAAAAGTTACGTTTTGACTCTTAGGAGACGACGACGTCGTAGAGGGCAAACACTTGACATGTTTTGCTCCACGTAACTTGTCCACGCTACTTTGCTAGCATAACTTATTAAGAGCATAACTTTTTTTTCTGTGTGTAGCCAGCCAAGGCCTATGGAGTATGACGCCGTCTGGTGGAAGCCACTTCCGCCGAATAAATCATTTTACTGGGCCACATTTCGCAACGTCCTATGCATGACGCCGGGTATCTTTGCCGTTCTTGCTCTGCTCAGCATCGTGAGGCGGCGTCCAGATCTTTGCCGGCAATATAAGGTCATCACGTTTCATAAAGTTCATCTTTGCCTTCTCAAAACAATGACAATTGCCAGAGGTCTATCAGACTCAGCTGAAAAGGTATTCAGCCGAAACAGATTCAGCTTAAAGGGATTCAGCGGAAGCGCATTTAGCTGAAACGGATTCAGCTGAAACGGATTCAGTTAAAACGGATTCAGCAGAAGCCCATTCAGCTGAAACGGATTCAGCTGAGATGGATTCAGCTGAAACGGAGGCAGTTGCAACGGAGTCAGCTGACGCTTCTGCTGAATCCCTTTCAGATGAATCCGTTTCAGCTGAAACAGATTCAGCTGAAACGGATTCATCTGAAACGGATTCAGCAGAAGCGCATTTAGCTGAAACGGATTCAGCTGAAGCGCATTTAGCTGAAACGGATTCAGCTGAAGCGCATTCAGCTGAAACGGATTCAGCTGAAACGGATTCAGTTAAAACGGATTCAGCAGAAGCCCATTCAGCTGAAACGGACTCAGCTGAGATGGATTCAGCTGAAACGGAGTCAGTTGCAACGGAGTCAGCTGAAACAGATTCAACTGAAATAGAGTCGGCGGAAAGGACTCAGCTGAAACAGATTCAGCTGAAACGTATAAGCACCTTATAACATTCTAACAGATGACGGTTGTCTTACTGACTCTCGCCGGGTTTGTGCTCTTTCTACCGCGCTTTTTGCTCAATCTCTACTTGATGATTGTCATTCCACTTCCCGAACCCGTCCTGATGTCGACTCTCGTCTGCACGATATGGAAGAAGATGGCGCAAGCATGCATGAGCGCCTTCTACTGCGTCTGCACAGTAGGAAACGCATAAATTAATTAATTAAATGACAAAACCAATGTTTTTTTTTATAACGAAAAGTCTTTGCTAATGTTCCTCATTTCAAATATATAAAAAAACAAAATGCTCAAATTGCAAGTTACAATCTTCGTCCCATTTTCCAGGCCATTTCGTTTCATCGTTATATGGTGCTAGTTCGCGGACACAGACTAGCAACGTCTTTTGTCGCCACTTCGACCTTTCTCCTTTCTCTGCCATTGGTAATTAGTAAGAAAATGGGAGATGTGCTAGAATGACGTCAACGTTATGAACATTCAAGAAGCTAGCCATCAAAAAATAAGTACACGAATGCCCTTTTTCAAAGCCCTCGCCTTCTCGTGTTCCATTCAGCTTTCTGCGACCAGCGAAAGAGTACGAGAAAATGAGAAGGAGATTGAAAGTGGCGGCAATTTGAATATGCATTTATTTTTGTTTTTGTTTAAGATCGCGTACGCTATATTATCAACAGTATTCGGTGAGCCTGGAGACAACGACGAATGCCCGATCTACATCGACATTTACTGGCCACTTCGACCTATTGTAAGGCTTTGAGATTTATTTAAAGGATATTATATATATATACGTATATATTTATATTCATAAAGTATTTACAAACTCTTCAAGCTCTACTCCGGATATCTTGCCTTCCTACTGCTTATGACCAATGCTGGCAATCTTCGCATAGTATTCTTTGTGATCGAACACAATAAGAGGATAAAAGGTAGGTCATCACCATGCGATTTTTTTTCTCTCTCTATATTTTGCATTCATTTTTTTCTCTCTGCATTACATCGAAATCTCAAGGGCCATCATAATTAGTAGATCTTTCTAAAGGAGGAGATTAAAACATACGCAACAAATGTTCAAGTACTACTCTTTGTTTTGTGCACACCCTTACTTTCTCATCCAATGCACTTGTAGTATGTGCCAATGTATGAATGTCGGTTAATGAAGCGATATCTCAAGCAGAATTGTCTAGCCCGATGGTACAAGGAAAATAGAACGGCAACATATACGTTTTTGATTATCTACATAAGTAAACTCTTAAATACAATGGTTAGGGTTGAAAAAGATATTTATGTAGGTTAGCAGTATATTTGTGTTTTGGGCTTAAACAAAATTTCGAGAGGGTAAAATACGAATTACACTACGCAGGAAAGCGAGGCGGCATCTTGGCGGACAGCAGCGACCAGCTGAACCTCTCGCTCGGCCTGCTCCTTCAGTCGCTCTGCGTCTTCATCACGATCAGCGCGACCATTCTCTTCATTGTCCTCTACAGCTCTGGTATCAAAATTATTTTACTTTGTTTTTTGACTTTAATCATCTGATCCTTTTCGTATCACAAGCAGCGAAAATATATTTTCCATTTTTAGTTTTTTTTTCCACGAACCAAAAAAAACAACAAGAATATTGTACTCTAAAGTAGAACTATTGTTTATGAACGACTCGATTAGAGCTCTTTAAATAAATAATGCAAATGGCACTCTTGAGTGAAGTCGAATTCTTTGTTATTTCGGAAAGTAGTAAAAAGTAAAAGTCGTTCTTGAGGTGTCAACGTCGCCGACTGGCTGCTCACACTGACGAATGTGCTCGCATTCTCCTCAACCTTCCTGAACCCGCTCGCAGCTTCAATCTTTTTGCCGACCCTACGCAGAGAGATGATACGGTTAGGGAAATTTATTATTTACCACACAAAAAAAAACATTTTTTGTCTCTTTCTCCCCATTTTTATGCAAAATTGAATAAAATTCGTTTATCCCAGATATCGATTTAAGAAGAATACACTATTGCAACGAATGTATTCGGCTAAGCGTGCCAAGCAATTTATTGTGAGAGAAAAAAAGTGAAAAAGAAAACAATCCGAATGCTACTCACTCCTTTCAGGACACTGACATGCCAGCGATGTTGCAGCCCGAAAGTGGTCGAACACCACAATACCAACACTGTCTATTCGGTATCTAAAGTCTAGACGTTTGCTATATACATACATACATGTATGTGTGTTGGATATGCATTATATGATATATTTATTTTTTGGTTGAGAAATCATTGTGCCCTGACATGTTTATATTTCGCTTGCTGTTGAATCTATAATATATTAATACAATACAGTTGTTTAAAATGAGTCACAATAGTTCTTCTTCATTACTTCCGTGTTGTTATGATTATATACAACAAGATTATGGCACCGGATGAACCCGGATTACGCGGATGGTACGCAAGCTACATTCATAACTGCTTGATCATTTTCTGTCCATTAAAAAGGTGCGAAAGACAGGTCACAAAGGTTTCATTCATGCATTCAGACATACATATCTATTTAGTAACTGTACTCTCAGCTGCTCGCTTCTCTATCATTCTCATTCTCTACTCCTCCACAGTGCTCTAATCCATTATAGCCGAAAAATTCTGCTTCCTCTGATACACGCGAATGTGACTGGACTGGACTGGCTTGGGCACAAAAGTGGCAGAAAGCAGAAAGGGGTTGCTTGCTAGCCACACAAAGGCTCCCATTGTACAATGTGCCAAATAACCAACCATTCACGCCCTTATTTATTCACGACGACTTTTGCGTTGGAACGAGTAGAATACAGTATCTTTATCGCAGTTCTCACAATTGGGTAATTAAATATTACATATGCGCTGGGTTTCTCCTTTTAGAGAATCGCGGAAACATTCCGGAATTTCTTCCTTTTGTCAAATATATATAATAGAGAAAGAGAGAAATGATTCATCTAGACTTCTTCACAGGGTTGGCCGGGGCCGAAAATATCCGGCCCCGGCCCCCAGGGTAGGCCCCGGCCCCGGCCCCCGTGGTCGGCCCCGGCCCCGGCCCCCGAAGTCGGCCCCGGCCCCCAGGATCGGCCCCGGCCCCGGGGGCCGGGGCCGGGGCCGGGGCCGGCCACCCCTGCTTCTTCATATGTCGAAATAGAGTTGATTCATTTAGCAAGGAGGAAGAAATGAAAATCATAGACTCTGCAGTCGCCTACAACTTAGCATTTTTGTCTCATTACTCATAACAAATCAATAAAACCGGATATCCATTTTATCCATCAGAATTTGGCTAAGCAAGACTTGTCCGCGAGCTCAGATGCATCATCGCTGGTGGCTTGGTGTGCTCTTGAGTAGTGCACTCGTTGCCGTCGTCGAATCTCGTCGGAGTTTAGCAGGTTACTGTTTTTTATATAGAAAATTTAGGTTTTTTTTAAATGATATATTGTAATGTTTTTACTATTTCACTTGTAAACTTAATTGTTATACTATTTAGCATGCAACTCATGCAAACGACGAGAGGCACCGAAGAAAGCTTTGTGCGCCGTTAGGGAGACATGCATTCGTTGCACAGAGACAAAGGTTTTTGTTTCTTTCTCCTTTAACTACATTCTCTTTCATGTGAACTTTTTTTTTCTGCATGTTTCTTTCAGATATTTGTCCGCGAATTTTTTCTTCAGTATTCTATTATTGCATGACATGCATTTCTCTTTCTTCTTTAGATAAAATATGGCCAAAGAATTGACGGCTGCGCATCAGCGACCATTTCATGCGGACGGATAGATCTGCCACGAGTACGACTCTTTGCTGACAATTCAGCAAACTTTATCGACATCACCGTTAGCAATATGATGTCAGAGATCTACCAATATGTCTTGCATGTACATACATAGTTATTACTTGCAGAACATGCATGCATTTCGCAATTAATAGACTTTTCCAATCTCTACCATTCATAGAAATTTCCGCGTTCTAAAGTGTACCGGAAATAGCTCTTGGATCTACGAAGAAGCAAACTCGAGCTATTTCGTTGTTCGCGCCGTCTGTTTCGGACGTAAGTTCTCTCCTTTTCTTGCCGGTAGTTTCAGAAAACCTTCATACCGATGGATTTGTGACTTTTCTGAAAAGGTGTTCTGTCCAATTGCCTTTTCGTTTTCGCCTACAGACTCTGCGAATAGCCAGGAAAGCCCGATAGTGATCAGTCGTTCCAAGACGATCACGTCAGATACACACGATGCTCGCCTCTTTGTTGCAGAATACGGCAACGACATCATGAGCTATATGCACTTTGTAGGCGAATCGTTTTTTGTTGTTGTTTGAATTTTTAATCGATCAATACTTTCCCGAACCCTTTTCAATGAAATTCTCAAAGAAGAGATATCCAAGGATGCCAAAGACATTTATTGCAAATATATTCTGAGTCAATTACAGCAGAAAGGAGCTTCGAATGCTGAAGGCTTCAAGGTGTTCGTCAATCAATCACTAAAGCCTTGTTAGCAAAAATGGTTTATTTATTCTGCCCATATTCGTTAATATTCTTAGCTAAGTAATAAAAAAAGTGTGTGGACAAAGTGAAGACAGTTTTGTGCCTTTTACTTCTTTTTCTTCTTTTTTTAAAATTAAATCTATCTTTACATTACCAGCATTGCGCGTCTCCCATCTCTCCGAGCTCGTTCTCCTCGAGCAATTTCACATGCACTGGGGAAGCGAGCGTGGCGGTGGCGGCGGCAGCGAGCACATCATCGACAACGTTCACTGTGACGGAGAGGTTATTTCAAAAATGATCTATTTACCTAATTGGTTCAATCTTTCTCAAATCAATCAATAATTTCTTTTTATCGATAAAAACATGAATATATGTAATAGAAATTAGCCCTTAAAAAAACTGTAACCTTTGTTTTACTCTCTGATTTATCATTTCAGATGCACTTTGTGCACTATAGCCGAAAGTATGGCTCGTTCGAGCAAGCAGTAGGACAAGAGGGCGGTGTCGCAGTGGTCGCAGTGCTAGTTCAGGTTTCTAGACATCTGTTCGTTCCTTCTTTAAAATCGTGTGCGATTCGGCCCCGTAACCTTCGAATGCATATTATTCTATTTGCATACACATATATTACATATAAATCTCTCTTCTTCCGTCGCTCTCTAAAGATCACCTCATTTTCTGGAAGAAGGAGCGTTCTTTAAAAGCGAGTCTTCAGCTTCGTCATACACTTTTACATTGTTACGATGATGTGTAATTACTAGATTCGCGTGTGTTTGTGTGTGTGAGAGAGAAAAGAACCACCAATATTCCCTCATTGTAGAGTTATTGTGTCCTCTATGCTATATTAATGTAGGTCGACGACGGCGAGGACAACGCAGCCTTCACTCCAATCACCGACGCCGTTGAGCGCTTCCTCATCACCGGCAAAGAATTAGGCAAAATTCGCGAGGGCTCCTTCAGAACAATGAATCCTGCTGATCTGTTTCCTGGTTAGGAATAAAAAAATGTGCAGCGCTTTCAACTAATTATTCGCTTTTCCATCAATGGAATGCTCACAGGGATCAATCAAATGGAAGTTTGCGATCGATACTTCTAGGCATCAAAAATACGACACTTAATCTTGGTAGTAAACATGTAGCTGAAAGAGGATAGTACTGAATTTGAGAGAATATTACAATTATTTATTGTCCAAGTCATTTTTGATTTAGTTAGTTTTTTTTATCCAAGATAATCACGAGTACTTCGCGTACACCGGCTCGCAGACAACGCCACTCTATCAGACGTGTGTCGCGTGGATTGTGATGGCGACGCCGGTGCGGATATCCAAGAGACAGGTCTGGAAAGTAGCAGTGTTCTTGACTTGGCCATCATTCTGGATTTAACCTTTGTGGTTGGCGGTGGTCCATTTCAACTCAACTAGTCAACACCATGTCGTTCATGTGCTGCTCAGTCTCTCTCTCCCACTCTCCTGGAACCATCTCCTTGATGCTATCTCTTTCTTTCTCTCATTCTCGATCTCTACTTTCTAGTTCTGTGCCACTATTTTCCCTTCAAAATGAAAAAAAATAGAGAAAAATAGCATCCTTGCCAAAACCAAAACTCGGAAAAAAATATCCATGTGCTTCAATAATACTGTGTGCTGAAGTTATATCTGAAGATTTGGTTTGCTAAAGAATTCAACACTTTGTTTTCTTCCAGATCTCTCTACTACGACAGCTGACGCCGGCCAACTTTCGCGACGCAAAGTCGATACGAGTGGAAAAAGACACAACCGTCTACCGGACGGCCGGCGTTAAAGTGACGTCCGGCGGCGGCATTCTCTTTCCTCATAGGATCATCGACACGTTCACAAACATTATTCCACGTCTCTTCCAGGGCTAATCGATAACATACATATATTAGTACTATAACAGTTCAGTTTTACTGGTAATTGTATTTATTGTCGTGCGAATAATATAACCATTTCCCGCACTGTCATGTAACTTGCTACGCATTTATCAACATGTGTCGCGCAGTAATAACTTAAGAAAAATAGTAAATTGCACGAACAAATAGGATTAAAAACAAACAAAATTAACCATGTAAATTGAAAGAAAACGAGCTCAACAAGCATGTATTGACGTATTACATGGTACGACTCAATAGAGCACATATCCGTAAACAATCATACTTTTTATTAAGCTAAAGCATGTGTTAAAAAACTTTAAACGTGAAGGTCTATCAGTCCTTCTCCGAAATGATCTTTCCTAAGTACACCCAGGACGGGAACGCGCCACGTTATCGGCGGGTAAACAACATATAACACGAGCGATAAGAGTTGAATGCAGAGGCAGGGCACTTCTCCGATCTGAAGAGAAGATATGTATATACATTTTGTAAGTAAGTACATACATATGTGCTTACTTACAAAATAGTAAACTAAACATTTCAGAATTCACTTAAAATGATCATGCAACTCAATAGCCAACATTCTGTTGATTTATTAAGGCGAAAAGGCGTTAATTAAAAAAAACAACAATTTCTGACGAACCACAATCATATACTTGCCAGCGAGAAGGGCGTACACGAGCCACTGTGAGGAGACGGCGAGAAACATGAAGGGAATACGCCATGGGATGTACTCCATTGTTCGTATTCGAATCGCTCGACTCTGTCAAAAAGGAAGCTCTAGAACAATGGATGTTCATGTAGATTTACATTAGAAGAGCAAAAACTACTACGATTCCAAAGAAATATAAAAGGTTTTTAAAAGTCATTAATGAATGGTCGAGGGATCCAAGATAGATGGATTCCGACGATTCTTCTCCTGCCGGAATTTGATGACGTGACCGTAGATAAAAAATTAGTATGTGGAAATATTTTACCAGCTCAAAGACCGCCCCGACCATGCCGCTCTGTTGGACGACGACGCAAATCTTGCCGATGGCTTCGCCCGCCTCACTCTGGTCCTCAAATGAGTCGACGTACGCGAAGACGCTGGCGAGAGTCACGGCGAACACGACCAACTGCAGTGCCAGGTATCGCTGGCAAATGACAGAAGCGATCATGCACTTATTTCGAAGCCGAAAGAAAGAATACGCAAAAATAAAGGTGTGATTACTTTTTTTTTCTCTATCTCTCTTTTGTATTACCCGAATCGGAGAGTAGCATCCGAAGGCGGCGATGCAAGCAATACCCACGGAGACGTGCAAGACGAGCATCAGTCTGTTGTGGCCACCATCTGAGAGGAGGCTGTATCTTAGCCAACATGAGCTCCTTAAAAATGTATGTTTTTTGCTAGTTGCTTTATTAAACAAATCTGAAAGAAATCACGATTGATTTGTCGGAGAATTGCGTGTCAAGTTGGTTTAAGAAAAGACAAAAAAAGGATTAATCATATTTGAAGTTGGAAGGATAAAATGCGTGTTCTTACGCAAGAATTGACAGAACCAAGGGAAACGAAGAAGATCCTCTTGCTGTTCCACGTTTGTGCCAATCCCGTATGCGCAATCTGAAACGTTTTAGAGAACAAATATCGCATCATGATGCCTTATGATTAGACCTCTTCATTTGCGTGAATAGTTGAGTTTCTAACAAGACTGATATGTAAAAGTGCATTCTGAAGACGGACAGCGGAAGGATCGCAAGCGACGACGTCATGGTAGTCACCCATACGGCGAAGATATCCAAAAAGTTCATGCGATTCCGAGATCTGACAATTACTCACTTTAATAAGGCTCGCAGCGCTGAATAATGGATAGTAATAATTGACTTTCATAAAACTATACATCTGCATAAACATTTTCAATAGATGTCAAAGTGCCCAATTGCAGCAAATGGTAATTGAAAAAAACTTTTTTTTTTAATTCTTCACGAATTACTTAAAAGAAAGGTAAATGGTTGGCAAATATCGATGATATTTGCTAATGGTAAAACATAAGACACGACAAAGCAAAATAAAATTTTAAAAAAATTAGTGTACTCATAATTGCCACGCTTTCAACTGACCAAAACGTGTCGCCTGAGCATATCGCTCGCATTCTTCAGACCACTATGATGGGCACATGCCAATCTTCCCATATCGGGACTGTTCAACTTGTGAATGAGAGACGTTATGGCGATCCTTTTGAGACATTCACATGGTTGGGGCATTGATGTGACATTTTCAGGACAGTAGACAAATAAGGAATGGGTCCTATTGTGTACATATTAAGTGGCCAAATATATAGGGCTGAATTTGCTGATGTGGTCTCGTGTTGATTGCAGCGAATAACGTAGCGGCAAAAAATTTTCAGTTAGTTTCGCAATTGAATAAGTCGAAACGGACCGATTGATCAACTTCGAACATGTTAAATTGTTAAAAAGAATATAACGAGTTCGAAAAAGAGTCTGCTTTCTTTGCCAAAATAGAAATGTACTGCAGCTAAAACTTCATCTCGATTGAACAAAAATCTTGAACGGAATGTTCATTGTTGTGTTAGATTTCTAAGTACGGTAGAAAATGTTGCTCGCAACAAAAAAAAATATGTTTTCGAAAATGTACAATTTGGTGTATTTCACGATGGAAACAAGATCGTTGATAACCATCGTAAAATTAACAAGTAATATGGAACATAATGTAAACTGTGTAAAAATTTCTTAAATCTTTGGTACTGCAAATGTTATTATCTTCCTAAAATTATCCTTCTTCCATAAGAATGTCTTATCCGGAATTCTATCATACTGTGCTCGTCAATTAGAAAGTTTAAACATAGCATGCTATTTAATTGTTGATGGATTTTCACATTAGGTTTTAAGCTTAATGTAAAGCATTTAACAAATATATCATAATTAGGGAGTAACATTAGTTAGGAAAATCCTGTTAAATGCTTCAAAATATATTTATGTATTACATACTTTACGCATAAGGCGTCTCTTTTCTTTCATTAAAATTGCCGACGATTTTTCACTGATGAACCTTTTCTTTTTCTTTTAAATTACCTCAGTTTTTGTTAAATTACCCAAGTTTGGTTTATACTTGGTTTAGATAATTTCCCAGGTGTTTAAGATAACAGAACATGTCATCTCGAGCTGGTCCGCGCGCGCAAGGCACCGATGGCACGGACTTTCTGCATCGGCAGCGGGTTGCCGCTCACTACCATGAGAGCGCCAACTACATGAAGGCATCAACAGACCTAGCAAACTACATATCAGGCCTATTCGTTCGTCTTTCTTTACATGTTACATCCAAGATTTCGCTATCACTCTGCCTACTGTAAAACGGGCTATAAGGTTTTACAGTAACAAAAAGCAAACTTTTGAGTTTTCATTTGTTTTTGTGGAGAATTGAAGGCTAAAATACCGTTGTTTTCTTTATATTCGGTATGGCCATGATAATAAGGAAAAATATCTTTAAAGGCTCTATTAGAAAGCAAATAATGCCACCAATTTCCACAGCAGCTTACCGCAATCGTGTACTTGCCGGCGAGGAGCGAGTAGACGAACCACTGGCCGGTCACCGCGATCATCACAAAGGTGATGCGCGCTGGGATGTACTCGGTCGTCTTTAGATGGATCGCACGACCCTAATTAGGACAGTAAGGTAATTTAAAGAAATAAACTGGTACGACATATGTTTTTTTTTTCAAAAAGGAGCTCAATATTGTTCTTTCTTTGAAATACATTTTTTGATGCTAATTCTTGGATATGTTTTAAAGCGTAGACATTGCGTCTTGTACGAAGAAAGTTATGGCCATCAGTGGAATTAGTTATGTTGGCTGCATAAGGAATGTGGAGCACTAGACGTAGCCGGGTAGAACACAGTTTTTTTTAAGGAACAGGTGGGCGCTTTTAAAGGGCTGGAGGACGATGCACTTCTGTTAGGGCTAGGGTATAGCGCAGCTACTGCAGCTATAGATAGACATTCTTCTTTGCTAATACATATTTCTTCATATACGCGACAGACTGTACCTAAATATATTCTCGAACAGTTTTTATTGCCTAAATTCGTGTTGGCTTAGTCCCAGAAATACAATTTACGCGTTCACTGACCATTTCGTAGATGGCGCCAACGATGCCGATCTGCTGAACGACCACGCAGATCTTGCCCATCGCCGCCGCGGCCTCCTTCGGGTCGTCTATGGAGTCGACGTACGTGAAGATGGCGCCGAGCATCGTGAACAGGCAGAACAACTGCAGCGCCAGGTATTTCTATAGTAGAAAGATGGAAAGTACTGTATGACTATGGTTAGCCAAATACTGTAAGCGCAGTATTGAGAAGATACGATAGATTTAGCAACATGAAATCGCGATTTTGTTTTTATTTTGTTTTTCTTTATTTTGTTTTTAAAATAAGCACAATTTTTTGTCTGTTTTCTTTTCGTTGTGATTTACTCTTACTTTTCGCGATGATTTGCACTATTGAATAGCATTGCGATCATTTCATACATATGCATATAACATTGAATCTAGAAAAAAAAGAAGCCACCGATGCTGTCTTCGTAATGGATGGAGATTCAAATGAGATTTTTATATATCATTATAGTGACTGTATTTTTTCAGAGACTCATACCCGAACTGGCGAGCAATAGCCGAACGCGATGATGCACGCCGAGCCGAGCGTGAGATGAACGGACAGCATGAGTTGGCTGTGTCCCGCGTCCGACATCATGCTGTGACGAAGCCAGCATGTCATCATGTCTCCAGAAAGACATTATTCAAGTATTGTACTCTCAGTTAAAAACTACTCCTCCAACCACTCATGCTCTTGTTCTCTCTGACAAATGAACACTTTGAAGCCACAATTAACGCAAAGCCTAAATGCGCATATAAAAATACCAAACTACAGACGGAAGCATTTCTCAAACGCACCGATCAGATTTCGGTGAAAACAAGGTTTGGTGACAGTGATAACGATGAAGCAAAGTCAGCTAGAGCAGAGTCGAACGCAAAATGCATTCGGAGCATATTAGATAACCAAAGAATAATACATGTAGTGAACTCGTGCGACATTAAATTGTAAGATTTGATGAATTCCTAAAAAATAAAAAATAAACGTCGTTCTACTAGGCTGTATTTCTAGTTTCGGATGTAATACAGAAAGTCAGTTTAAAGAATTTCATCCGCACAGTTTTCGTACAACAATTATGAACAGAATAGAACGAGCGAACATAGAATGAACAGAATTAACGAAAGGCAAATGGAAAGTTAGAAGAAAAATTGAAGGAAAAATCAGCGGATGATTGCTCGGTTTATTTAGTATGCTTGTACATATTTACATATTCATATGGTTATCACCGCATTTTTCGCAACATTTTAAGTCCTTTTTATTTGCTCTCTCTTTTTCTCCCTCTCTATCTTTCTATCCCCCTTAATCTCTCTCAATCTCCTCCTCTCTCTCATCTACATACTTCTGTCTTCATCTCTCTCTCCCTCTCCAACAAGTTCAACATGCGGACTACACTATTGCTCAGAAAAACAACACGCTCATAATGATTGCATGGGCTTTTCTTATCACATATTAAATACATTTCATGACAAGGAGCCACACTTTCACAACCATGTCACCACTGTCACGGCAAACACTGCTCCTTGCGATACTCCCGAACACTTGAGCACTCACTCGGGCAAGAGGCCACCGAGGATAGAGTGAAGATATTCAGAAGAAGGAGTCGGAGAGATCAGAGTAGTTGAGGGAAAGAGGTGAGAGAGAAATAGAGATTGAGACTGGGAAAAAGAGAGTGACAAGATCTGCCAAAGAGTGAGGGAGAGAGAGAGACAGAGACAGAGAGGGAGAGAGAGAGAGAGAGAGAGAGTTGGAGCTAATGAGAGAGTGTGAAGAGAGAGAGAGAATGAGAGAAATTCTTTGATCGAAAGAGAGAGAGAGAGAGAGAGAGAGAATGAGAGAGTAAGAGTGTGAGACAGGTGAAAGTCGAGAACTTTGTGTGCTCGCGAAGTTATGTCGTAGTGTATTAATGCGTGCACCAGAGAGCACAAATCATAATTCATGATTTAGCCCAAAAGTACGACAATTTCGCAATTTTAATTGTGACTTAAAACAGATATAGTAGATACATAGAACATTTAATTTTTCAAAAAATATAATAAAATGAATCTAATAGCCTACAATAATATAAAAGGGCACTGTCGGGTCTCGAATTGTACAGAGCAAGTGTTATAAGCTGTCTTCATTTTGCGAATTAAAGCAAAACGAACGGAAATGTACAATGTCAGCTGCATGACAGCAATTGCTACGATTCATTTTCCCCGTATTGATGAGTTGATAAGCACATACATACACACACACATGAAAATTGCCCATGGCAACAACAAGTATGTAAATAAGACGGACTGTACACTGCTTTAAGCATACAACAAATATTCTTTATCTCCTTTATGCTTCAATATGTGCACATATTACTGCATACTTTATGCATCAAGTTTCTCCTAAACACACTTTCTTTCGTTTAAATATTATAAAATTTATTTACTTCACGATGATCCTTTTCCAAGAGTGTCGGATTAAGCACATCATAACAAGTTAAGTAGAATTGGAAAAGCGACTTTTCTGCTTTCATAAATTTCTCGAGGCAGTCACATCTTATAAGAAAGAAATTGAAATAAACATTGGAAACAATTTGGCTAGTAATCTTTGATGCGTACAATGTTATTTCGTTGTTTACATTCGCTTAAAGTTGATTTGGCATCCTATTCCAGCTTGCGATCCTTGGCCTGGACGCCAAGGATGGGCACACGCCAAGTGACGGGCGGATAGATGACGTAGAGGATGAAAGTCAGAGCTTGCATGACGAGTCCGGGCGCCTGGCCGAGCTGAAGAGGAGAATTCAAGAAATATAGTTGCTAATTCAACCCGATCTTCTTACTCGTCAAGCTGAACTGTTACTAAATCAACTCAAATCTTGTGTATCTATTGATTGTATAAACATAATTTTTGTGTTCGTCGACCAGAAGGTAGCGAGGAACAAATACTAATTAGCATCCATCTTTTCTTCTTATTTGATACATATACATATTTTTTCCAACTGAAGACAGCGAGCAGAATTTATGAAATAATGACAAATTCACCTTAATCCTTTTCTGTTTTGTTATTTAACAAGCAGAATTCGTCATGCGTCGTACATATATTTTTTTTTCAATATGAAAGCACAAATTGAGCAGGAGAGTTGATTTATGAGAGCTTCTCTAGCTGACCTTACTTGACCAGACAATTCATTCATAGATCGCATACCATATTACATTATATCGAAAATCTATTCCTTTCTTTTCTTAACATCTTATATCCTAGTTTTGAAGCGCCTTATCCAGAGAAGCGCTAATTTATTTGACTTCTTTAAAACGGGCTATACAGCCGAAAAGAAAAATAGCCTTTCTTGAGTTTCTGTTTGTTTTTTTAAGCTGTTCTTTTCCTTCCATTCGTTATGGACTTTGACAAAGCACAAATTTTAAATATAACAAAAATTCTCCAAAAAAATTCAGAAGCTTACCGCCATCATGTACTTGCCGGTGAGGAGCGAGTAGACGAACCACTGGCTCGTGAAGACGCTAAAAAAGAAGGTGACGCGTGCCGGGATGTACTCGGTCGTCTTGAGCTGGATCGCGCGGCCCTAGGTAAGAAAGTAATTTAATAAAAAAAGAAATATGCATTTTCAAAAAATCAGAGTTCATTGTCAGAAGTCTACTTTTTGTTGAGGAAAAAAAAGAAACAATACAAAATGTTTTTTTTCTTTTTTTTTGCTGCTCACGAAGATGTTTCAAAAAGGTTCATACCAGAAATTATTCTGGCATTATAAAATTCGTGTTGAGCAGACGATAAAGGTTCGCTGACCATTTCATAGATGCCGCCAATCATACCGAGCTGCTGAACGGCCACGCAAATCTTGCCCATCGCTGCCGCCGCCTCCTTCTGGTCATCGAAGGAGTCGACGTACGAGAAGATGACGCCGAGCGTCGAGAACAAACAGAACAACTGCAGCGCCAGGTAGCGCTGAAGTAGAAAGAGGGAAAGTACTGTAATAAGATATATATATATATAATTTATATTATATATATACATATATATGTATATAATATATTGACTGTATTTTCACGTAGACTCATACCCGAACTGGCGAGTAATAGCCAAACGCGATGATGCACGCCGACCCGAGCACGAGATGGACTGACACCACGAATGGACCATGTCCATCGTCCGACATCAAGCTGTGACGTAGAAAGCAAGCCATCCTGTAAAGAAATAAACTTCGCGTAGGGCACAACGAGTGCCCAATCACTAACTCCCACTAGTCCAGCATGCCCGAAGGGCCGTCTGGCCCAACTGGTGGATGGTCAACTGATTTAAATCTGTTCTATGCTTTTTATTCAAATGTTTAGCAGATTTTTCTTCTAATAATTTCTTAATACCGAAGTTTTCTTACAAGGGAATGGTCTCGGCTTCCCCCGAGGTTATTTGATGAGCTATATACCGTTCGAAAGCTCTCGTCGAGTAGATAACGAATATCATAATAAAAATTTCCGAACGGATTCTGTTTTCCTGATATTCTCGGAAAACCCGCTAAAATTAACAGTTTTACGACATTTGCTAACTTTCTTGACTCTAAAATTGATTTATACGTGAAAATAGGCCATGTAAAGCCTATTAATACACTTTCTGATCATTTTTGGACCAAAAAATGTTTTAGGCCATTTTTCAAGAAAGGGGGACGACTACTTTGGTGAAAAAATCTCTGTTTTGTATGGAGCCAAAGCAACTTTTTTTATGCCAATTTTTAAGTTTTAAGCCACTAATTCCTCATTTTCAAGTCGTTTTAAACATGAAAAATGATAATTGGAATATTAAATTTCACTGTAAAATGTTCATTTTTTCAAAAATGTTCATCTGTGCCAAAAAGTTAATGTAATTACCATGAACAGCTCCGGATACATTATTTCTACCTAAATCTTGTATGCTATGTAAGAGCAACTCGGTTAAATTCCGTATAAAAAAACCCCGTTCGATTTCTCAACTTTTGTGGCAGCAAACGACTGATTTAAGAATAAGTGGCGAAATCGTCAACTCCTCGACGCCACCATTTTTCGAAAATCCGATCGATAAATAAAATCAGTTCGGAAATTTTTATTATGATATTCGTTATCTACTCGGCGAGAGCTTTCGAATGGTATATAGCTCATCTCATAACCTCGGGGGAAGCCGAGACCATTCCCTCGTTAGGTGAATTTTACAATAGATATACAGAGTCCCTCTGTTTAACGCGCTTCCAAACAATGGAGGGCCGTTCAATAGGTCTCACTGTTTTTTTAATCGAAAGTGTGAGGAAGGACGCTTGTTCCCCAACAACTGAATGGTACAAAGTGCAGTGACGGCTAGCATTGACTAACATTAGAACGGGCAGCATTTGCGGAAAGGAGGAGTAGCCGGCAGCAGTGCCACGCTTTCGCCATTCCAGGATTTGGAGTCTGAAAAGCTGTTTTTTTACTTAAAAAAGATAACGATAAATTCTTTGATAAAAGAAGTACAACTTTGTTGACAATTATTTTTTTCTCTCATTTTAACAAGTGCATCTGATTTCGTTAAGCCTCAAGGATAAAATTAATTTTTCTAAGGACAACTGCCCATTTAAAAGTCCTTTCATCCAATTCATTGGTGCCAAATCACTAATGTCACTGACACTGGGAAGACAGCGAGTGAAATCGTGAATAAAGCAATCCACGCACCGAAGATGTCCAGGAATGTCCAACCCATGATACCCATGATGTATGTACGTGTGAGATCTACATATAAATATCACGAATAAATTCAGTCGGATTGTTACTTGAGTGGAAAACAATAAGTTAGCTGTCTTATTAGACAGGCTTAATTCGTGACGTTAAAAAGTAGTGATTTCATATCTCGACATCATCGAAATTGAATTGACTGTATTTTCGGATGTAATTCAAGAAGTCAGGTTAAAGTATCTCAGCTGCACAGTATTACATAGTACGCTTATTCGACGTGCACTCATGAGCAGAAAATATTATACAACGAGGATACAATGAACAGCGTAAACGAATAGAATGTCGAAATAAGGTGGAAAATTAAAAGACATTGAGAGTGATCAGTGGAGAATAGTTCGGTTTATAGCCTATTACGCACATATGTACATATTCGCAGCATTTCGAGTCATTTTGTGTCTACTCTCTCTCAATTAATCTCTCTCTATCTTTCTCTCTCTCTTTCTCTTCTCGCTTCTCTATTTCTGTCATCTTCCCTCCCTCTTTCTCTCCCTCTCTCACATGTTCACACAAACTACTGCGACATCACGCTCAAAGTGGGCTTCTTATCTCAAAATAGTATTCATTCATGGCAAGAAGCCCTCTTTCGCAACCATGGTCAAAGTAAACAGTGCTCTTTGAGCGAGCACTTGCGCACTCTCACGGGCAAGCGGGCACAACGAGGTTAGAGAGAAGACATAAGAAACCAGAGAAATAGAGCGAAAAGAGGAGAGATAGCAGAGAGTGAGACAGGGCAAAGGGAGTGACTAGATCTGCCAGAGAGTGAGAGAAATTGAGGGAGAAAGTCGGGAACATTTGTGATCGTGAAGTCACGTCCCAATGTATTAAAACTTGCACCATGGAACACAAATCATACATGCATGGTTTAGCACAAAAAGTACGACGATTTCGCAATGAAACTGTGACTTAAGATGGAGATGGCGGATTTACTGATCTTCTGGCTTTGGCAGAACATTCCAGCGTTCAAAACTAAATCCAACGATGGAGACGTATCAACCGGCGCATAGGAAATAATCAAAAATCAAATAATTAAAATCACAAAATCATATAGAAAGGCTACGTGCGAAGTGTTTGATCAGTCTAAAGAGTTGTGAACCATAAGCTATGAATGGTCTTGAGTTGTGATTTGTAACGAATTGCACTGGTGTGAGCAATAGTTGTAGACTCTCTTCATTATGAAAATGCAAGCAAAATGATTATACTTATACTGTAAGGTAATGCACAATATCATCTGCTGGGTAGATTAACAAGGATTAATATTTCGTCACATCGATAATTAGAAAAGCACTCATTCACATGAGAAGATTCAATTGTAGCAAGTATGAATTTACATATTCAATTGTTTTTTTGGTCATATACCTATTAGAAAAAAGGAGCAAGCATTTTTAATGCTGGCAAAGAAATCGGTGCCTTCATACATACATTTAAAATGTTTATGTAGACGTTAGCTTCCGTCTTATAACATGAAGAATAGCGGACACACGTGCACAAACTACTCTGGCGCACATTCGCACAAAGCTGACTCTACACCACTGGCATGAGCCAACGCGAAAAGTTTTCTCGGGGCCAAGTGCTATGGAAAACCTGCCATTTGTAGGAAGCACAAAGGAAAGCGTACTTATAAAGGATTCCTAAATCAAACAGCATGTGAAGGTCCGGAGCGGATGGGTTATCTGAAACCCCCCATTCGTACCAACTTGACTTCACTTTTTTCGAATTCAAACAACCTGCGATGAGATTATAGGTTGATGAGGAAATTCAGTTTGTTTTACATATTTTCAATTAAATTTCTTATTTGTGATCGTCGATAAGAAAATATTATACTCGTATGGAAATCTTCCACCAATATAGGCATGCATTCATCGTTCTGTTGTTGTATTTCTCCTAGCACTTAACTGTTGTTTTTTTAGCAAGATATTCATCCATGAATTCATTTGTAATAATTTTGTCCATGACTTGATTGTCGTAAATTTTGGCTTGATTTACATGAAATGTAATCAGAAAATGCTATCGATTTCATGACTATCTGCGTACCAGAATTCTCCCGGCAAATTATACATAAAATAAGAAAGATATTTATAGTCAGGCATAGATGTATGCACATACATATGTATTTATGTATGTACATATGTATGTTCATAAAAATCGCCTATATACTGACTCATGTCTCATTGCTGTTGAAATCAAGACTATTTACGTACCAACTTCTTCGCAGCAAAATTGACATGAATACAGACATTATACACATGGACAGGCACACATATCTACGAAAGTATCGCCTCTCTACTAGCAATGCGTATCAGCGGGAACTGCTTGGCTGAGCGGGGTGCTATCTAGAACTCGCTAACTATAGGACGCTTAACGGAAGGTGGCATTATAAGCGATTTCCAAATGCAAACTTCTGTGACGGTCCGGAGCAAATGGGTTATCCGTTAATGCTGGTCCCCCAATCGCACCAACTTGACATCACTTTTCGCGCTGTTCACATGTACAGAAGTTATAAACGTTATTTCTTTTATATTTGGTTTAAAAGTTATGTCAACATACAAATTGCAAAAGCTCGATCTGATACGCACATCCTTCAGATTGCTGGAAAAATAAATATAATATTTATGTTTGCACAATAACACATATCTTTCGATCCACTTTCTGACCCCACAGGCATTCAATATGTCCTGCTTTTTTTTGCCGGACTTCTATGCATATATGTTAGCTTTTCACAGCCTTCAATTTCTCTCTTTGTACCTAAACTTAGCGCAGACAGCCGGAAAACAACTTACTACATTTCTTAGACTTGACGACTCTAGCATTTTTTCAACGTTTCATAGCGGAAATATAGGATATTGACTTTTTTTGTAAATGTAATGGTCCATACAGGAAAGTTTTTTTTTCTATAGATCTGGGTACAACACAACAACTAAGCATGCCTGTAAAATGTAATATACAAATTTAATTACTGATGAATAGGAAAACAAATGTACACGCACATATCTATTGAAGTACATTGCCTCCGTACTACCTCATATGTGTCCGCGAAAACAGGTTCATTAAGCATTGAGCTATCTAAAACCGGCTAAGTATAGGACGACAAAGGGATGGTGTGCTTATAAGCGATTTCTAAACCCATATTGGTGTGAAGGTCCGTAGCGGATGGGTTATCTGAAACCCCCCATTCGTACCAACTTGACTTCACTTTTCTATTTTTTTTTACTTCTGGTATTTAAATATCTCTGTCTTGCGTTAATGAGGAATAATATACATGTACGTAAATCTTCCTAGCATAAGCTCATTTATTTGCCAACTGTATTTCAGATTTACTCAAATGCAATCACAAAATTTAAATTCAAATTTTCATAGCCGAAACATCTATACATCTTTAAAAACCTACAAGGACTATTTTTAAACATTTCACAACTAACATTAAGCATGCTTATTATAAGGCTCTTTATTGTTGTGTATGTACATAAACGCTGCCTCCGTACTACCTCATGTGTCTCCGTGCAGACTGATTCGCTGAGCTAGGTGCTGTCTAGAACTCGCCAACTATAGGATGCTTAGAGGAAGGTGGCAATATAAGCGATTTCTTAACCCAGAAGTACGTGAAGGTCCGGAGCAAATGGGTTATCTGATCGCCCCACTTTCCCAATTGCAACTACTTGACCTCACTTTTTCGCCTTTTTAACCTCTATATGAGCATAGATGTTTTTAATTTTTTCATGTCGTTTATCAGGCTTTTTGAAGGTTGAACTTTTGTAAACATACCATTTGCCAAAAGAAAGCTTTTTTATTCATGAGATTGCTATGTTAATACATAAAGTATGTATGTATGAGATACATATTAGGCACTTGATGAAGCATGCCTCACACACAGTCAATGACTCTTTATGCTATGCATCAATGCGTTTTGCCGGAGTTATTTCTATGAATTGATTGTTGGCCCTCATTTTAAATATTTGCATCTAAACTTGGCGCTGACAACGGAAGAAAACAACATCTCATTATTTATCTTATTGTTAGACCATACGACTCAAGCATGAAGTTTGAATTGCATTTCATAGCTAAAATATCAAAATTGATTATTTTAAACGAAATCCTTCACAACGTAACCGGTTCTTTATGCATCTCGATACTGCGGAACAATTAACAATAAGCATGCTTTTAAAGTAGAATTTAAAAATGGCACTTTATAGATGCATATATGTATTTATGTATATACGTAAACACAGCCTCCATACAACCTCATGTGTGTCCGTGAAAACTGGTTCGTTGAGCTATGAGCTATCTAAAACCCGCCATGTATAGGACGACTAAGGGAAGGTGTGCTTATAAGCGATTTCTAAACCTACGTTGATGTGAAGGTCCGGAGCGGATGGGTTATCTGAAACCCCCCATTCGTACCAACTTGACTTCACTTTTTTTTTTACCTCAAGACAAAAATGTTTTTTTTATTAATGTAAATACGTACACACACATTTATTCGCCCACTGAAGAATGCACTACACATAAACATTAATTCTTGTAGGCATCAATGTTTTTTGCTGGGCACATTTCTAAGTTGTAGTGTAGGTATTCACTGCCTTCATTTTCAATCATAGTTTTTTATCCCTGGGAATGAGTGTTTTTATTTCTTCAACGTTTAGGTTTCATATGTACATATATGTTGGCAAAAATTTAGAACTTCCACATGTACATGCCAGCTTCCTGTCCATTAATGAACAGTCAACGTCATTTAAATATTATTACACTATAATGACTTTATTATTATTATTATTATTATCATTTATTATTATTATATATTATTATTATTTACATCATTCGAAGCCATTCAGGATGCGTAATACGCTCGATTTGCATGCCGCGAGCCAGCTCGACTTCGGGAAGCTCACTGTACTGGCCATAGTTGAAGTCGCGATTCGGCACTATCGTTCGCCGTTTCAGCTCCTAATGGATTGTTCAAAAATTGTTTCACTCTTTTTTTAAAAACCATACGAATAATTAATAAAAAAGAAGACTGCCGCTGGTTTTACGTAAAAAATTTTTCGCAACATTTTATGAGCAAGTCGCCAAAATCAAGGTGAGTACTTTAATCATGCAGAAGAATGCGGCTGGCTCAAAGTCAATGTAGAACTTGTGCGCGACCAAATGAGGCTGTGCGAGCAAAATTGGCACGTCGCCAATTCCGAACACACATGATAGCTGAGCCATCTTTCCTGAAAGTATTCTTCACCTGTTTTTCTTCTTCTTTTTCTACATTTATTTTGAGAACCAAAAAGATGACTACATCCCCTTCATAACGCAAGCAATGAGCAAGAACTTGCCAAAGCAGGCACTCGACGTCCATTGTTGATATCGACTTATGTAGTAGCTTAGAATGCATGGCACGCGCTTGCATTTCTAAAGAGCTTTTGATTTCTCATGATTTTTTCAATTATAGTATATACATATATGAAAAAAACATACATCTGAATTAAACGTGTCATATTGATCAGTTCTTTTTTTCTTCGTTTGAAAATCGAAGATGAATGCATGTGTAAGTGGAGAATAACACTTTGTTGAGAAGCTCGCTTGCGGATGCTACGTTTCCATGGCGACTCGCCCTCTCGAGAATCGCCTCCAGAAGGCCACTCGCATTCCAGCCTCCCGGCATGGGCAGTGCTGAAAGGATGTTCATATCTTGGAGCCCTACACATACATATGTATTTATGGATACATACATGTATGTATGTATATACATACGTAAACCAAGACAAATACATATATGTCGTGGTCTATAATCTGTATACATAAGACCCCGCTTTATTTTGGCATTATTTATATACATAATTATCTACGTATGTACAAAAATAACGACAAAATAAAATTACTGGGAGTTGCAATAAATAAAGAAAGTATATACTATAATGTCACAAAAATGAAGAGATACAGTTTAGATTCTTTGGTATAGATATGTAGATGTATTACAACTAAGAATAAGCAATTAAACGCACCCTGCGGATTGCCAGCAACTGTCGCCCAGAAGGACTCATCCGGAATATCAGTTCCCTAAAATAAAAGTGTTCGAAAGAATTCTTCTTTCTTCATCTTTTCGTCAGTATGAAATTGTAACTTTCAAATTAAAATTGTACTTTTCAAGCACATTTTCATTTCTGCGAATAAGAAGAGTTTCAAAAGAAATGAAGAAAATCAAACCTTCAGGAATTCGAGCTGGGCGAGTGCCACCTTGTCCTTAACGATAACATTGACAGCGGCGCGTGGAAGGAGCGATGACAGCGAGGATTTGAAGAGAGGCAAGGGACTAGTGCCAAGCTGAAGAAAAAAATTTCTTGTTTTTCACAATGTAAATGTCTTATTTCTTTTCCTTACGAAGAACATATTGCTTAAACAGCCGCGCATTCAATCTGTCTTAAGTTTGAAACATGTTCAAAACAATCTTGTTTCGAACATGTTCGCAATAGAAGAATTGGCAATTCTTAATACACATGTGTTCCGAACATGTATCCACCTTGTGATCATTTATTCGCTTGTGTGCACTTCCTGTCTCGAACTTCTGAGGTGGTCACTTGGTCAGAACAAGCACGAAAATGGAGAGACAACGCAAAGATGGAGACGCAGGTTGTTTACGAGCAAAAGCTGCTCCGGTGTGCTTTTGCTCGTCACCAACGAAATAGCATAGGGCAGAGAGAAAAAGAAGTCGACTCTCGCTGCCTGCATCTCATTCTTACCCCTCGTGTCCCATTTTGCGGTGGACTGTAGTACTGAGCCCCATGCTAATTATTATCCCATGTCAGCACTGTTGGCTAACCTGCCTTTTTACTGACTGAATAAATCTGTTGAAATTTGCATCTCTCTCGAGCGGCAGGGCAAAGATTGTCTGTAACCTCATCGCCTCATTCCCCAAGCGGAGCCGTGATCTAGTGGATAACGTGATTATTAATTGTTTGCAAGTGAAGGGTTCGAATTCCTTTGCGGACAATACATTTGCGGAGATTTGGTTGAATGTGGTGAGCTCCACATGTCTCCAGCTTATTCTCAGCCTATGACAACAACGACAATGTTGCGAACAATTGTTCCAAACATGTTTAAAACTTCAGAAAGATTAAACGCGCGGCAGTTCAAAAACCCAATTACTGACAATGCGCTTATAGCCGAGCCGATGATTTGGCAGTGTAATGACCTCGGCATTAACAGAGTTGTTGAGTTGCTTGAAAATTCGAATCATCTCCAAATTTGTTCGAAGAGGCAGATCAACGCCGGAAAGATACTGAACGACTCATAATATCATGGTGTTGATTTTTATGCTTAATTTCATACTTGAAAGTATGTCCAATTGCCTTCTAAGCCATTCAGCATCTTCATACAAGAGTGAACGGCAGAAATAATTTCATGCGACCCGTATTCAACTTGTCCGACTTTCTTAAAAAAAAGATTATTATTAGGCGGTTCCTCAATGTTCGTTTGTTTAATTCATTTAAATGCTGACCAAGACGTGAACATTCGAAAAGCATCTAGGGAGCTCCTCGACGAGAAGCTTGAAGTAATCTTCCGAATTGCTGGGAAGAGCTATGCAATACTCGTTTTGTGGATGGTAGAAGGCCGAGAACATGAAGATGAACTGGAACAATTAAGCGTACAATGTAATGTGGGAAAATGAAAAAAAATGTTTTTAATATTTTAAGAACAATATAGTACTAATTTAACAATAATAACTGTAGGTGTTATTGATTTAATATGCATTATAAAAAAATAAATTGTCATACAATTGTACCTGCACAAAATCTTTGTAGATCAGAATGCCATACGCAATCGGATTAGCTGCCTCATTAGCGCTTGCTGCGTTGGCTCGAAATTCGAACGCATCGCGATACAGCGAGCACCTGAACACCAACAATGAATCAGCTTAAAAAAAATTGAGAAACATAGTTAAAGGTTCAAAAGTAGCAATCAATGCCATCAGAGTATTTATTTCTCAAAGTGAAAAAAATGTTCTGATTATCGGTACGTACGCATTAATATGCCATTTTCTACTCATCTCACATTGCATTTCGTCATTGAGACGAATAATGGTTTTGAAAGAGCTTTGAGGAAATGAGAGAGGCTAAAAATCGGCGGAAATGTGAAAGTGTTCAATTATTTTAGGTCACATTCCCCCTTTAAGCCATAAATATATGAAAATAAAGAAGATTGAAATCGGGCCATACCTATTATGGCTCTCGAGAATGTCTCGAAGGACGGAAGCCGGATCAAGGGACCACTTTCGGGCGGCGGCCACTGCATCCGGCGTTGATCCGTTGATGACCGCGTCGCAGTCCAGTGGCAGCGCTTCGAGCCACGTCTCACCAGGTCGTCTCGTAACCCAGTAGCCGCCCTTGACGCCAAAGTCAGAAGAAGACTGCTTATTGTTACGAGGGCTCCTTAAAATTACAAGGAATTATCTTGTCACTTCATTTAGATTTGTATGAATTTCACAAGTATAAATATGTTAACCTTATATAGAGTAGAAGTAGAAATAGCAATGAAGCACATACTGCAAGCTTTTTTAAGTTGCCGCCAAAACAGCGACGTTTTCGCCACATTGCGAAGAGGCATG
Source organism: Allodiplogaster sudhausi (assembly GCA_945643635.1). Taxonomy (NCBI): domain Eukaryota; kingdom Metazoa; phylum Nematoda; class Chromadorea; order Rhabditida; family Diplogasteridae; genus Allodiplogaster; species Allodiplogaster sudhausi. The sequence continues at coordinate 839,942 of CALZFC010000100.1, read as the reverse complement.
CGAGCGAGCTTGAGACTCGGCAAGCCGTAAACCTGCAAACGAGGAACGAAGGGGAGTGCAAACAAGAGAAGGGGGCATTAGAGACAGTGAGGAGCATTGGGAGCGCGCAGAGAGACCGTGAAGTGGAGAGGGAGAAGAGTCAGAGAAGGAAATGGAATGCATACGACTCTTATCAATAGTAACATGGCAGGCAATGGGCTTCTCTTCATGCAAACATTCAAGCTCTCCAGTATATGATTCCTCTTTAGGGTTAAATGTAATTATGGAACATTATTTAATGATATTATTTATATTCGTGTGGGTAGGCGGAATAAATGGACTGAGAGCTTTAAATAGAGACATTTTTCTTGTGGCGACAAAACAAAGAAAGAATGCTGTAATGGTGAGCCTGTTCATGAAGTTAAGAATGATCATTAGATCTTTATCCTCAAACTTGGGTAATTAAAACCACAACTTAGAGGTTCACAACAAAGAAGAAAGCAACTAGTCAAGACAAAGAAAGAATATCAAATGAAATGAAAGGTTCTTCTCTTCTTTTCCAAGCAAAGTCGTAAAACACTTTCCCATATTAAACAGGCTCAAACAAGCAGAAAGGAGAAGCTACTTTTTCCCAGGTGAAGAAGGATTCAACCAAACATAGAAAGAGCTATAGTTTCCCACACTACAAACATATCCTTTCGTCAAAATTGGAAGCGAAAGGGAAATAAATATTGGGCGTTTCTTCGACGTATGTATGGATACTGCAGAAACAAAGTGCCCTGACGACGGATTCGTCTTGGCGAGTGCTCGAGAAAATAATGAACAGCAAACAACGACTTTGCAAATGCGGTTCCGATGACCTAGACAAGAGGCTTCCATTAAGAGCAGGCATAATCAGTTAACATTTCACGATTAGATTATAATATGACCCTTTTTTGACTTGAAACATTCGCATACAGTATTAGGGAACGCTTTATCCGTCGTTTTACGCATATGGGGTGATATCAAGCTAGAGAGAGAGAGATAGATAGAGAGTTTCATTCTTATTAGATGTCTTCATTTCTTGATCCTCAGGAGCCGCCATCATAGCAACGCCCCACAAGCGAAGCTCTTCGCTCAGAGAATGCACTTAGGCATGCGCAATATTTTGACAACAAACAACGCGTGAGCCTGAGTCCAGAACTTCTCTACTATCTACAAAGGGCATTCTTCCTTCTCTGCACTCACTTTTTCTTGCTCTCAGTGCAAACTGAGTTCAAGATCAGCAGATTTATTTTGTTTACGAAAACGAATATGTCGTAAAAAAAATTTGTATTCCTTCTCATCACTGCAGACTGCCTTTATTATTTTGCTTTACCTTGAATCGTTGCAAATTACTCGCTAATTGGTGCATGTCTGGCTCTGTTACGATAGCGAATCAGAAGAACGAGATAACAAAAATTTGAGAGTTACTGCCAACGTTTGGAACCTCTAAATCTTATTCTTTCTTTTCAATATATCTTTTAAAGTTAAAGAATGAATCAATGAGTTTTGCGACATGCTTGTCGTATATATGGAGAAATATCTCGTAAGAAGATTACCACAGCCGCACTAGCTGCACTATTGCACTTGCCCTTTCGAAAGTACACCATCCTCCCACCTGGACATTAATAAACTGTGTTCCGCCCGGATGCACATTCCTTATGCTGCCTACCAAGCAACATAACTATGTTCACTTATGCTTGATTGCTCACATCAGCTGGCGGAGATTAACAGAAAATTTTTTTTGTAAATGAAAGAATTCATGTCCTATCCTTTTCGACAGAAACTGGAAGGTAATTTTGAGATCAAAAGGGAATCTAGAAAGTACACGCATACTAAAGGAACTGTTGATATGAAAAAATGCCCATGAATGGTCGGCAATTCCAAGAAGGACACGCCCTAAAAATAAGCCCAACAAAAATGTAAGCTCAAAATTCCAGTGATCCAGACTCTATAATTATTTCACGCTGTACGATTCTTACATTCGCAGACGACAACGGAGAAAAATCAACCATACGGTTGTTTGAACTTGTCCTAACGTTGTTTTATAATGAATGGAGCGTTTCGTACAAAGTGCTTAAAATATAATACTTAGTAGATAGTGTTAAAAGGCTTTTCCCGCCGCTTTTTCCGATCGAATGAGTGCTCCCACCATAATCCGTGTTGCACGATCGTAAGCTCGTGTATAATCTCCCTTCTGACATCATTGAACCCTTTTAGTGACTTTTTAAGCTGAAGCGAAATTACCTTCCATTTGCGGTGATATAACAACGCCTTTCCACCGAGATGTCCCTTTAAGCCAATCTTCCAGAGAAATTCAATCGAGACTAACGCCACTTATGTTTTACAGCATTATTGATGAGCGTGTCTCCTTCGGAATCGATTGAAGATAATAATCATTACATTTTCGGCGAAACATGCTTCGAAATCGTGAGTTCTTACAAGTAATTCATATCTGGAGTTTCAAAAAAAGAAGAAAGGAGATCGCTTGCCGGCTTACTATGGATTTTTTTTATGAAGCTCTCCCCCTATTTTTTCAGATGCAGAAACTGCTTATGGTGTCGATAACCGCCAGTGTGTTACGTACCGTTGCCTTCTCTGCCCTTCTTGCCGTCCACATTCGCATTGCAAAGCGATATCATATCAATTTCGTGTATGTGCTCACTTGTATCCTATTCACTCACATTCAATTTGATTTCACCAAGTAACTTTGTTGTAGCTTAACTCGTTAAGACTAAGCTAGCTAATTGTTAGACTTGGCCCTTTTTGGCATAGTTTGCTAAGACTTGGCTCTTTAAGACTTCTCTCGTTAAGACCTTAGCTCATGAACACTTAAGTAGCAAGTTTATGTAGCAAGTGAACTTTTATTGAAGCGTCGCGATCTTAAGGTAATAATTTCAGCGTCCTTTTCGGTGCTGCCCAAGGAGCGTTCATACTTAACGGAGTCACGACGCTGGCGATCGCCACGTTGCTATTGTTCAATCCAGAGGAGCGCGCATTCACTTCGTTCTTGCGGTGAATCGTCTTTATCCGTTAATTAGCCGATACCACCGTTCGTTATTATCTCGTAAATAATGTAAAAGCTAAAAACTATTATCAATACAAATATGACTAGTGCCTTATAGAAGTTCCGTTTGACTGCGCGCAAGCAAATAAAGAACATTTTCATTATTATCTCACTTTATTATCACAATATAAACAAATTCATATCAAGTAAGTTTAAAAACCATTATGAATACAACTATGACAATATCCTAATAGAAGATCCCTGCAAATAAAAAGAAAAAAAACATTTATTTTCAGCGGTACTCTGGAAAAGGCGGACAAGTCAGCGTATATGCTCGTGCTCGTCCTCGTATTCTTGATCATTGTCGAGCGAGCGGTCGCCACTTGCCTACGTGGCCGCTACGAAAGGATTCGGCCACCGCTTGCAGTGCTCGTCGCTATTCTCCTCTTTACGGCGCGTTTAAATTTATGTTCTCTCTCTTTTTTGCTTTCCCTCTTTTCTACTGCTTTCATAATCTCTTCCTTGAATTCAACTCGGTTAGAAGGCCATTTGGCAGCTCTTAAAGGAGAGAATACCATTTGTGCTTTTGCTATTACTTTCAGCGGGCTTGTGCGACCTACGAAAGAGCATTTCCTATCGAAAAGCTGTAATTTAATAAGCCTGAATTAAATATTTCTCGACGATTATCATCCTCCTTTAAGATGTAGATTTCTGCCATAGAATCTCTAAATGTGCAATCTCGTGTAGCAGTTGATTCCGCGCTATCATTATCATCATTTTCATCCTCCCTTTGTGCAGACCATCTTGTGCGCCGCGTTCGTCCATCTTGTCGAAGGGCGCCTCGGTGATCACGCGTATGTACTATTCGCCAGTTCATCCATCGAACTCGTTGTGAGTGCCAGTGATTCCCTAGATATACATTTCTTAAGACGATTTTTTTTACTCTTCTTCTAAAGATGAACAAATAAAATGATAATCATGAAATAAAATTTGTTTTTTTTTGGCTACACGTAATATATATATATTTAAAAATATAATAATAAATATTTAGACAGCGATTACGCTGCTAATTCGCAACCGCGCCGCCTTCTCTGCCAGTTGGCTGCGTGACCAGCCAAGCCGCAGTACGGTGAACGGCGGCACCGTCCTAGCATGCCGCTTTCAGCTCGCCGAGAACCTCCGCGTCCTTCCCGCGACGATCACCTTTGTCTCTTTCTCTCCTTCTCACTCTCTCTCTCTATCTCTAACTCTCTCAATCTCCCATTCTCTCTTTATCTCTTTGTATTCGTTCTATTTGTCTCTTTCTCTCTCTCACTGACTCTCTCTCACTCTCTCTCTCTCTCTTTCTCTCTCTCTCTCTCTCTCTGCCGCTCTCTATCTTCCATTTTCTTATTCTCTCTTATCTCTCTGTATTCGTTCTCTTTATCTCTTTCTCTCTCACTCTTCTTATTCTCTCTGTCAAACTCTCTCACTCAAAAAAAAAACAACATTCCAAGGTGTGCCTCTCGGCCCTTCTCTTCATCACCGACTACATTCCTGTGACGATCTTCGGGATCGGCCGCAACATTGACGAGTCTCTCTGCGACGCGAGCCGCGCGCACAAGTTTCTCGTGCTCAAAGGGATCTCCTTCACGATCAAGATGGCCATCCCGTTGCTTCTCTTTACTGTGCATCGTCCGTATCGCAACGGTCTGCTCTCCGTGCTTCATTTGCTCCGACGAAAGACGCCCGGCGAACTTAGGGTTCGATTGTTGTCTACTTGGCGCTTGTTTTTGATCATATTCATTACATGCAATTGTCACATTGTTCTTTACTTACAATCTACTTATGCCGTCTAATCAGACCTCTCCATCATTCTCAGAATGTTCTGAACCATCAACTGGTCGCGTCTTCATCTGTAGACGCCCACTTTGCGAGCCTAGCCGTTGCGTGGAGTATGCCACCCACGAAACCGTGTAAGAGGCGTCCATCGGCGACTTCCATCATGAACAATGCGATAAGACCCACTTCAGAGCGTGGAAAATGACGTCATCATCGCGCTTTACATGTGTATATTTGTATGTACAGTGATGTGCACCAACAATGGCAGAAATGGGCGCTGCGTGATGCCGCGTGCCAATCAGACCGCATTGAATAAATTGATGCAGAAGCAACCAAATATAAAGATCCGGATATGTACAGAATCACGATTTTCTGGCACATCGAGCACACAGACTTTTAAAATGTAATTTTACAACTTTTTTCAATAAAGTTATTAAGAAAATAATTACCGTATTTTGACTATCGTGAAGTTCACTATACACACGACAAAAAAACACACACGAAATATGACACATTCTGCATTCGCCAAAGTTGCGTATTTCCGCATGCTTCCTTACTCGTTGTGCATACTAGCGATTCAACTTTGAATGACGGATTATAGCTTATTCTGCCATAATGTGTCCTCGCTGCCACTTTTGGCTCTAAATGAACGGTTGATCGGTCCACGTTTCGAACTATATTTCATTGCGCCGAGAAATGTTTCGTATTTGTCGTGGCCATGATACTTGTTGTTGATTCAAGTGGAGTTATATTGCAGCAGACAGAATTTTTCGAACGACTTTACGACGAGAATGATCGACTGGCCTCGGAAGAATGCGCTGGTCTAGCTTTCTTAAGGCCTGGTCAGCTTTTTCTCAAACTTTTGTTCTGTTTGGAGTTGACTAGTTGAATTACACACTTCAACCTGATTGCTCCTTAGTTGTTTATTTTCTTTGCATCATTCACAAAGATATTTCGCTCGTCCGAATAGTTAGTGAAACGGGGTTTGACTGGTTAGCTTGCGAAAGTCATGGCCAACAACTGCTCATTTTGTGTTTTATTTGGAATTGAATGCTATTAATCTTGCGTAGTATATATAATCAGCATCTTTTTTTCTAAACTTTTGGAATTATTAATTACGAGAACGAGATGGAGAAACTTGTTATCTTATATCAGGATCGCAACTTCGACTTCCTGCCCACATTTTCGCGTATCGCTGAAGCATGGAGAAGCTCAAACTGGCGTGCTCCATCGCTTCATCGCCTTCTCGAGTTCTCAGCTGAACAGGTACACATGTTTCTTCGGTTTATCAGTATTCTTTCTAACATTATATGAGAACATGCTATATAGTCGCATCTTTCGCAGTAGTCTTCTCCTTGTATACTTTAAGTCCTTCCTTGCATTCGATATTTCGTACTAAATGACCATAATTCTTTGCATTATTCTAGCATTCTGGTTCACTCTTTCAAAATTAAAACTCAGTCCAATCACTTATATTTTCTCGCTGAAGATCAGGCGTTAAATGTACAGCAATTCTTTAACGGTCATGCTAAATCTACAGTAAGAAGTGTCCTTTACTACAGTATGATTCAAACTAAACCATCTGTTCATTAAATTTCTGCAACTTTTTTCTTCTTCATTTTTTGCATATTAACTTAGAGATGGAAAACCCTTGTCTTTAATCAGGATCGCTCGAGTGCTCGAACCATCACATACGGGATGCGCAAGAATGCGGGGGAAGTCTCTGGTGTGCATAGAGAAGAGTCCCCTGCTCTAATTCCTGATTCTAAGATGTGTATTGTGTTTTCATTTTTAAAGTTAAGTGAAATACTTAGAATGTTATTTTTACAGGTTAGAATAGTTTCCTTGTTGGAATTATTTTAGTACTATGGGCTAGATGGTTTTCTCTTATTTCTCTGTGGTTTTTTATCTCGAATATATCTTTCTGATTATGCATTTTCCTTATTTTCCTGATTAGTTTGCATTCGTGTGAAGAAGGGGCTTTGCTGACAAACACTGTGTCGTGGACTCCTTACTGTTGCCTGCGTGATGGGCCATAGGGGTGTTTTCTTCTCTCTTTGCTCATGCTAGAATTTGTGATAATGAACAAGAGACATGTTGTGAGGGATTCTGTTACAGTAATCAATTTGTGTTGGCTTAACAAGTGGTTATGATAGAGTCTGCAGAGCCATACAGTATTTTAGCTTTGCGCGATTCTGCGAAACAGTGTGACTTTCTTTTTGGGCTGTCAGTTTCATTTAATCGAATGAAATAAAATTTTTTGCCTTAAAATAAGCATATTTTCGAAACCTTAACTAACTTTTTTTTGGTTTAAGGAGAACGACGAGTTGCTCGTGGCTGGATTCGGTCGCGAGGGCTACGCAGCGTCGGAGATATTCCCTTTGTCCGCTTCAAGATTGCCAAGGATCCCTCATCGCCCTCTTGAAGGGCAAGAAGGAGAGACCGCGTTCGTAGAGTCTCCCTCTTACTCTCTATCGCACCGTTTATTGTTATACCCTTATTATGAAACGACATTTTTTAAATGTTGTCACATCTAATTGCAAAAATTTTACGACTTGTGGTTTCTTGTACATTGAGAGAAGATAAAGAGACAATTTGTAGCTGGAAAGTTCGGAGGGGGGGGGCCTATGGACGAAACTTTGAGCTGGAAAAAGGTTCGCGCTTTTCAATCAGTTGATGCTTTGCTGAATGTTTCTCAGGGCCTAGCGATAGGATATGATTGAGCTCCCTCCCCTCTTATTCAAATTGCTAATTTGCTTCTCGTTTTTTTATGTTGAACTACCATCAATGGGGAGGTGTCGCGGTCGAGCGAAAATTATATTTAGCTGTGCATTAGGATAGCTGTGCATCTCGGAGAAGCGAGTTGTGTGTTGTTTATTGGTTATAGTATCACTGAGTGGTGCAGTGGGCGTGGGTTCGGATCCCCTCCGCAGCTCGGCTTTTGCGTCCAAGGTAATCGCAATTCGGAATTGGAAATTCGAGCATGCAATGTGTTTGGAAAAAGTATCGAGCCTTCTAACGACCCAGCGAACTGTGTCCCTCTTACAAGTAGCCAACGACAGGCCGCGTTCCACATTCTTCACCTCAGATCGTTTCCTCTCCCCTTTCCGTTTCTCTCTCTCTCTCTCTCTCTCTCCCTCTCTCTCTCCCGCTCTCTCTGTCCCTCTCTCTGTCCCTCTCTCTCTCTCTCTCTCCCTCTCTCTCCCTCCCTCTCTCTCTCTCTCCCTCTCTCTCACTCCCTCTCTCCCTCTCTCTCCCTCCCTCCCTCTCTCTCTCCCTCTCACTCTGTCCCTCTCTCTCTCCCTCTCTCTCTTTCTCCCTCTCTCTCTCATAATCTCACCCATGGATGTTAGAGAAAAAGCATGCCTGAGAAAAATCTGATGACTAACGATAGTCTGCGAGCAAACTCGAGGTGAGCTTGCTCGCGATGTGGAAGAGAAGGCAGGGGAGAGAGGAGGGTGAGAGAGAGAGAGACTTAGACTAGCCGCAATTGCCTCTCAGTCAGCGTCTTCGGAAGCGGAAACCACCTGGTAACCAAGGAATAAGTAAAACAAAACTGGCAATCATTCTTGAAAGTATTCTCTAGTCAAATAGTAAAATATGCACTGTTTATACTGAGTAGTGAAAAATCATTGCATATCGGCTGCTAAAGGATTTGATACAGCAAAAGGTTTTTTTTAACAGCAAACGTGATAACTAACGGTAGTTGGCGAGCCCATGCGAGGCGGGCTTGGCAGAGTTGGCTTGATTCCATGGCTCGGGCCGACTAGAGCATCCTCGCATCCACTAAGACTGGAGGCCATGCTTCAAAAAGATCAATCTAAGAAATCATTCAAGAAATAAATAAGTGGTACTAAAATGATAATTCATAACCAGAAGTTGCAATCGCGACAGCATTCTATCTTTCTTATTTAGGTTCTATTAAACGCAAAGAAACTTATATACCGCTTGAATATATATCGTAATCCAATCTACCGCACTGTCCAGCATACAGTAATCCGGCAAAAATGGAAAACATTTTCGATGTGTTTTTTATGGAATTTTAGTTTAAAAAGTGACGACTGACAAGCTGTTTGCAAGGTCAAATTGTTTGGCCGCGGAGCTCTGTTGCGTTGCTTCGACGCAACTTCGAGGCCAGACCTAGCCATGCATCGTTTTCGCAGTAGCACGGATATCTGAACACGATGGCAAGAAGTTAAAAGACACTCATCAGTCGGCTGTCATCATTTAACCATGAAAATATATCCTGAGCTTCACAATTGTCGTGGGAAACAAATCTACTCTTACAGCAATCCCACACAAATTTTTCGGAATTTTTTTTGTTGCTGAAATCCACTTAATGCGTGAAAAAAGAATACAAGATTCATTTGTCATTCTGAGAATTCTTTCGTAAGCTAGGTGTTAAATGTTAGAGCAAAATGAGCAACAATCATCGGATGAATTTTGCTAAAAGGGCAAAAAGAACCCCCAACAAAAGCTTGTCTTAAGGAAAATGCATTAAAAAACTAGGCGAATAGCATGAACACCTTCTCGAGGACGATTCCCTTGGTGTGCGACGCGCCTCCGAAGGGATTGAGCGCGCGCCGAGATGCGCCTTCTTGAAGCCATTGTCGTTCCATCGCTGTTCACGACGATGTATCTTTACCTTGCTCGCAGTACGGATTCCCATCGGCTTACCCGTGGCTCAAGTCTGCGAAATACCCTGATTAGTCATTATAGATCCACCACCAACAACAAATTCAACAAGAACAGCAATGCAAATGCCTATATACAAGCTGCGCATCACGAGAATTAAGGCCGTTGGAATGTACTTTAAACTAGTCTCCTCAAGATAAATATTCTATTTTCGAGTCAACAAAGCTTGCAATTTGTGCATATACATCATTCAACTCGAAAGCTAACCCCCAACTACAAAAAAAATCCGATTGTTAGGCATGACTTTCGCGAGGAAAGTAAACCACAAACAAACTGTATTAACTAAACGGATGCATGTTTTATGATAGCTGAAAAGAAAACAACAAAAAAAAGAAGTAATTAGGCTATAATCTTCAGTATCAACACATATCTGGTCTTGAAACAGAACAAATACTGAAAAAAGCTGACCATGCCTGTCCTAAGCAAGACCGCGCCCTCTTCCGATGGTCTGGCGGTCAATTCTCCGTGAAATCGGTCGAAAATCGTTCGCACCTTCTGTATTCTGCAAGATAACCGCTATTTCAATCAACAATAAGAATCAAGGCCAACACTTATGCGAAACATATCAAGGAACACTGTTACATGGACCGATGTCTGGGTAATTTAGAACTAGAAGTGTCAACAACGACATAGAAAGGCGGAATAGGCTATACTTCGCCATCCAAAGGTGATTTGCACCGTGAAGCAATCAACGTAAAAGCTCAATAAGTATGGAAGCCGGCGGAAATACGCAACTTTGGCGTGCAAACCGAAATGCAGAATGTGTCATATTTCGTGTGTGTCTTTCTGTCGTGTGCCTAGTGAGGTTCACGATAGTCAAAATACGGTAATTATTTTCTTAATAACTTTATTGAAAAAAGTTGTTAAATTACATTTTAAAAGTCTGTGTGCTCGATGTGGCAAAAAATGTTGATTCTGTAGATATCCGGATCTTTACATTTGGTTGCGTATGCATCGATTTATTCAATGCGTTCTGATTGGCATGCGGCGGCACGCCGCGCCCATTTCTGCCATTGTTGGTGCACATCACTGTATATACATCGCCGTCAAACTAGAAACATGTACATTGCAATACGCATAATCTGCATTATCGCTTTACTTTTCACGCAGTCTTTTCACTGATTCTTAAGAAAGGAGATTCAAAAGAAGATGCATTCATTGAAATAATAATCTTCTGCTAACGTTTGATCTTCGAAATAGCTGAAAAGATTCCTTACGCAAAGGGATGATTATAAAGGCGAGAAACTACAGACATTACAACTGCACATTTGAATCAGACACGCTATTCAAAGTAATTGACGTTGAAAGCGAGCAGCTTTTGCATAGCATCAGTCACTTTGCCCGCCTCCTCTTTCGCAAGCACTTCGACGTCTCGCTTCATCTAAACAAATAAAAATGGCTAACCACACTGGTGGGTTGAGCAAAAATGCCTTATGGAAAGTGGTCATTATTGCTAAAAGACTTTGCAACAGTAGAACAAGACCCAACCTAGGTCTACACTTTTTTTTGCTTTTCTGACCGTTGTCTCTCGAAATTACATGTATTCAAATGTATTCATGTGTTAGACAAAAAAGCGCGAAGTCAAGAATGAGCTTTTCACGCCTTTAAGCACTCATTCATACCTTTCCTTCGACTTGATCGATATTCAGTTGTCCGCAAGCAAAGTCATACAGCAGTTGAGTGAGCACCTTCTGAGCAGCGGCACCCAGCGTAGGCATCAGCACGGCAGCAGTCTGTTGTGTGGCATACATACAACTGGTGTTTTTAAAGAAAGAATTTAAAGAAAAGTTTAAGATATGAAGAAAAATCCAAGTCCAAATAAAAGAAGCTAATCTACCTTACTAATGTCGGCATTCACAGCGTTAACAAAGATCTGTAACGCGTTGAGAGCGGCACACTGAAATTAGAAATTATAGGTTTTCCAGCCCTTGTCCATTGTATTGTTAGTCAAGCTTCTTCAAAAGTGGGAGTGTCTGCAAATAGACATGAGAGAGAACGTGTATTTTAAGGAGAGCGCGCGCTATGTTCTCTCTTATTCTCTTGTTTTTTGCCTGAATCCTCTAATCTGTCGCCTTCCTAGTATCGTCTATTAAGCAATAATAATATGTTGTGTAAGGGTTGGAGGTTCTCTCAAATATGTGTAAACAACAGCTTTCCGATATTGCTTTTGTATGGTCCGTCTACTTTTGCAAACAAAGTAAAATATCTATTTGAACGGACCTGCTCGTTGTAGCTACCGAAAGTGCCCACGAGCTGGTTGAATTGCCGATACATCTCATGCCATGTTACGTCCTTCTTCTTCAAAACACCAGCCAACTCTTTCGCGTGTTCCGGAGAGATACCAACAAAACGGACAGCAGCCTGGAAAGAAGTGTTATAATATCATATACTACTGCAGTCATCAAAAGTCCCCATCTGACAATGAGTCATCATCATCGTCTACCTTTTACTGCCACATTGGAAAGTGGTTTACCATTGTTCTTCTTGTGCTGTTTATTGGCAGTGTCGCTGACCTTGGACGTTTTGTCATCATCTCCTTCGATGTGGCGGACCAGCCGTTCACGGATAATCGCACGTTGCAGCGGGCCACCTTTTATCTTGACAAGGTGGCCAATAGGCGGTAGTGAAAATGAGCCAATCAACTCGTTGTTCCCACTCATTCTGAGCACGTCTTCACTGTTTGCAATCACAAGCGGAGCCAACAGATAGAGGAAGTTCATCCTAGAAGAAAATTTTGTTTTCAAGTGTTTGTCTCATACCTACTGATAAGTAAATTTTACATCTCTAAAAATCAATAAAATGCTAGCCTTTTTCCAGATGGACGACACTCGTCTGTTAAAAGTGATGACCAATGAGCTATCCTTTATTATATGTATATGCATTCGCCGAGAGAAACGATTATTTGCAAAAACGACCGTTCAAACTTCAAATATAATGCATTGAATGCGTTCATATTTGAATGCACACCGCCATTTCATTTTCACGTTATGGAAAAATCATTTATATTTGATCAAATTGAATCCTCTTATTGGTTAGTCATCTCTGCTGGTTCGGAACGTTGATTGATACTTTTTTGCATGATTTGTGTCTTCCCCGATTCCTGACTTTAATTTCTCCCTTTTCCATCAAGAGGGGGTATTCGTCATTAGGAACGCGCGAATCATTTGTCTGCCCAAACAATAAGGGCAACCGTCAAGGAATCGATTGAGCAATCAAAACAGCAAAATGCGAGAAGCACCTTCTAGCTTCGTCCAATACACACTCTTTTAAAAGGTGGAAGTGCCCCAACCTAAATGGACCTCTATCCAGTTTTTGCTCTGCCGTACAAAACCGACTTTGCCGCAATAAGCGAAGAGTTTGTCATCCTGTGCAAGGCGCTTCCACACTCAGGTGGACTCACATGTAAAATTAAATTAACTATTTTCTTATTAATAAAAATAAGAGTCTTCCTATATTTTATTAATAAGAAAAGCATTGAAAAATAATTAAATTAAATTCGAATCTCCCCATCTTCAGTGCTCCCCATCACGGCAGGAAGAACGCTTCACGAGCACTTCGCTGTGCCCATACGGCTTCTGAGGATCGGTGGTGATGTCTACGATAAATCAGCTGCTGCTATCCAATTCAATGCCTTCAAGGAGAAAGTGTTGTTCACAAATGCAGAGACAGTCGCTTTTCTTACCGAGGTCTATAATCTTATTCCATAGACTATTTTCTCATTTTTTCATGTATATTAGCATTCTTCCTTACAATTTATTTTATATTTTATCTCAAATGTGAAATATACATATATCTGAACTTGTAATTGTTAGGACCAGGGAGTCGTTGGCTGCGTGGCTGAGCTTAATCTGCGCACCGGAGAACGGAGGTAGATTTTGCTTAAAAAGTACGCTCAATGCTATTTCGTTTCAAAATTAGTGAAAACAAATAATTTAATAAAGGCTTTGTATACATTTATTTTCTACCTCCCTAGAAACTCTGCGGAGAATTCGATGACGGAAGAGCGGCTCGAAAAGCAGCGTGCGCTCACTGCCAGGAATCGCCTGAGCGACGTTGCATGCTTTCTCGACTTTCTTCAACAGCCCGAAGCTGACAGCATTCCCGTTTGTTTGTTTATTTACTTGTATGTTTTCTTGTTTTTTTGTTGTTTATCTTCGCGTTTATTTACATATGTCTCGTTGTAGAGAGAGTGCCTCTAGTACTTCCTGTTTGGCAATCAGCAGCTTTATTTTTTTCTGAAACCCCCACAGTTTGTTGATAGTCCATTTGTTTGTTAGAAAGAAAAGTCATTTCTAGATATTAAAAAAAGTAAAGTAAAAATATATACTAATGCTTTGATTACGACCTCGACATTTACCATTTGTGCAGATGAACTCGGCTCTTCGAATGTTGCTCCCAGCAATGCTTCCATCACCACTACCTCGCGAATGTTTCGTCGAGGCTTGCAGCGAACGCGCCCTTCTGCTAGCAGTTTACGGACCACCATGGGTGGTTAGCGAGTGAGAGTGTATGTAATTGTATATGCACTCTGTGAGTCCTGTTACATTATACTTGTCTACTTGAGTCTAGCCAGCTCGGAATGGTATTTAATCCCTCGGCAGGCAGACTCGGCGCCTCTTCCTCACTTCCCTCCTTCCCTCCTCTCACGAGCGGGTGTACCTTATTCCCTCTCTCTGTCTCAGCAAAACCCTTCCCGCCTCGTCTTTACACATTCTATTCACTGTCCCTTTCACGGAAGGACTCAACATTGGTAACGGATATAAAGAACGGAATGTCCAGAGAAATCCAATCCAAGCACCGTCTCAGGGTTAACAGTTTCTTTTTTTCTATTTGTTCCGTCACAGCGGAGCCACCAAGGAAGGCTCCGCCCCCGACTGGAGCTGCCAAGAAGTGGTGAGGGAAGTGGAACGAGTCAGTCGAGTCGAGATCACCACCGAGAGAAGGCGGCTGCCCCTTCCCCCCTGCTCCACATGTCCCCCTCTTTAGATATGTAATGTAACAAATACCATAAAGATACCACACGAGTCCCCACGTCTTCCACGAACACAAACCACCGACATATCATTACAACAGTTCCATGCCCGTTACTTTTGAGGTCTCCCTCGCGGACACGCGCACCGGCCAGATACTCAGGCTACAGCTGGATGATGCCCTTTATGCGCCAAGCGTCGCCGTTGTCGCCGCTCACTCTGGTCGCGTCTTCTGCGCCATCAACAGAGTCGTCTTTGCGGTTCATATTCTTGTCATCAACTCACATTATGCGCTTGCTTCTTATTGTAAGAAAGTATATTTTCAGGATGATTAAGTTCAGAGTAATCAAAACTGAATAGTAATGTTTTTACTCATTTCGAACTTTTCTGAAAGTACTCTTTGAAATGGCGATTCTATATGAAACTCGTTTGCTTTCTATCTGTGTCGCAACTGAACGAGTGAGAAAGAAAAGAATGGAAACTCGCATCTCCAGGCTGACTTCCTCTCGCGCTGCAAGTCCGTGACGCCGCTCGAGGAGGTCGCGCGCGCCGTCGCATGGCGCGAGGCGCATCCGCGCGTCCGGCGACATCTCCTCGCCTCTCGCGCGATCACCACCGCCACCGGCTTTGTCGCCGCTTTCCGACGACGCCAGCCACGACATAGCAATTGCGTGTTCACATTCATGGACTGGATTCCCCGGCCTCTCCGTAACTTCCTCCCATGCTAGACTAGTCTCCAGAGTATGGATGCCGTTTCAACATTGCCAAATACTACCTCGCCCCTATAAGTTCTTTATTTATTTCACGGTTCTTTAACATTTACATGGTATATACATATGTAATTTGTTTCTGCTCTTTTCCGTAAATACTTCAAGAAGCCACCAATCTCCTCTATATCGTCACTTGTCAATGCACGCTAGCACATTTGTGTTAAGGAACAGATGATTTGCACGATCACAGGCGACACTCTATTCGAATCCTGATGTTGTCTTTGTTGTTGTTGTAGTTCCTGTTGTTGTCCTTGTGGCTCTGCTGCCGCTTCTGGCCAATGCGGCTTGTCGTTTTCCTCTGCCGCAGGTAGTGGACTTGGCGGTTCGACGATTACACTCGGCGCCTTTCGCAACACGGGGTAGATACGCCTATGAGCAAATCATTCGATTAAAAATGATCGATTTAAAAGTCGTCTCCTTACTATATTTAGCCGTGTACTATCTATTTGTTTTTTCGAGAATGGCCTACCTATTTGGGCCTAGAAAGGCCATTTCAATTCGCTCACGCAATTCCAAACACAACTTACTTTGGCTTATGTCGACGTATAGCAACATTGCGCGGTGTTGCTTGCTCGTTCGCATGCATTAGAACATCTTCAGAGTGCACAAAGTCCTTAAAAACAACTTTCTAAAATAGTAAATTTTCAAATTTTTTTTCCTCAGTATTAGAGAAAATGGTCAAGAATTATATTTCTCCTATGATTTTTTGTTAAAACAATGAAAACAGAATAAGAACATATTATCGAATCCAATGGTTACCTGTGGTGAAGATAAGCAATTAATGATTTTTTTTCTTCGAAGAGAACATATTTTACCTGCTTCGCGCTGAACGTGCTGAGTAAGTCGGAAAGACGAATGGTGACAATGCCAAAGAGGAGGGTGGCGATGAAGAGCAGAAAGCCACGGTACAGCGTCCGAATGCGACGGCCGAGCGGACGTCCTTTCATCTGTTGTCCCTTGAACATAAATTCTTCGAATATGAACAATTTTTCCTGAACATGTTTGTTCTTATAATCTATACAATTTTCCAAAATCAATACTCGGAGAAAAGAATTACAACTAGCAAAAAGTAAATAATGGATATGCATCTTTAAAAAAGGTATAGTCGGCAGATTGATTTCCTTTATGAACTCTTTCGGTAAGTCTACCACTACCAAGGAAGAAGGCGCAATCAATCCTTCATTTCGCAACGAAGATCAGGAAGAAATGAGCTGAGGAAGGGAACATAAAGAAACGATAGAAAGGCCTAGGCAGGAGAGAGGAGATTGCGACAGAGTTGAAAGATGAGACTGTTTAGTGAGAGGCAATAAGAGGGAAAAGTGAAAGCGAGAGAGAGGAAGAGAGAGATGAAAGTATGGTGAGAAAAGCATCTGAGAAGCAGAGATGCAGAGAAAACTCAAAGAGTGGAAGTGCAGCATGCTTTCCATATGGGATGTATGCAATTGGAGTGCCTATTTCACCTCAAACTTCACTTTCGTTCAATTCTTCGCCTTTTTCTTCTCTCCCCATTTCTCTATACTGTCCTCTATTTCCTTCAACGTACTGACCTAAAAGGCTGATTATCAGTGAAAGACTTCGGATATTGCAGTTGTTGAAGACTGCACCGAAGAATGCAGCCCGATTTATGCAAAGCGTTGTGTTTGCTTGAAAAAAATTTTTCGAAATGGGCAGAGTATGCTATATGTACACATGTACATATATAACTTCTATATGTCTTTGGTCGGTATGCTATATGTACACATGTACATATATAATCAATATTTGCACGACGGAAAATGCTGTTTAAGAAACAGTTTGAGCGCTGTACAAGATGTGATATGGCATTATACAATTTTGCCCGCACTTAACTAAAATAGATGATACTACATGCGCATGTACGTATTGCAATGTTGTACCAGAAAAAAATCATTGTCCGTACGCTCAACAATTGCCCTTGAAGTAGTATATTTCTTCAACACTTTTCTTCCTCAAGAATGAAATTACAGGCTCACATCAAAGTCGCGCTTACACGTCGCCCTCAATTCTGCGTAAGAGATTTTTGCCATCTCTCCTCAAGCAGTTCATAGTTTCCTTATGATGGAAATTATTTATTCGTACATCATAAAATATAGATGTGACAACATTAAGATTTATAATACCGCGTATGTAATAAGCAGGTGCAGACTAGGAAAATTAGAGGAAGGGAACGGGAGGAAGGGAGAGCTGAAACCTCCACACCTCTAGGCGTGCGACGGATGATATGCGGGGTGAGCAACTTCCCGAGGGTGGGCCAGACCGTTCAGCACGAGAGAGAGAGTGCTGCCGCCACACACCGAAAGGGCGGAAATGAGCTTCGCGCAATTCTAATTGAGGTAACACTGGTGATCATTCCTACATTTTTGATTTGCTTCCTCGTCTTGGTCGGCTTATTCTGTACAACACACCAAGACATCATTAATAACGCGGTTAGTATTCCCCTTTTCCTTCCTCCTTTTTTCTGCAAATACTCTTGAAAGGCGTATTAGGGCTAGCCTATTGGTACAGAATACAGCACATAAAGAACTGGCACCCGGGTTCGACTCCCGGTGTCTCCATATCGCTTCATCGCACACCCTACATCACGATGAAGCAAGGAGCATTAAGGTGAAACTTGGCCTGACGACCATGATGTCAATGTTCTGTAAAATCGGCATTCTCGCAGAAGATCTGCCAAAGGCAAAGGAGCTACCAATTCTAGGTGCCCTAACCAATTTTTTTGTCCATTTGAAGTCTTGTCAAGCACCATCCTGGTCATATGTATATCACACAGGCTGGTACATTGTGTACGAGATCGCACTCGTAATCGCCGCTGTCATTTCTGTCTTCGCCACTGACGAAGTCGGTCGCCTCTTCCACCGCACTCTCAGCCGCTTCACGGTGTCGCCAAAAGAGTTAGGGCATCCTGCATATTATGCTCAATGTTCATCGTCTTTATTCAATTGCTTGTCTATCATTAAGAATAATAAAGCTCTTCATGTTAAGAACTGCCGGAGAAGACGCGTCTAATCGTAAGACAACATCGTCTGCCTCTCACACTTCCGCCTCAGGAGGTATTTATGCTATTTTCAATCGTGAATTTCTAGATTAAAGTTAATTGAATCGAACTGCCAGCGCATATATGTATGTACTATGTACATATGTATGTAAGTCCACAACAATCAATGCACTTGAAACGCATGCAAGCACATTCATTATGTATTCCTAATGTACATAAGTCCTTAGAGGGTCAGTACAAGTGAAGCCAAATGGCATTTATGTAAGAAAGGATGAATTATGATCACCCGGAAGCGGGGGAAATATGGAATATTGTTAACTCAATTCCCTTACATTTTCTCAATCTCTGCAGTTCCTCTCGGGCGTCTTTCTACTATGTCTCTCTGTCTCTCTTTGGGTCCCTCGCTCTCTCTCCCTCTCTTTCTCTCTCGATGTGTCTCTCGCTCTCTCTCCCTCTCTGTTTCTCTCTCACTCTAGTCCATCTCGAAAAGCGCAAGGGCTGCTGCCGTCGCGCCAGCCGCCTGCTCTTTTCTAAACTCCGCAGCTGCCACGGCTTCTTCCTCTTCTTCTCCGCTCTCCACGTCATCAATCTCGCGTGGCTTCTCCAGCACGCGTGGCAACGCTAGCCATTGTAAGTATTTCCCGTTCTTTGATCGTTGCACCTAATTGTGTACTTCACCTTAATACGAGTAAAAACACAATTTGCATACCATTCATAATCATCATATCACAGAGTGTAATGAATTCATACGCGATGAGAAGTGACATTCAAACTATAGGCATCCTTTTTAGACCGACAGTCATTCACGACCAAGAAGAAACGACGATGATGGACGATCCGTTCGAATCATAAGGGCGTCATGGCTAATACAGTGGCACCTTGTATCCAGCATAAATTTTGGATTTTGTCAAATGTCGTTTTAATACTGATTTGGCTTTCTTATTAATAAGATTGACATGTGGAACTTTTATGCCGTATTCCTTTTCGATATGTTCCTTCGCTACACAAGCAATAGACTTGTTGCTCTGTGCACTTGAAAATTAATTGTATTTGTTCTTGTGATTTATATCAAAAGCTTGACAACTTTGATGTTTGGAAGTATTTTAGAGTAAAATTGTACACAGGCTGTCTCGTACACCGAAAGTAATGTGTGCGCATTTTTGAGTTGTATCGTAAAAATATGCGCAAAGTGAGCAAACATTGCAGAGAGTAGTGTATCTCACGACGGACCGTCTGGCACTGTCCAACAGTGAATCCTGACCCGCCATTGAATGGCGTCGGTCAGCTTGGACGGTTTTTTTTGTGTGTGGTCAATGCCTCACATTGGTCAGAGTCCAGCCTATCTCCACACATTGTCTTAACATTCATTGAGAAGAGTCTATGTCTAATGACAGAAAGTGTTCGTGGGCCACTATGCACTGTGTCTAGTCAATGAACACAGCCGGTCACCATAGACTGTTTCTTTGAGCAAGACACACTTTTCGGTCATTAACAGTCAAAAACATACGTACATACATATCTCTCAGACAGTAGTCATTTTCTTTCAGAATTAATAACAGCAACTTTCGTTTTAACTGATAATTTCAGACACTAAACCCAATTCCTATTTTCAATTCATTTTCAAAGAATTCACTGCCTTATGACGTTTGCAGTTATGTATACATTGTCTTTTTTTCCTTTGACCATTCAATGGCAACGCAAATGCACCTGTCTCTCTCCCTGGCTGCTCTATTTCCCTTCATTTACTCGCTCAAATGCCACCCATAATGTCTATCTCCCTCTCTGCTCTATGTTTCTCGCATGTACTCTCACCGTCTCTCTTAATGCCCCCTCAATGGGGTCACATATGCAATCGCCTCTCTTTCCCCTGTCTGCTCCATGTCACCCTCATTTACTCTCCTGTCTCTCAACGCCTCACTCAATGGCGGCACGTATTCGCACGTCTCTCTCGCTCTCTCTCTCTTTCTCTGTCCTTCTCTCTACATATCTCTCTATCTCTTCACCCCTCCTCCATTTCGTTCTCATTTCCCCAACCGCGCCCCTCCCTCTCTCTCTTTTCCTTCTTCCTTTCATTCTTCCCCCCTTCTCTCTCACACTCTTTGTATATCTTGTATATCCTAATCTTCGTACTGTTTTTTATACTGCCCCTTCTTTCTCTCTCTCTCTCTCTCTCTCTCTCTCTCTCTCTCTTTCTCTCTCTCTCTCTTAATCCCCCTCTCTATTACTCTTCACACAAGTCTCTGTCCTTTTTTCACAACATTTCTCTCATATGTGTATCTCAGAGATTCGTAAAGCATCATTTATTTAAAAAAAAAACTCCGGCTGCGGCGTAGTCTTCTCGACAAACCCATGCTGCCTCCTAAGCCAGGGGGAAGGAGAGGTGGAGTAGGCGAGATGCGTATGGTTGGAATGGGAGGGGGGCCAGAGTGGTAAAGACGTTGATAGAAAATAGTTCGAGGAGACGGAATGGGAGGAGTGGGAGCGGAAGTAGCTTTGGGAGAGGAAGAGACCTCATCCGTCTGCGAGTCGTTGTCGTCGACGATCAGAAACTGTTCTTCCTCGTCCCATGAGAGTGAGGACCTCATGAGAAGTTCTCGTCTGCGGAGTGCTTCCGCCTCTCGAAGGTAGACAGACACTAAATTAGAGAGGCATAAGAGACTAAATTGGTTCCAGGAAACATAAGGAAAGAGAAAGTAAAAACTAGAGTAAAGGATGAAGAAAAAAAATGACGCTCCTTGATCCTTACAGAGAGGCTCACTAAATAGGAATTGAGCGAAAGTCACGAAATAAAAAAAAATTGAGCGTACGGTATTTGAACGGTGACTAATTGAGTGAAAAAAATGGGAAATTAAAAAGTTCAACACAATTATCTAGTTTGAACTTGCTCCGATCTAAACATATAAAGGGGAAAACTTACACTTTGAAGAACGTGCATGGAACGCTGCCAGTCCATGCATCCTTGTCCTCAATGGAATAAGGTGACTCTTTGTAAATCAATAATTTGAAAAATTCAAGGATGTTGACATCCGTTTTATTTTCCACAACGAATATAAAGATACATGTTTACACTCACAGTACAGCACAGTACCCTCTATCTGCATAATAGCCGAATCGAAGAACATCTAATTGTACAGTAGATTTTCCATCTAATAAAATCCGATGCTCTGCAGCTAAAATAGTGATCTCGTGTTGCCAATAAGAATAGCTTTTTAACCATCTTTCTTCTTGGAACTCCATATGCTATCAAGGTCCAAATAATGAAGATGTCTTGCAATGAAGCATATGTACACTTTTTTTTAAAAATCATATTCAATTTCAAGGTTGGAAGCACGTCTTGTTCACCCTCCCACAAATACTTTCAGTAAGAATTTTTGTGTGAATTTCGGGTCCGGAAGAATGAGGAGCTATCTTTTTTGATCATCTTGTTCTCTAAAAATAAACTTCCAAATATCCCCATTTATGTTGGTGCACACTTAAAAGAAAACAACGTACACTTTAGAGTTTTTATAGATATCAACATGAAATTACGCCATTAGATATGAATGTACACTTCATAGCCGAATTGAATTGATCTCGGTGCGGACTTGGATTGATTATGGTGGCCCACCATAGAAAATTTGACTTGTTCAAGGTGACACTCGCTGCTCTATTAATGTTTTACTAAATAATAAAATACATACATATACTGTAACAAAGCTGCAAAGATTTAATATTCGATGAAAAATTATTTCTGCTAAAAAAAATACTCACGGCGCGGTATTAGAGCGACGGAGATTCGTAGCAGATGTATGCTGCTAGTCAATGCAGAATATTCGCGTGTACGACGAGAGGAGTTGGCACGGAAACCTGTAAAAGCAACTACTCCTCGCTATTAAAACAGCAAGGGATACCCTGCATGGATTGCTTCATTCAGTAATAGAGACATTAAACTTTTAGCGAAACAAAAAAAATAGTGCAAATTATTATGGCAGCATAAAGAGAAAGTCCTGCTAATAGCTAATCTGAAGTAAAACCATGATCATCTCACAATCAAAGTGGAGTTGTTCTGGGCATAAAAACATATGTTGCCGGGCATCAAAAATAGACTACAGTATGCCAGTATTCCAGACAGGATACTCTACAATAAGAAACACAGCAGTAAGAGCAGGCGAATGATAGAGAGAGGGTTCAGAGAAAGCAGAGAACTCGTATTACGCCAACCAATGTCGGTTGCGCCAGTGATTGTGCTAGTGCGATGCAAAGACTCCTTTGGTTTTAACCCAGTTACTCAAGGTATGCTTGGGATTCCGACTAGTGAAAGCTGTGTCTTGAACCAAAGTTTTTGGCTCGCTTTTCGGGGGTTCCCGAGGAGCAAACAGTTCCTGGTTCACAAAAGCCATCTCGTTTTGATGTTAACAAGCATTTCACAAGCTTCGCCAGTTCACTTTGCGGCGGTTTAGCAAATGGAACAAAAAGAACTTCCCATAATTTAAAGGCGGATTAATTTCTTGCGAACTATTCGACAAAAAACAGCAATAAATAGCGATCATAAAAAGAGTGAACAAACAAATGTATTTATATAAATTTATTTTAACGAATATGCTATGTTATACATACATAAAAATTTTCTTAAATAAATATGCAGGAAATTCTTAGTTTTATAAAATGGTTTTTTTCAGATGATCATCCTCCGAAGACATCGTTTGGTTTTGGTTTGGTTGTTGCCTTTTCTAAACAACTTTTATCAGTCTCTTCTGATGCACGGTCTGAATTAAGCACCTCAAGGGATCTTTATTCTTCAGAAGTCTGAGAACACTTTTGTCTTTAGTAGACAGTTCCAGGCTTTTGCAAGATAGAACACGTAAGGGCTTGTAAAAGCGTGTTCACTCTTCTGTACAATTGTGGTGTAGCGGTTGCAGCACAAACAAGGATTGCTTTATTGTCAACACGTTACACATACATCTGGATGGGAAGGGGGGGGGGAGAGAAGGTGGAGAGGAAGTAGCCGCCGTCCCTTGCCGTTGTCGTCTCACCACTGCCAATACCATCCTCCCGGGGCCCCGCCTCTTGATAGTGTAGAACCGTGGTGTAGGCACTTATGTATAGCGGGCAGAGAGACGGGGATTAATGTATATCTTTATCTTACACATAATATAGCATAATGGTACTATCTAAATACGGGGGAGGGAAGGAGGCCAGACCCCGGGGCA
This sequence comes from Allodiplogaster sudhausi, assembly GCA_945643635.1. NCBI lineage: Eukaryota > Metazoa > Nematoda > Chromadorea > Rhabditida > Diplogasteridae > Allodiplogaster > Allodiplogaster sudhausi. Next base: position 816,477 of record CALZFC010000100.1, on the reverse strand, counting down.
GCCCCCTCGTATGGTGGTTCTCTCAACACTGAAGTGCAGCTGAGCGCTAGCCGCTCCGTCCCATCAGGGGCGGGGCGACCAGCGCCGACCGGTTGCACTTTGGCTCACCCGGGGCTATGACATCCCCACCACCGAAAAGAGCGGTCCCTCGCTCTGTAGACACAATTTAACTTTAAATCAGTCCACCGTGTTAGTGTGCAGTGTGCATAATATATGTAGTATGGAACGATCGGAGCATAGCAAATTTATTTTTTACATTAATGACATCATCATAACATTTTCGTCAAATGGTTCACTTTATCACGGATAGTCGTTACTTCTCTCGTTTAAAAAACTGGGATGCCTCCTCTCACCTGGCTTTATCCTCACCTGGGGCTATGACACTAGGCGGGACCCGGCTCCACGGGCGTGAGAGGTTCCCAATGATGGCCTCTTGGGCCTTATCAGCACAAGTTTTTGCATCTTTGGTCTCAAGAGCACTACAGGTTGAGTGTAGAATTGCAGTGCGGGCAAAAATCATCCTCAGGCATTTCTGCCATAAAGTCGCTGCTTTGGGAGGAGGAGAACAGAGAACCCATCAGATGCACGAGGGCGCCGCCGCGGCCAGCGGCCCGAATCCCCGGGAAGGCGTATGGCCCTGCACATACAATGCAACAATACAAATAAAATTTAGCAAAATCACATATCTTAAAACGAATTGGGTGAACATCACCTAATAAAAAAATTCTGCGAGGAAGTCGTTTGAAGGGTAATAAGTTAAGCGAAAAACAGGACACCAAAAAGTTTAACACAATTATCTAGTATGAGCTTGCTCTGTCTGAACAGTACATATTACTGGGAAAACTTACCCTTTGAGAACGTGCATGGAGCGCTGCCAGTCCATGCGTCCTTGTCCTCAACGGAATAAGATGACTCTTTGTAAATCAATAATTAGAAAAATTCAAGGATGTAAATATGCGTCTTATTTTCCATAACGAATAAAAAGATACATGTTTACAGTCTCAGTACAGTACAGTACCCGCAATCTGCATAATAGTCGTATAGTAGAACATCTAATAGCACAGTAAAACTCCCTTCCAATAGTACTCGATGCTCCGCAGCTAAAATAGTGCTCTCGTGTTGCCAACAAGTATTCTTGGAACTCCAAATGCTATCAAGTTCCAAATAATGGATATTTATTGCTAAAATTTAACTTGTTCAAGGCGACACCTGCTGCTCTATTAATATATTACTAAAAATATATATATATATTATAACAGAGCTGCAAATGGATATGAAATAATATAGCAATAAAGAATGAAAAATGCGTTCATTTAAATGATGAATTTTAAAATGCGCTGAAATTGTTTCAATGAATAAGAAACTCACGGCTTGGTATTAGAGCAACGGAGATGAGTAGCAGATGTATGCTGCTAGTCAATGTAGATCATTCGAGTGTACGACGAGAGGAGAGGCACGGAAACCTGAAAAAGTAAACTATTCCTCAATATTAAAACAGCAAGGGATACCCTGAATTGCTTGCTTCATTCAGTAATAGAGATATTAAACTTCTTGCCGAAACAAAAAGGAATTGGGCAATTTATTATAGCAGCATAAAGAGAAAGTCCTTCTAATAGCTAATCTGAAGTAAGTAAAACCATGATCATCTCACAATCAGTGCAGTTATTCTGTGCATACAAGCATATGTTTCTCTAGCATGAAAAATAGAATACAGTATGCCCGTATTCCAGGCAGGATAATCTACAATAAGAAACACAGCAGTGAGAGCAGGCGAATGATAGAGAGAGGGTTCAGAGAAAGCAGAGAACTCGTATTACGCCAACCAATGTCGGTTGCGCCAGTGATTGTGCTAGTGCGATGCAAAGACTCCTTTGGTTTTAACCCAGTTACTCAAGGTATGCTTGGGATTCCGACCAGTGAAAGCTGTGTCTTGAACCAAAGTTTTTGGCTCGCTTTTCGGGGGTTCCCGAGGAGCAAAAAGTTCCTTGTTCACAATGTGTCCTTTAATATTTTTGTCTTCTAAGAATTTTATACAGTAATTTATAAGCTTATTAATTTCTTGCGCACAATTCGTTAAAAACTGTACTGAATAACGATCATAAAAAGGGAAGAAGAATGAAATATAATATGCAGAAAGTTTTCATTTCGATCCAGCGTACCGTCGATGGTACTCAAAAGTTGAAAATGAACGTCAAATTTATGTTTCTAGTCTGAAAAAACCTTCTGGCACAGTTTTCAGAACATAAGTTCCATTGGTATCATTTATCTCAGAACAGCTCGAAATAGTCGAATCCTGTCGTCGATTTTTTTCAAAATTTTAAGATTTCTGAAACATAAACTTTTATTGCTCTTTCATCGGTGGATATATTATGTAAAAGTCTCTGCTCTTTCGAACGGATATGACAGTTTTGGCACTGCGGCTCACAAATGGCCTGATAGTTGGCTCCAAGTAGGTTTTCGTACATTTATTTCACCATCAATTCTCGTAAAAATGAAATTTCTTGACTTTTTGAGCACTTTTGAGTGGTATATCATAACAGAACTTCGAAGAATTCTGGAATATCCATTATTGGGTGCTAGATGTTTCAGAAGAACAAATTTTAAATATTCGCTAAAAAAATATTCAGCAATATCGCCTTCAACAGTCTGCATTCAAATACATATTCCCAAAAAAGTATCCTCAGATTTTGATTATAAAGCTGTATCCGACTCAGTTTTAAATGCTCTTTCTTGTAGAATATATATTATGTGGAAAGTCGGTCTATATAACCCATTAATGGTCCAAAGAATGAGTATTTTAACACCAGAAATTGGCCAAAAAGACAAAAAGTCTATTTTAGGCCTTTAGACTAATTTCTTTTGCGAACAAAGTATATACCATTTTAAAGAGAATAAAAAATCACATCGAGTGGACTATTCAGTGTTACAATTGGTGAACTTTCAACGATATTATGGTTTGCAGCCAAAACCGTAAAATGCTTAGAAACCAATATTCAAATGCAGATACCCAAAAAAAGTAATCGAGATTTTTCCTCGTAGAAACATATTAGGTGTAGTTTTTCCTCCTCTTTCTTATGGATGGTTCAGTTTTTTGGACGTAATGGTAATAAAAAAAGTTATTGCCCGAAAACCAGATTTGAAAAACTTAAATTGGATAAAACTCATAAAAATAAAAATGTTCGGACATGGTCACCACGGACTTTTTTGTGTAATTTTGAACAAGGAATCGAATACTGAAAAGGTTTTCCAGAAATATTAAGTTTAACGGTAAATATGGTCATTCAAAATTTTTGAACATTTCGACTTATATCTAAGAGAAAAAATTTTTTCAAAACATTTTGACCCCCTAAAACTTGTTATGAATAGCAGATACATCCCTCATTAAGTTTTAAAAGTAAAAGAAAACAAAAATTCCCCGGGGCAGGCGTCCATAGCGGCCTCCTTGAGTCTTACAGAGAGGCTCTCTTAAACAGACCGGATAATGTGAAGGCTCGATAATTCTCTCTCTCTCTCTCTCTCTCTCTCTCTCTCTCTATCTCTCTCTCTCTCTGCGTCTCTGAACTCTTATCGAGCTGTGCGATTCCTTTTATCTCAAACTTATGCAATTAAACATTAACATTAAAACTGAAAAAGCAAAGTGAAAAAATCGAATCTGAAAATTGAAAAAATCGAACGTGGTGCACGATGCAATAAAATGTCCCCTGGAGATTATTCAAGAATTTGAGCATCTCTTTCCTTGATTAGTCATTTCCAATAGTCAACATCGTCAAAACATTTTTGTGAATGAATGAATGTTATTATGTTTATGCCTTTCAACTTATTGCTATGCAGTTGTAAACATTGTAAATGACATGGAACGAATCTGAGTTGTGGAACATGCTCATTAGCTCTTATGAAAGGGCAGCATGGTATTACGGCAACTACTACATAGAAGATATTACAACAGACTTCTTTCCTGCATTTTTTCTGAGTGCGGGATTTGTTCCACCTCACTCTATTTGAAAATTACAATTGCTGAATATCGATTTCATTAAATAATCGATATTTATTATTACCCTGATGGCGATTCGAACCCTCTTTGTAAATCAGCACTCTACCAACGCCCGAAATCGTCATCATGAAGTCTCAAAAGTGGAGAGATAAAATAATGCCTAGAATTAGGGCACCAAGCTGATTAGTTCATACGAATTCTTTTCAGCTTGTGCAAAACTCATGCATTTATAAATATGTAGTGCGAAGTTATCGTGAATTTATATCTGAATTCATTTTACTGTAATGGGCGTCTGATGGTTTTGATAATTGCGCATACAAGAAAAACGAACACAGAAAACGCAAAGAGGGTGAGGATGGGCACCACGATCCGGAATCCCTGAAGGCGTGATAAGATCATAAAAATAAATCAAGATCTAAGCTCAAGCTTTGAATATACAAAGTTACTTGAGGCGACCATTATCTAACTGGCCGTGAATTAAACTAAAAGCCTATTAAAACATATGTAGTATTTATTCACAGTCCTTCATCCATAAAAATAGATGGCTAGAATTGTCTGTGATTCACTTATGAAAGAACATCAAATAAGCCTAACCAGATTAATCCAATCGGTCAAATCACTCGTCATCGTCGAAGACCTGCGCAGAATGAAATTTGGACTCGGACCCACAATAGAAATAAAAAAAAATGCGATAAAAAAACTCCGTCAAGGATTCAGTTGGATCGGATTCCGTAATCGGCGAGGCCGTTGTAAACTTTTCACAGTGTTAATCTTTTCCAAAGTAATGAAAACGGTTTTCTTTAAACCCAAATAAAAGGCGAAGTTTCACACTTTGCAGACGAGTGGTCAATAGTAGATTCAGCAGTGGTCGACTGCGGGGTCTCCAGAAGAGGTTTCATCTGCAAAAGTGCGATGGCTTTTTTTTGACAACATGGGCCTATAATTTAGGAAATCCTTCAAAGACTGCGAAGATCTATGCAAACCTTATCGAATGCAATATCTTTCTTGCCCGTCCTATTCACACGCATATCATCGTTAATAGCCGATGTCAGCCTTGCCACGACCTCACTAGGTTCTCCGATGACGAGTCCGCAATCGGCGGCTTCAATTCCACAGAAGCATTCCGCTTCTTGGAAGGTTCCCTCAGACCAAACTAAATTTGGAGTATGTTCTACTTTTGTGAATGAATAAGCAGATGTATATTCATGTTATTAAAACTTAAAAAGTAATATTGAATCACAAATGCCTTTATAGGTGCTGACAAAATAAAAAAAATAATTAATCTCCCTAGGGCTCCGGATGAAACATGCTAACTTACTTATCGAACATCCGATCGAGTCAGCCTCAAAACACCCATGGCGTGCTGTGGTACCATCCGAATCGACCATGTGAACACAGAAAAGGTTGTCACTCTTATAGCACTCCGTTGTATTGTAATTACCCGTCGCCTGCAAGGTCGTGCAGTTCACCTAACATAAATGCAAGGATCAGTTAACAAAAATGCATCAACGGCAATTTAATAAATACCCGAAACAACAAAATTTATTGGATATCTTAATTAGTCACCTTAATTGTGTCTAAGTTCCTCTTGATTGTGGAGAGAAATTCGGCGGCACAAACGTTAAGAAGAAGATGGACAAATGCGAAGAAGGCCAGTGAAGCAATGTGCTTTCGAAAAAGGAAGCATGAGCAAAGTGGAGTGGAGAGCGAGGAAAGAGCCAACCACCCGCCGGCCGGGTAATCTGAAGAAATGATAGGATCGCGAGGGAAGAGTCAATACCTCGTCGTAATGTTAATAAGTGAAAGTAATTTATACGACTTGGCCAAGTTTTGATGACGTATTAGATGAATTTTTTGGTGGGCTATGCAGCTAGAGATAACATAATGGCAATGGTCTTGTGCTAGTTCTTTAACTAATATTTTTTTCTTATTTATTTTAGCCATTAGGCAAGAAGACATTTTTTCTGAAATTTCATCATGTGCTTTTTCTACTTTTGCCGTTTCATCCTCTTCTGTTTTTCAAGCACGCGCAGCCCAGCTGAAAGTGTTGCCTTCTTTTGATGTCAGGCCATTGCTTACCTCTCGCTTACCGTCATGTACGACATGCTTCAAAAGCTCTTCGAGCTCGCGAAATGATAAGAACCTAAAACAGATAACAAAGATATGCTCAAGAAAGGAGCTGTGGTTACGCGGCAGAAAAATTTGGATTTGAGAATGGCAGAAAGAGAGAGAAAGAGAGATTGAGAGAGAGAGACTATGTAATCAGACGAGATACTAACCACGTATATTAGAGGAAATGCATACGTAGGTTAAGAATAAATCATTGCGTTTCTTTGTATGATTCACCGGCCTCTCCGCAGCCCATTCAGATGTCCTGCTTCTCTCAATGAAGGCAGCGAAAAATTGTCTCACAAAATGAGCATTTCAATATGGCAGAAAAACTTGGATTTGAGAGAAAGAGAGAGCTGTGGAGAGACAATGTGTATAGAGGAGAGAATAAGACACACACACACAGAGAGAGTCATAGTGGCTGCATTTGGTGCCGGTATAAAGGACGTATTTATAAGAATAGAATGGAGTCGTCTTCGCCTGTGCACAGGAGAAGAGAAAGAGAGCACGACTGAGAGAGAGAGAGTGGAGAGATGAAGAGAGAAAAGAGAGAGCAAGAGAAAGAGAGTCAGACGCAAAGAGGACCAGGAAATGACGACGACTGCCCTCGTTGTGGCAGCCAGCGTGGAGAAGATTGAGCGAAGCAGCTGAACAGAGAGTTAGAGGTCAATCCAAAGTCATTGAAATCATCCACGAAAAGGAGCTCTCCACCCTCTTCCTTGCATGAGTAGCGGTCATTGCTTCTTCTCATGAGCAGTGTGATCATGCTCAGCAACACAGAGGATTTGAGTTGGTGGCAGCGTGCGGGCCGACGGCTTACAGAAGTGCGTGAGGCGGCCGCATCTGCCGCTTCCTCCTTTACAAAAACTCCGCAGCAGCCATGGCTTCTTCCTCTTCTTCACCGCTCTCCACATCATCAATATCGTGTGGCTTTCTCCAGCACGCTTGGCAACACGAGCCATTGTGTTAGGAGCAGCGAGTTCTTATTACATATGTACATGCAAACTATAAGAATACCTTTCAGACCAGCTTTCATTTTTTTTTACACAGCGATGCCCTCATTATAAGGGCGTTATGAATAGTAAAGAGTGCACCGACTGTTCAAATAGTACATGCGCACCTTGTCTACAGCATAAATATTGCATTCAACCTTCAACGCCACATAAAATTGTATAATAGATTCAGGGATAAAGAAACGAAGAGCGCATAAAACAAAGAGGAGTGCGACTCCTCGCTGTGCTGTGTGATGCATACACTCTTTACTGAGCCCTTCCCTTTCATTCGATGCCCACCTTTTGGCAGCCGCCATCTTGTCGCCTTTTGTTTTGACTTGACATTTAGAAAAGTACAACAATAGTCGTTCTGGGCAGAAACATATGGAGTCTAGATCGTGAAAAAATATATACAAAGTTAGTATGCGAATATGCAGAAAGCCATTTCTAGAAATGACTTCTGAACCCTGAATGCCCCGACATATCCGCCTCGGGCAGCTGACTCGCAAATGAGATTGAGCGAGTAGCTCCCCCCCCCCCCAACCTCCCAATGTGCGAGGACAAATGGCTTTTCCATTTCTGTGGTTCTCGCTCTTCCATACCGCACAGATACACACCTCTCATGCATTCGCTTTAATATGGATGTTTGCGCACGGATGTTATCGGATGCTAAGATTTGCATTACGTCTGAACTTTCACATTTCGCACGCTTGAAATTATTCCTTGATACTTACGTTTGCATATATGTTTATATATAAATATCTACATACAAAAGCTAATAACAGGTGTATTTATTAATGAGATAAATGACCCTTATCCCGGTAACACTGCTTACTCTTTTGCTACATCGAGCGGGTACCAGCGAATATTTTGATCACGGTTAGGATAAAGATTTTAAGGATATACATATGAAGCAAAAATTCAGTAGTCAGCTTCCAATACAAAGTGAATAAGAAATAACTTCAACTAGACTAAAACTTTATCCATTTGTAGCAGGATTCCAAGAGAGTAATAAGCGGTTGGTCTCAGCTATTTTCTCTGGCTACGACAAGGAAATAAGTCCTTACAATGCGCAAGGTAACATCCATTTTTCTAGTGCTCATTTCAAATCATATCATTTGTTTTTGTAACCTCACACACGGGCAGCAAAGAGTGCAGTTTCTGAATTTGCAGATATTACTAATGACACTGTTCCTGGCATTCTCAACCTTACGCTGCAATATTTTCACCTAACGAATGTTGTCAGTTCGAATTTTATTTATCTTTCTTGTCAACTGCAAAAACTTCCTTCTTTATTTAGGATGTGCCTCGGATGCAGTTTTACGGGCTACTTGGTCTGCTTGTGGTGCGCGTTGATGATTGTGCTGATTGCCTTAAAATTCGAAGTCATAGTCCTCAAGTATAAAAACGAATTGAATATGCAGGAGTGGCGCGATCCGCGCATTTCATGGAAACCCTCCGACCACGGCGACATCAGTTATTTGCTCGTGAATGGCGACCGGGTGTGGATGCCTGAATTCGGGACGTGCGAAAGGTTACTTTAAGCTGCTATCCTTCTTCTTCGTCTATGAACAACGCGTGTAGCTTTATAATATGCGAATGGAATGAGGTACTGGCTTGAATGTACGGAATATTTTCGCAACATATTTGTCAATCCTGCGTAATAGTTTATTACTAATATCCTGAATACAGCCCCCTAAACGTGGAATCTAATCCTTTTTCCAGCACTGCTACACTCTCATCTGCTGAAACGCCGGCACTTGTGAAAGTAGCTGATTTTTTTGAATGTATTTTTTTAATATAATATATTTTTTTAATATCTTTTTCTATTTTTTTCAAAAAACAAATAAAAAAAAACAAAAACCAGTCAATCCAAAACCATCTTATTGCATAAAATTTCGACTTTAACATTATGTATATATGAAAATGTAGATAAAGCCGGATGGACGAATGAACACGTACGTCTGCTATTACGTGTCCTACTCATGCCAGTTTGAGGTTTTAATGCTTTTTTCTGGTAATCACAGTTATATTGTTATTTACAATGTTATACAAGTATTAAATTCTCCTTAGAAATATACTCATATGTTGGCAGATTGGAAGATTTCCATTCGACGTCCAACACTGCTCATTCTGCTTCGTTCTCTTCAACTATCACCCTCGACAGCTTGCCTTCTACGTTGGAATTAATCCTCGTGTATACATTTATGTGCGTATTTTCATTGTTCAGCAAGTGTTAGGCTAACTGAATGCGAGATTGTTTTCGGGTTAGCACTAAGAAAAAGGCTATATTTACAGGATAACAGCGAGTGGAGCTTCCTGGCCCATAACACAGACATTCTACCATCGGTTGATCCTGACTTTCTCATGTCACTGGTAAGCTCCATTATGCTCTTATGCCTAATGAAATCGAAAACCAAATTTTGAAATCGTGCAAATTTCGAATGAAAGGCGATAGAGGATACATATATAGTATACATATATGAAAGACTACATTAACCTAACAGAAATGACAGATGTTTGTTATACAATACGGTAGAGTATATGTACATATGTACATACATTGATAAGCTGTCTGAGCCTTATCGTTTCCATAGTTACTACATTTCGCGAAACAAAAAAAAACCTATTTGAGGCTTACATCAACGTTACCCTAACGCGCCGGCCACAGTTCTGGGTTCAACAATCATCTCATTTTACGGGCGCATATTTTATTATAATAAATAATATTTGCGCCGCGCAATTTTATTCTTTATACTCTCTCCGTATGCTCTTTTCGTAGAGGCTTTATCATATGCAATCTAATGGAAAAGTCTGGAAAGGAAATAAGACGTGAATAAACGCGAAATAAAAAAAAAGAAATAAAAACCAGGAGCTGCACTTGCTTGAGGTGACCATGGTGATCGCGCCAACATTTCTGATCGGTTTTCTCATTCTGGTTGGCTTGTTCTGCACGGCGAATCAAGACATCCGCAACAACGCGGTAATCTTGAAACTTTCCTTTCGCCTTAACAGATGACTTGTACATTTTGTTATTTTTTTAAAAAATTTTTTTGGAAAAACCTCCTCCTTGCTTGCTTAATGAGAAACAAATGATAAAGATTAGAAAGTATAGAGCCCTAAGGACACTCAGGGAAAATAAAATATTGCGCGCTCTTTTTCAACGTTTTGCTGATAGACTATCTTAAATGAAAGTTTCCCTACAACGGCTTGGATTCGAATTTGAAAACCTGTGAAAAATTAATTAAATTTAAATGCTGAAAACAAAATAAATTACTTCAGGTAAACCTTGGCCTGACTACGATGATGTCCATGACAGTCATCATTGGAATTCTCGCGACCGATCTGCCAAAGGCATCTAAGCTCCCTTGTCTAGGTGTCCAAAACCGTTCTTCTCATCGTTTTCACAGTGCTTTCTTAACAAGTTATTTGAAATCTTGTCACAAACATGAAGAAATTGGTCAAAACGAACAGGCTGGTACATTGTGTACGAGATCGCGCTCGTGATCGCCGCCGTCATTTCCGTCTTTACCATCGAGGAAGTCGGTCGCATCTGCCACAAAACAGTCGGCCGCTTCGTCGTTGCGCCGAAAGAGTTTGCAATTCTAATTTATTGTCAATTGACGGATAATTATTCTTGAAAGAGATTTTACTTCAATTCTGGCAAAATTACACATAATAAATGGCGAAAAAGTTCTTCCCATTTAATTAAAGTAATTTTGTCAAATAAAATATCTGATGAAAACAAAATCTTCATTTTTAGCGCCACGCAGCAAATTCGAGAGCCTAGTTCAAAGGAAAAGCCAACATCTGCTCAGTCACGAATCTCCATTTCAGCAGGTTTATCTATTCTTACAATTAGCATTAGCTTCTTGTCAGTTCAGTGCTGGATACTTCATTCCTCTCACCATTCTGCGACATCTACATAGTTCCTTCTAATGTTCGCTCACTCTCTCTCTGTCTCTCTGTCTCTCTCTCTCTCCCTCTGTCTCTCTGTCTCTCTCTCTCTGTCTCTCTCTGTCTCTCTTTGTCTCTGTCTTTCTCTCTCTCTCTCTTTCTCACTCTCATTCTCTCTCTCTCTCTCTCTCTCTCTCTCTCTCTTTCCCTTTCTCTCTCTCTAGTTCATCTCGAGCGCCGCGAGGGCTGCTGCGGCCACATCCGTCACTTCCTTTTCAACAGACTCCGCAGCCGCCACGGCTTCTTCCTCATCTTCTCTGCACTTCATGTCGCGAATCTCGCATGGCTTCTCCAGAATGCATGGACGCACGAGATACTGTAGGGAGAGAGCTTTTTTTTATATAAATAAGATGGTGCATGACATGTTCATGAACCTGAGATTTGTTGTTTTTATAGTTTTTTTTTCAAATTTTATATTTAAGTGAAGATAATCTAGATCAGAGAAAAACAAATAATTTATAGGTCCATTTCAGGCCACAAGTTGTTTATCACAAGAACCACGTGAGCGAAGGAATAACGACGAATCTGGCCGACTTGATCCCAACATAAAGCATCTCTTTCTATCAAATATGCGTTCTTGATTACATCTGTTGCCTCGATCACTGCATCTTTTTTAACCGGCGAACTTTAGAATAATTAGTACTTTAAAAGAGGAGCGCTGTATATGAGAGTGTCTTACAAAAGACAGTCTAGAATATAGTCTGGCCTTCCATAAGTACCAATAAAGGATTAACTTATTATTTTCTCCGAAATTGTTCACTTTTACCGTTTCAATAATTTGTTAATAAAGATGCAAGATGAAATATTCATGCAGCCATGGCTGCCTTCATGAAAGAATGTTCGACAATGCACGTTACTTTTAAAGTCTGAACGCAACACATGTGCACACGCAAAGTTCTTATCAGCGGAGGAAGCACCAATTATGACGAACAGAACACACTGATTCGATGAATTCCACGGCCAAAAGATGTGTCCTTTCTTTAGTTTTGAGAAATTTGTAACTCTGCCTTGTTCTAAATATATTTTTCTTAGGTAATATATAATACATTATTCGTATTATAAACTTATCGACATCAACACTTCTAGTGAATCACGAAACGGGAAGATGCTTCGTCGTATTCGTGACTTTTATCGCGTTCTCATTGTCCTTGTGACCTTTCTCATGCTGGGCGCTCTAATGATCGGCCCGGATGTCTTCACATACACCATGGTCTATATGGAAAAGTCGAACTCGGAGGTTCAGTCTAATTTTAATGGAAATTATATAATGTACCATTAATGATTATAAAGTCGATTTCACCATAGATTGTTAAAAATTAATAATAATTTATCGACAGGCAAAAAAAAAAAGAAAAAAACCACTCTAATATAAGCACCCCTCCCTATTATCTCTCTAATAGAAACGGTTTTAAGAACGAGCATGCAGTACATGATGTCTTCCAAATGACATAGAACTCTCTCTGATTCTTATCTCCTTTTCAGACAAGTGATATACGCATTTATACTGATAGGGAGAAGAATTTTCTGATATCCGCCGTCGGCTTTGGCACACTGATCGGCACATATATGTCCAACTATTTTTTCTCGCGCTTTGGCGCACGATACGTTCTTCTAGTAGCAGGTACATTTTTTTCGATATTTTTTAATCAGGTAATTTCGTCCTTTGTTCTATATCAAGAATAAGCAAATTCACATCTTTTATTCTATTGCAACTTTAAGCAAAATATTTCTAATGTGGGCTAAATGTTCTCATAATGCCTCTCTTTAATCTGCGAGAGTGCTTCAATTGGAGTAAGGCTGAGGCCAGTAAATATTTATGCTGTCTGAACACAGGGATCCTTAGTGCACTTACAACGGCAGCGCTGCCTGCATGCCTCGACTGGTCGTACGCAGCGTCGATCGTTCTTCGCGTAGTGCAGGTAGTATTCGTAGCTCGGCATTTGATATAAGAACTTATATGCATACTTTCACGTACACCCTGGAGGCATTGGGTGCTCTCTCCGATGAACTGATGGCGAATTTATGAAGAATCTGTTATAAAACGGATACTCCAGTGATGATTCCATTGAATTCGAGCTTTAATTCTTCTTTTTTTTGGAATAAAATTTTGTTATTAAACTTTAAGTGTCTCACATTGATACCCCTCCCTCAAATAGAACCCCTAACGCTAATAGTGCCCCTCCTATGCAAGGGTATTGAAAAATAGTAATCCCGGGGTACTAATAGAGAAAATACGCTAAAAGCCTTCTTTTTAGGTATTCGGTAATCATTTTCCTGTTATATCCAAGAAGACAAATTCTTGTAAAAATTTATAGATAATAAGCTATTAACCAACCGCAATATAAATTTAAATCACACGCAATCTCACCCTTATGTCAGGGAAAAAGGCCCGAATTCAAAGATGAGTTTTTGTCTATTTAAAAAGGGAATCTCATACTCGGCCGACTTTGGCGTCATCGGGCTCGTCGTGTCCAGCTGGGCGCCCCAGAATGAGCGCGCGCTCTTTCTCGCCGTTCTCTGCTCGTTCACCGTCATCAAGTCCATCGTCGAGATGCCGGTTGCGAGTGCGGTAAAAGAACTTTCATTTTTTTCTAAATTTATTTCATTCAATATTTCCAAATCTTTTCTTTGCTAACAATGAGCTTCATTGAAATTAGCTGTATTTTTATTAGTGCAAAAAACATTGCTTAAGGTCGTGCCTCACAAACGCACACTGATTTCACTCCCAATCAGTCAGGCAAAATGTCGCGAATTCAAAATTGAGTTTTCGGCACCTTTAATTGTAGATGCTCTTCGCGTACGGATGGCGTTCGGTCTTCTACATGATGGCTGGCATTGTACTCGGCATGTCCATCGTGTGGCTCGCGCTCTACAGAGATCACCCCGGAAGCACGCCAGCAAGCGCAAGAGAAATTGCAAAGATTAACGAAGGAAAGGCGGCCAAAACGGGGCAACGAGCCAAAGTGCCATATCTGGTAAAAATTATAAAAAAAATATTCATATTTACAAACTTTCCGCTTTAAGGCTGTTCACTTATGATGTCATTTCCAAGATAATTTCAGAAAATTCTAAGCGATGTTCGCGTGTACGCCATGTGGTGTGCGACCTTTGTCGATGCAGTCTCCTCGCTGATGCTTCAGGTTTTGCTCCACCTTTCAAGGAATTCACTCATTCTTTCAATCATCTTTGTTAGCATGAGCACGGATGACTAGTTTACGGAGAAAATAAGATAAACTACATACATACGATCGAGTTAAAAAAATAATTAATAAATAAACCCACATAATGAAATGGGCTTCAAGAATGAAAATGAAAAATTACGAAATTTTTGCACCACTTCTTCCCCAACTTACAGTATGTTGCAGATGTACACGACAAAGTATTTAGCAATGCTTGGCTTCACTTCCTCCGAGACCGCGCTCTACGGCAGCATCTCCGGCTATGTTCTCCTCGCCGTTCGCATTGTCGCCGGATTCATGAGCGACCATACCAAGTTCGTCATGGTTTGCATGGTTGAGTGCTTCCATATTTTTTTATACAAAAAAAGTAAGTAAACTGCACAAATATTTTGCTTGGTTTCAAAAACCCTTTCACTATGCTAATGGTGAACTTTGAATGCTAAACATGCAATTAGACAATCGTTTTTTTTAAATGTTAAATGACAGGTTGAAAGATGAGATGACATGAAACCAAATCCCTATTATTCGCTTTTCCGTCTGGTCTCCGAGAGATGGAAGATCCGCGTCTTCTCCTTCCTCTCGATGCAGCTGCCAGCACTTGTCATGCTTGCAATGGCGCTCTTTCTTCATCCGCAAGACAACCGCCCTATAATACAGCCAGTCTTCATCATTCTCTTTGAAGTACCTTTTCTTTACATAGTATATATATTTTTTATTACTATTTGTACGAAAGTATTTCTTGGGATGAAAACCGCGGCTAAATAGTTATAATTAGCGTGCTAAGCTCGGCGTCAACAATCTCATTCAATAGACCAAACATTTTATGCCTAATACCTACTATTCTTTTTCAGGCCCTAATAGGCTTCACCGTCGGCGCACATCTCAAGGGCGCAGTGCTCATGTCGGGGTAAACTGCTTCATTAAAAAATTATAGCTGAACATATACAAGTGCTTGATATCAAAGATAGTTGAAAAGGCTAGAAAGACCTATTCATTTTTAAAATTCATTCAAAAAGGCAAACTTTCACGCTTAGGGCCAGAAACGAATGAACACTTCGTTTACAGGCCGTACGCCTTCTTCGTCGTCGGGCAGGGCCAGCTGTTCAAGTCGGTCGCCGTGCTGCTCGAGCCGCTGCTCTTCAACGTCGTCGTCGTGGACCACCACAACGGGTGGCGCGTCTTCTTCTTCATTCACGTCGGTCTACTCACCGCCGGCTTCCTTCTTTACATGCCACTGGTATCCGAAAGACCGGCCGAATGGAGCAGACCACTGGAGAAATGTGCAGCAAGTGGCGATGAAGAGAACCAGTTTGACGGCGTCCAAGCACCATCACTAGCACAAGTGGAGCAAGAAACAGCGAGGCTTTGAGTTACGTATTTTGAATTCAGAAAAAAAAATTAAATTAAAAATAAATTTATTACTGTACATCTGTAAACACTTCCATCTGTGGTTTTTCTAGATGACTATACTCAATAATAGTCCCTACTTTCAATTTTATTCGCTTCACGACGAGATCTCTGCACAACGTGCACTAAGAATTGGCCAAGTTTTCCAGTATTACTTTTTTCTTCAGTCGTTCGCTCGACTGTTGTTCAATGCTCTCATTAATTTCGATCATGACCAGCCTTTCTCTCGCACTTTCATATAGAAAGACCCCTAGGATGGAGTGACGAGACTCTAGTTGAGCGTCAAAGACTCATATGGAAACTTTTAATATATTTCGACGAAGATCGCCGAATCATCGAAGACGAACAAATTCGTATAAATTTTATAGCAAATCAAATGTATGTAAACTACTATTTATTCATGAATCATACAGGCAATTTAACAAATCAACGCGATAGTAAATAAGGATGAAACATCGCCCTGATGGAGCAGCAAACAAAAACGATGCCCTGTAGAATTTAATGACTTCGTTTGCACTAAGCTGTAATATGAAATGACAATCTAGCGTGAGTATTTAAAGGAGGACTTGCTATAAACCCAGCTTCAATTAAATTTGCTTTAGACTTATTGATTTTGTATGCGGAAGCGAGCCTTAAACGATACAAGTTAACAAATTCTTTTAGTTGCGAAGAAGACGATTGTTCGAATTTTCACATTCATTGCGGCTCTTATTCTCAAGAGCTAATTGCAGGATTGGCACGGGCTTCCAGTACAACTTGTGTGGAGGGCATTAGTGTGAGAAATTACATCAAAATGCAAGTCATGGTGCAAGTCCCGAATTCCTTGAAGTGAAAGTTCAAAAAAACATTTACTACACTTAATACTAGGTGTTTTGCCTAGACTTTGTTATCCTTCCTTTCTTTTGAATCATGGACCAAAAAGTAAAAACAAAACTGGTGGTGTTGGTGCTCCTTTAAGCAACTAAAAATTTTGTGTGTATTTATTTTCGTTCGCTTATGCATATCCTTTATCAAAACAACACTTTTGCTTCACAAGCAATACAAAAATCTGTAATATATGCATGCACTAAATACGACAATACAATTCAAACCATTCAAAAAATTGACTGGTCACCTGGTAATCGGTCTGATTCATAAAGTAACTTGGCTAAAGCGAAATGAGAAAAAAAGAGGATAAAGAACGAGAAATATCGAAAGATTGGATCAGAAATATGTTTCGACATTATGGCATAGTGTTTTCTTAATTAACTGGAGTACACGCGGCATCTAAAATGCCGTCCTGCATATATTTGTATCGACTACCCATTGCATTGCAGACAAGCGTTATTACTGTTTCGACGCTCATCCCTCCCACATTCATATTCCTTGGCAGCATTTCATCCGTTAAGAACTGAAAATAGACACAAATAAATGATCATATCTGTTAGATGAAGTAAGTTTCAAAGTCTGAAATACCATAAAATTGAAATATTAATTAAAGAACAAAAAGCTAACGTAATAGAATAAAAAGATGCAAGAACCCAGTAAAATATATTAGTATTAGGAACAAAATGATAGGAGCACTCATCATCATTCTTTCTTTACATACGTCAATGCTCGAGTTCTTCGCTCCCCTGCACGTCAGCGTCAACGTGTCGCAGCCGACCGAATCGCGGCCTGGTACGGTAGATGCAAATGGACCAGGCATTGCGCCCCCCCTCCTCATTGGTAGCAAATCGATGATGAGCGACTGGTCGCGATGGCATGTTGTGCAATCTGAAGGCAAGGTTAACCATTTAAGAATGCATTCTTATCTTGTCCCCCAAAAATGACAAAGAATGTAAACTTCTTCACCTCTCATCAAGGGTGCTGTTGTTGCGGCAGCTGTTGTTAGCGATGTTGTTGTTGTTTTTGGACTTCTGAAATAGTAGCTTGTCAACGAGCGGCATATTTTGGTTACATTTTTTTTTTCTATTTTCAAAATGATTCAAGATTTTAGTTAGTTGGGAAACCGCGTAAGAGCCATCGATGACATAGAAAGAGTGAGGAAGATATCTAACGGTGTCATTGTAGCCGATGTGCTAGCGCATCCAGTCACCCTGCTCCATGCATTGATGGATTGGAAAATAACGTAAAGAAGACATTCGCGAGTCATTGTCAGTACAATGCGTCGATCTACCGCGCAATTTGCTTATATACATAGACAATCCAAAAAATAATAGGAAGAGATCCGCATGTCTTGAGAGCGGCTCTTGAAAGCAATCCACTAACAAACAAATGTGGGCAAGTTTTCGTAGACTTCCTGAGCACTGTTCTCTTGACCCTTGTTTTCGTCCTGACCACAATGCTCTAGGCCGGTTCACGACAACATGAGCAATAAAATTTATGGAATAGAAAAAAAGTTTGCAATTGTCATTTAGTGCGAATAAGCGTATTTGAGAGTCTTATTGGATACTATTAGTTCGTTTTAATACTTACATGCAGAGGTATAATAGCATCCTAAAATGTATTTTGGGCCCTCATCCCTTGCTCAATGAACGTTAAGTGTGTGAAGACGAGAGTCTAGGCCATTTAGGCCCATGAGGAAAAGAGGGGAAAATATATAGCCCACTTTCCTTTCAATTACGTTTTCTTCAAACACTTTTCAGTATTAAATTTTTTTTGCAAAGTTCCTGACAAGAACGTAGCGAACGAGCGAGGCGATCATCAAAGCAACACAACTATTGCAACTTTCACTTTGCAGATCGACCGGTAAGGTCCTTCACTATATTCTTCGCTGTGAAAGTGGCTATGACCCGTTGTATATGAACTATAATATGGAAATAACTATTGCATGTCTTATGAGTTAAACTAATTCTTTTCAACTTACCTGACAATGAGCACCTTTGTTCAATCAATGTTACCCGGAACTGTGAAAGATATCGGCTAAAAATCTTCATGAATTGGACAATGCTTTGAGTAAAAATGACCAATTTCTCAAAATGAACCGTAAAACTGTTGAGGAAAATTACATTTACAACTACCGAGTTGATTTGTTTTACTATATTTTCATTGTGCAGAATATTATCTTCCATACTTTTCACCTAAGATCTAAGCATCTTAATCGCGCTGTTTGTGACTTGTGTTGGTAAGTTTTTTCTCGTATTGTTGACACGATGTGTGAATTTTCAGCAAATGACACTTGAATTGATATGTCTTTATTGTTGAGAAAGTGGAAAATGAAGCAGCTGAAATGCAGAATTGGCCTCCGGAACAGAGACGCCTTCTTAACGCCGGGTTCCGTCCTCGAAGAAGACTCCGCCGTCGATGGCGCAGTACTTGGGGCAGATGCCGCGCTCTCCAGCGCCGCCGGGAGGTCCGGCCTGGCCGGGAGAGCCAGGGTTGCCATCAGAACCAGGCTGGCCGTCGGGGCCGGGAGGTCCCTTGGGACCGGGCTGGCCGGGCTGGCCATCCGAACCAGGCTGGCCGGGCTGGCCAGGGGGTCCCTGAGGTCCGGGAGCACCGGCGGGGCCAGGCTGTCCGGGGACGATGGGCTCGCTCTGGGCGGGAGTTCCGGGCTCGCCAGGGGCACCAGGGGCTCCGGGGTTTCCAGGAGGACCAGGGGGTCCCTTGGGTCCGGGCTGGCCGGGCGAGGCGTCGCCGCCGGGAGCTCCGGGCTGTCCAGGGGCTCCAGCATCTCCGGGGGCTCCAGGCTGGCCGGGAGGGCCAGGGGGTCCAGCGGGGCAAGGCTTGCATGGAGGAGGAGTGATCGGCTCGCAAGGAGATGATGGCGGGCGGCCGGGGTTTCCGGGAAGGCCGGGGGCACCGTGCTTTCCGGGGCGACCGGGCTTTCCGGGGGTACCAGCGGGGCCAGGAGGACCAGGAAGGCAGCACGAGTCACAGCCTCCGCCGCCACCTCCGGCAGAAGCCTGAAAACAGTAAATTTTGAATGTCAGAATGAATTACTGTTTTAAAATTATGTTATTTGAATTATAAGAAATTATGATAAATGCCTAGGAATACTCACAGATCCTCCGATGACGGGCGCGTCTCCGTAGCCGGCCTGGCGGGCAGTGCGGTTGCCGTTGGGGAGATCCTTCAGCTGGTGAACCTCGGACCAGATGTCCTTGGCGGATCCCTTAAAGAAGCCAATCCTTTGTTATTTTATCATTTTTTAAAGATTCTTATGACTGTTTACAGAGTACAAACGATTTTTTACCGCCTTGTAAAGTTACTCATGAATGCTGATAGAGTAAAAGTACATTTGTTGAAGAAGAAGAAGAGTCTATGTACCTTGCAGAAGGTGATCTCGTTGTTCATGGTGCGCTTGACATGGTTGACGTAGTTGTAGACCATGGGGAGAGTGACGCAGACCGAGAGGACGGCGACCACGGAGAAGGCGACGGCCGAGTAGGCCACGAAGCGGTAGGCTTTGATGCGCTGCTCGAGATCCATGGCTGGCTCACCGATGGTTTGCTTCCCACTCAGCACTACCCTTTTATACAGCTCTGCGTGTGTGTTGTAATGAAGGGTATGTAAGTGAGAGAACGAACGGCATTGGGCCCATAGGGCGAGAGAGACAAAGCCTATTAGAGGGTGAGGGGAGAAGGAGAGGAAAAGCGTCAGTGGCAAAGGGCAACGACGCGGCGAAGAACTGGATTGGAGAAAACATAAAGGGAGCCACTTGATGACGAGATAACTGTCTCTTGGAGAAGAAGCACTTGCAATTCGTAGTAAAACCTTTTTTGTAAACTCGCAGTTGTCTTCGTCTGCGTTGCCACTATCTTTACAGACTTGGTCACATGACATGCTGAGAACTTAACTCACTAGCAGCTGGCTAGATCGTGACGTCAGTGATGAAAAGTATTAAAATGTAAACCGCTTCTGTCAAGTAGACAAATGTCCACTCTAGGTTGCGAGCCACAACGTAGCATTAATAATGCTAATAGCACAAACGAAAGTGAGAGTGCGCAGAAAATTGCACATTTTAACGCGGAACGCACAGTGTCCTGTATCTGCTTTCACTTTCATTTGCACTTTCACTCTACTTTTCACTTTAATGTAAGTGAAAGGATGAAAAAGTGCAATTGTACCCTTAGCCTAATCATTGCCATCAAACAATAAGAACACTCTCCTTTTATTTTGTGTCATTTGTTGGCTACGATGATGCCTTTCGCAGCCGTAGGCAGAGCGTTCTGAATCAACAAACCCCACGGAAAACGTGTCCATTAGCAGCTTCAAAGTCCACATCGTACGCCTTCTCAAGATTCGACTGGATCCAGCCGAAGCTTCTGTTCTCGTTTTGTTGATATGTCCTTTGAAAGCATGGCTCTAGCTGGACAGCACCTTCGTTATTCGTTTATGAGACTGAGACTAGTGCTCCGTAAGCAAAGACATCAATCTGGTGCCATGCACCACACTTATTATCTACCGAAGAAAAACAACCATGTGAACCCCCTTTTGAAAAGGTTCTTATACGCTTCACTAGACACTCAAAAGATCGGTACAATTGGAATCTTGTGAGAAAAAAAGTTGAATGCCAAGATGTCTTCGTATGCGTAATTTGTTTCACTTAGCGTAGACAATGTACATATCCTCAATACACTTCTTGTGTTATGGATATATGTACGTATGTATATGAATACATTGTTGGGTTTTGTTGAGCATAAAGGAGGAATATTCCGAGAAAAAGTAGGAAAAGAGAAAAAAATGTGGATATGAAGTGTAAGGGTACGATGTGTAAGAGTTTCTTCGTTGAATTACTCCTGTAAAGAATTACAGATTCAGTCAACAGAATAAGAGAGACATGCATGCCATGAACGGTGAGAGCGGAAAGGGGAAGTGCTTGTTTGTAGTGGGTGAAAACATAGGGAAGAGAGATAGAGAGAGAAAGGGAGGGAGAGAGAGATAGAGATTGAGAGAGAGCGAAAGAGAGTTGTATTGGTAGTGGAAAGAAACAACGTGCATCCTCTATTGGGGAAAGCTTTTCGAACGATTTTAAAGGACTTTATCAGAGACTTTTATAATGCTTGTTATAAGAATTCTATCAGGTATCCAACTTTTTGAAATTTCAAATTCTACATTCTGTAGCGAGCACTAAAAAACGCCCTTCCAGTTTAAAATATTGCATCGTTTGACGCGTTATTTTATCAGGTTCGCTACACTTCATTAAAGAGAAGCTATTCCAAACGTTCATTCAAAGACAGTGGGCTGCCTTCCAAAATTGAGCGGGTATAGCTGTACTGCACTTTCTCAAGAGAGCTGAAAAGAGTATTTCCAAATTTCTGACCAAGAATCTAACTTCGCCAGAACATTCACTTTGTACTCTCGCCATACACTATGGATATTGCGTGTCTTAAAAGAACGAAGAATAGATATGTACATAAACTATATACATACATATGTACGGCGTTCTTGAGTTGAAAAGTGCGGAACATTCAATTTAACATTAATTTATTCATGCTGCTTCTAACTCACTTTCTTCTGGCGCGAGTGCAAAAGAGCAACATCTTGCAAGTCTTGCAAGTACTCCAATTACGCATTCAAATCTTGTAGTAGACACAGAATCTTGCTCGCGGCAACAAATGTTTCATACTTTATATCCTTCTGCCTTATAGCGTTCACTCTCCATAACCGTCTCAAGTCTCCCTAGCTTCTGACAAGAAAAACAATAGAATAGAATGCTAAGTCTCCCTTCTGGAATCGTCCGCACGAATGCGCCCGATCAGCAGCTCATTCATCTCATCCATTCTCTTCACAATGTCGTCGCCACCTTCTCCATCCCTCTGAATCTCTTCACTTCCTATGCTATCCTCATGCACAGCAGCAAAGCCAGTCGATCGTATCGCGGATGTCTCCTAGCAGTAACTGTCAGTTTCATTGTTTACTTTTAAAGAAAAGATATAGAAAGTTGAAACATCTTTTCGTTGCTGACATATATTCGTTAATTTTTTTAAGTAAAGACTGACACAGGAACACATAGTTCAAAGTAGGCAACATTTCCCATTCTTGTCATTAGAATGGAGCGAATAATTTCTTAACATAACAATTACTTTTCATTCAACCACATCCATTCTATGGTTTGATTTCTTATATTGAGGTCAAAAATGTGCACAATGCAGATTAATTTCGTTTTGATTCTGAAACACATCTATTTTGTTATGAAACATATCAATTTCAACTTTTTTATAAATATATTAATTAGCCTAAAGATCTGTTATTAAAGGTGTCCGCCATTGGTTCTGACGTCGCCTTCGGTTTCCTCTCGACGATTGCTCCGCTTCTTCCTCTTCCTTGCTTCTCAATCAACGGAGTGCTCACGGACGTTTTCTCATTATCTTCAACTCTTCAAGCCGTACGTTTTCTTCCATGTTGCAGATGACTTGAAGATAGGATTACGTGGTCCTCCTGTTAACTGTTTTGAATGAGCAGTTTAACTTTCAGTGCTTTTTGTATCTTACTCTGCACTTGAATTTTATTGCGATCTACAACTGCTTCCTCCATCGACATCAGGCACGTTCAGTTTTGCTTGTAAAGAACGTTTAGCCTTTTATAAGTATTCTTTGGAAGCAATATGTCCTGACTCAAGTTGTTTTTAGCATGATTTTTTTTCAGGCCGTCCAAATGGCCAACTCATTCTGGAGTCTTCCACGGCTCACAGTCCTCATTCGAGTTGTCATGGTTGTCTCTGTTACCGTGCCAATGTCTCTTATTTATGTCGCTTGCCAGATTCCATCAACGCTCAAAGAAGAATTTTTGCGGAAGGTGGAATTATTTTCATTCCTTCCCCTTCATCTCATCTGCTTTCATCTCCAGGCATTTCCTGCAGTATATTCTATACGAGATTACGACAAGATTGCATGTTCCTACAAGGAGGCACTACTTTTCGCGTGCTGTTGGTTGTATTTTCGAAAGCCACCTTCCTTAGCACTCTGCTCACGCGCTTCTTAAAATATTTCTCTTCACCCCCGATTCCAAATGTTAATTCCCCAGTAAGAAAGCAACACCGAAAAAAGAAGTTTCATGTTCGTTTTGATGTATTTAGGTAGCAAAGCTAATGAGCAGTTTTCAGTCGTCACAGTCATAAGCTGCGCCGTCGGCGTCTGTCTGATTGCGCTCATCGCATGGCACATCTTCTACAGCATTCGCAAGGCAACGACGATGAGTGAAAAGTCGCAACGATATCACAGAACCATGACGAGGGCGCTCCTCATCCAGGTTGCTATGCATTATCCAATTTTTGCTAACACATGTGGCAACAATATTTTTTTTAATTCTAATAACTAAAATTACATCCTATGTATGTAATTAGTAAGTATACTATTATACATATGATATCACAAAAAATGGCCATATACTCAGGCGGCCATCCCGATCCTTTTGTTCGGATTGCCAATCTTCTACATGGGCTGCGTCGCACTCGTTATACGCGACAATGACTGTCAGTTGCAATCAGTGACAACCTATTTTTCTTTGTTGTTATTGAAAATGACTAATCGGGATTTAATGAGGCATTATTCTCTATTAATATAAAGAGACGTTTTTGTTTTTATCACTGTTGTTATGTACATAAAATGTTTAAAAGCGCAAATATCCTGGATGTACATACATATGTACATACCTACATATTTACATGCATACATATGTATGTATGTATGTAAGAGAGTAGTCTGGGTCACAACGCACAGTCGAAATTTGTCTAATGTCCAAGACGCGGGGGGTCACCTTGGACACTTTCTTGGTCAATGCAGCGTCACATATATATTATTGACTCACAATCAGGCTACATCCACGTGGGCTTGTTGGTTCTCTGCTTCCACTCCAGCGCGCACTGCATGGCGATCCTTTGGACTACGCCGTCCTATCGTCGCTTCGTCTCTCGTCTCCTATTCTCCCTCAGGGCTACCGTAGGCACGGTGTCGATGGGTCAGCTTGGGAATGTCGGGTCAAGCGATGACGTTCAATCACGCGCTGCAGTCACTCTACGCAGATCACCCGTAATGCATTTTAAAGACTCGATCGCTGTCAACACGTCTAAATAGGAATTTACAGATATCGACCATCACTGGCATATGAATTATCAGAAAATTGTTAGTTGTTATTAAGATAGCCTCTCGGTAAGTCTCAAGGGCTCTTGCATCGGAGAAATGTTTTATTTTTTTATATTCAGTTTGAAAACTCTACTAGAGATGAGCTTTGTGGATTATTTGTTTACTTTGTCATCTTATGTTTTTGAAATCGTCTATGGCTGTTCAGAATAAAGATTTCATAGCATGAGCCAACAAATATAAATTGCGAGAGTTTCTTGTACCTTGTTGATGTAAGAGAAGAAAATATCTGGTTTGCTTTTTATATTTTTTTCTTTTATTAGAAAATTGTACAATGTTTGAAGAAATATAATTCGTTGCGTGCGTACGCAGCATGCCACACAAAATCAATGACGAGCTTCGAAGAACCGTGAGCGGCTCACTGCAAGAATGAAATGAATAAAATAGTTCAGAATGACCTAACGATGAACAAAAACAAAAGTAAAAGAGGAACAAAGATAACAATCTGACAACGAGCGTTGCAGTGAATTGGTAAACGTTGTCGTATTGGCGGTTGAAGACGGTAATGAACATCGTTTCGCCTTCAGAGACGATGTCTTTTTCCTGTCGCTTCGGTTGGAAATCCTTAAAAAATCATTCAAATGAAAATAATTTTTATCTGACAGTAGAAGATCAAAGAGCAAAGAGTTGTCAAATGAAAGCGAGAAGAGAAGACAAAATCTAACTTAATGCCAGCAAGACGTGGATCACGGAGATGTTGGATCTCTGCGCCACCCCAATGGCAGTCACCGCCGGAGATTCCATTCATTCCATTCATCTGAAAGAGTCTCCAAAGTCAAAATGCCTCAAACTACACAACAATTGTTTTTAAGACTTGTTGAAGCTCATTTGTGAATGCTAAATCTCCTGCGTATGAGCATATAATTGAAGAGGCAATACGCGAAAAATATATAAAACATTGGAAGCAATTCGCGTGACTATAGCCAACTCATTTATCAAAAGATTCTAAACCTGAAGCCGAATGCGGCGTCCTGACGGAGCGCGAAGGAGCGCGTAGCTGCTGTCGAATTCGAGGCTCTCCTCCTCGTTTCCGCGGCCGGCTTTGAGGACAAACTGTTGCTGCGACGAGGAGACGTCGATCGTCTTTGTGCAAGGTGGCTGAACAATTAATCGTGTGCATTAATTAATTCATTCAAATATTTTAATTATGCGCACTGTTCAGCCGGCTCGCTTTCAATAGTTTCTTATAACCTAACCCGCTGTTCGCACGTTGGCCCGGCCCAGCCGGACGGACACTTGCACTGAGCGCACTTGTTGACGTCCTGAACGCCACCATTCGCGCACGCGATCTTGTTGCTGCAGTTGTCTGGAGAGCAGGAAAGTTCAAAGGTATTCAAAAGTTATAATTTAAAAAAAACAATTACCATAGCAGTTGTAGTACTTATTGACGAGCATAATGTCATAGAAGGTCGGCAGACGACCCTTCATCGAGTGCTGGTACTGCTCCTGTCCACGACGTGCAACAAGAGCTGGGAGAGACTGGTCGATTCCGAAGCTGTATCAGGTACTAGTTCGACTGATATAATTGTGACATAATAACGGTAATGCTAATTGTGCCTTTAAGAGACTTTGATAAAAAGTAACTACTAACTCTCCCTCGCCGTAGTGCATATTCGAGCCGAACTCGTAGGGCAGTCCGTAGTTATCGGTCGACTCCGGCGATTCCATGTCAAAGTTGTTGAGCGCGTCGTCTTCAATGTCGTTGACCATGACGTAATCGTTGCGATCGTAGCGAGACTGAACGTGGAAGATGCCAAACGTGTGCGACAACTCGTGCGCAACGGTTCCGATCTGAAAGTTAAAAAAGAACGATGACAAGCTAGTGCATGAAAGGAAAACTGAATACATATATACATACCGATCCACATCCATCTCCGATCGACACCTCCTGTTCGCCTCCAATGCGTCCAACATACGAGTAGCAACCGTCATCAAAGATGAACTTGACGAGTTGAACACCTCGAATTCATCGAGAAACCAGGAATTCAGTGTCTCTCTCATATATACATCTCTGATCATTCTATAACTCTCTTCAATTTTTATTTTTGCATTTCTATTTAGTCTAGAAGATATCTTCAGGTGTTACTACATTATTATTCATGTATTGAACAAATTAATAAACAAATAAAGTGTAAAAGAGTCACAAAGGTATCGCTTACTCAGTCAGCATCATGTCTCCCTCAAAGAGATCCTTGCTGAGGCCAGCGTTGAAGTTGATTTGGTTCTCATCGCCATCACGCTTGTCCTTGGGCAGCTTATAGCTTCCGATGGCTGCGAGTTGCTCCTCGAGCTCCTTCTGCTCTTCCGGCGACTTGGCAAGCTTCAGCTTAATCTGCTCGTTGATGCGCGTCTTGAGCGCCTGCAGCTTCTTGACATCGAGATGCTTAGACAACCGTCTCTTGAGGTCGACATCTGCTGAACTGGTGGTCAGCGCCACGATTGAGAGGAGACAGACGATCGAGAGGATGAGACGCATTGCTTAAAATCATTTTAATGTTCGTTTTAGAATGGCTGTCACTCACTCTCTAATTCGAACTGACGAAAGATATGTAAGCTAAGAGAAAATGTCGCTGCCAACGTCGGCCAACAACGCTCCCATTTAAAGCGTTTCTCGACAGGTGTTCAAACAATCCACTCGAAACATCCAGAGCACCGATATGTCTCTGTGGCCAATTTTGTCATCGTTCGAGGGTTAAACAAGCGGAAGTCCAGTCAGAATGGCTGTTTTCGATATATTCTCTGTATGTTTCGTAATCTCATTCAAATTTTTTTCAGTCTGGTTTTCCAATGCCTCCTTTTTCAGAGAATTTAATGGTTCAATTAATTGTACTAGTATATAATAAAACAATTTGATTCGGATAGTAGAAAAATTAGCAGTTCTATCGTGTTTGAGTAAAACTCAAGAATTGTAACTCTCTCACGCTCTCCTATCAGGAAACACACTATGAGAATATCGTTGATGTCTCAATCCATACTCTTTTGAGTGATGAAGATATCCACCGTAAAACGCGCTTCCGTTTCCACATTCCAATTTATTGCATTCCAAAATTCATCACCTTCTCAACTTGTTAATCTTCATCTCAACTTGAACCTTTTACTCGTCATACTATACTGCGATTAAATACATATCTGCTTATGAATATGCTAGCATTGGCAATTTCTGACTTATGCTATCATTAACAACGAAATCGTCTAAAGAAACAATCGAGTAGACGTCTCGCGAGTAGAAATCGCTCTAACACTGTAGATTTCAGCTCTGGCGCTCCGGCTCTGTAGGCCGACAAATCAGTTGAAATACGAGTTAAAGTAGGAAGCTAAAAATGTTTTATGATAGTTTAAATTGCCTCCCATTCTAACCTCTCGTTTTCTCACGCTCTGCTCTTTCTAGTGTATTTCCGAAGAGAGTTTTGAAAGGGGAGGCAATTTCAATGTTCATTTATTTTTTAGTCACCGCCCTTTGTTATGGAAAAAGGGTTAGAAATGTCTGTCGGTATTAGAAAGGAAGTGAATAGTGATCGAGGTCACGAATGTAAAGTATAACATATTAATATTGTCTACATTCCCTCACGATGGATCATTCCAAATCTTATTGAGATGAAAAAATGTGCCAAACGTTAGAAATAACAATATGATTGATACAACTTCAATATGTATACCGGAGCAATATACGTATGTATGTGTGTCTATCATTGTTCTACAGCTGTTGATCGTTTCCTTCTATTGGCTTAAAAATAAGAAATTTCGTTAAACTTCAAATCACACAGAAGTAACAAGTTTGGGTTCCCTTCTCGTGAAACTTCGTATTTTCGAACTCTGGGTTCATTACTCTCCGAATAGCGAGATGGACAAGTTATAGTTAAAGCTGCTGCCTTATTGTTTTGAAAAGCACTGTCCAGTCACTATAAGTTCCTTGAATGTTTAATTTTCAAATAGTGACAACAGATATTTGATGACTTTTCAGAATGAAGCATAACAATTATATATAGTGATCTTTATGTCGAAATGCGTAGAAATGTTAAAGTTATGCCAATCACACAACTTGTCTCGAATCTTAACCAGCATCCACATTCGAATAACCGTGTGCGACTCACTGAAAAAATTACAAGCATTGCAATCAGTACGAGAATAGGTACTAAATATTAAACATGCATGTAAATAAAAAAAAAGCAGACAACGAGCGATGCGGTGAATCGGTAGAGAATGGAACCTTCACGGGTAAAGGCTGTAATGAACATTGTATCTCCTTCCGATACAATGTCTTCTTCTTGACGGGTCGGTTCGCATAGCCTTAATAAATTGAAAGTATTGTTATTATTGCACTATAAGAAAAACAAACAGTCTTAAGATGCGATGATAAACAGTAATACTTAATGCCAGCAGGGCGAGGGTTCCTTTTAAATTGGACTTCTGCGCCGCTCCAGTTACAATTGCCACCAGTGAAGGTTCCGTTCATTGAATTCAACTAAAGCGAATAAATTTGCCGGATACCATATAGGATTCCGGTGACGCCTTTTTCCGATGCTAATCATTAAATAACATCCTTACATGAAGAAGAATGCGGCGGCCTGAGGGCGGCCGCCGGAGTGTGTAGTTGTTGATGAATTCAAGGCCCCCTTATCCTTGCTAAGCCCGGCTCTAGTCTCGATTTCTTGCGGCTTCTCAGAGATTTCAATCGTCGTTGTGCCATCGGGCTAAACGATGCTTGTTCATTTAGGAATATGAGCATTTTATAAAGTACAATATATTTTAAATTAAAACTGATCAATTGACCCGCTCCGCGCAAGTTTTCCCTGCCCATCCATTTGGACACTTGCATTGGTCGCAAATGTGGACGTCCCTAACGCCGTGGTTTTCGCAAATCACCGACTCGTTTGACTTTGTGCACTTGTCTGGAATTGTCAAAAGCATATAAATTGACTCAAAATGCTACGCAATACCCCGAAAGTTCAATTACCATAGCAGTTGTAGAGCTTGTTGGCATACATAATATCAAAGCATGTCGGAAGGCGCCCGCCCATCGAGTGCTGGAACTGCTTATATTCGTCTGTAGCAGTAAGAACCGGGAAGGACTCGTCGAGCGCGTTACTGTAAAAAATAACAGAATTGTTTAGCCATCCAATATATATGTATGTACGTAACTAATTTTATTTCTACTCATGTTCTTGAAACTTTTTTAAGTAAGCAAAATTAGTCAGGTATATCTTGTAAGCAAATGATAGTGTCACTGCGAACTCTTGCTCGCCGTAGTGCATATTGGAACCGAATTCGTATGGCACTCCGAAATAATCCGTTGAGAGTGGGCACTCGAAGTTATAGTTGTCCAGATGTGAGATTGGTTGTTCAGATTCGTCTCATTAACTTGAACGAGAATCTCTTGCGATCCATACGAGACTGTTCGTGGTAGACGCCGAAAGCGTGCGCTAGCTCATGAATAACTGTTCCGATCTGGAATTGAATATCATTCTAACCATATATGCAATGTTCGTAAATGATAGAGCAAGCGAGAGAGCAGTAACTCTCATTGTTGAATGAACATACGTCAAACTGACGGTATGATTGGTCAAAGTCATATTTGAATGACAGGATTAGTAGCTCCCCAGGTGGTGCGCTTTTCCTGATCCTCGTCATTCTACTGTGTTTGTTCGGAGCAAAAGACAAATACTTCTGAAGTCCGATATCACTTGCAGTGACCAAAACCACAGATGCCAGGAGAAACGCGAAATAAAGCATGAAGGTCATTCCTAAAGCAGTAAAACGCTTCAATGAAGCATTACTGAATTCGTATATTAAATATATGTATGTATGTACATACATATATATGCTGAATAATGCATGAACTAAGAAAAGAATGGTCAGAAATGAAAAATTGATGAGTTGCCCAAATTTTCGAGCGCATTTAAAGCAAATCCAACGTGAGCTGTTCAAACAGCCGCATTCCCAGAATGTTTCCAAAACATCAATGTATGAGCACGAGCATATGTTTTTTCCAGATAGATTCCAGGCCTCTATGAACTGTACTGGCAATGTTCCACGTCGACTGGAGAACGTCCGCTTCGACCATGACGGAGTCGCAGATGGTTAAAAAATCGTGATGTAATTTAGACTATCGAGATGGTTCCGGCTTCATTCCTGTAGCAACAGCACTGTTAAGCAAAATGAACATGGCAATAAGCCTCAAAACTAACTTTATAGAATTTTGCAATCGATGTGATTTCATAGAAATAAGTAGTACATCATTCCTCGACAACAAAATCACGTTCGGCCTTTTTAACTGCCGATTCACAGTGAAATCTTTATTCATACTTTGTTTAGCATCAAAGAATATTATGCAAATTGTCAACTGAGAAGATGTTAGAGAGATCTTCCGGTGATGATCGGAGTGATGGAAGGGAGTTTGGGTGGGCCATCGGTTTTATTCTCATCTAAAGATGGCCGAGGTGGGAAGAGTTGGGCAGAGTCCTCTGAAGAGACTCTCTCACACTTCTTCACCCTCCTCGACCCATTCGAATTGCGGGACATGGAAAACGAATTGGACACTCTTCGCTTTCGCTGAATCTCGAGATAGAAACCCTCTCGGACGGCTCCGAACACCTGGTAAAGATAAGAAAGAGTGGAAGAGTCTCTGAGAAGTGAGAGAGAGAGAAACAGAAATAAAGAAAGAGAGAGAAAAAGAGAGCGAGAGAGAGAGAGAGAAAGAGAGAGCGAGAGAGAGAGAAAGAGAGACAGAAAGACAGAGAGAGAGAGAGAGAGAGAGAGAAAGAGAGGGAGAGAGAGTAGAGAGGTCGCATACGAGAGTAGCGAAGAGAGAGAAGGCGTGCGTAGTAGTGTGCGCCTTGTGGAAGGCGACATCAAGATGAGTGCACTCGTGAATGGCCGCGTCCGCCAGCGCAGCCATGGCATCCGCACGCAAGCCGCGGCTCCGTTGCTCAGCCAGGCGACGACCGAACACGACGCCCAGGCATTTCACCTCAAACAGGGTCTCTTCTCACTCTCTCTCTCTTTCTTCTTTCTTTCTCTCTCCCTCTCCCGCCTCGCACAGTTTCTTTTCTCTATCTTTCTCTCTTTCTCTCTCGTTCTCGCTCTCTCTCTCTCTCTCGCTCTCTTTCTCTCTCTTTCTCTCTCTTTCTCTCTTCTCACACAGCGTCTCTTCTCTCTCTCTCTTTCGTTCTCGCTCTCTATCACCCTTTCTTTATTTCTTTCTCCCCTCTGGGACAAAAAATAGCTGAGATTGACCTCTTCGACCGAGTCAATGCATGCGGCCGCATTGCGGAGAAGAAGCTTGAGCTGCTCTTCCAATTCGTCCCTCAGCGAAGACTCGAGTGAGAGGAAGTACGCAGCGAACTCTGATTGATCTTCCGAAGCACGCTTTGCTATTCTCCAGCCGAGCATTTCGTGCGGATTCGAGAAGCAACTCTTCAACGGCTTTTTTTTAAATTTGTTGATAAATTTTGTCCTTTGAAAATTTGTCATCATTCCCCATTTTATTTTTTTCTATGCAATTTTTTACGAGTGATGGCTGAAGAGTCCAGAGAAGAAAAATAAGAAAAAAAGGAGAAACGATTTGGCGGCCAAGAAAGGACAGCACTTCAAGGGTTCTAAATTTCAAGAATGCGCTCGACCTGGATGAGTCGTCTCGCCTTGGCAGGGATGGGATGGCCAGAGCAACGGCTCTCGGTGCTACTCGAACTGGTACGGAACAGCTCACTCTCGTGCCAATCTGAGAATGGGAGAGAGCGAGAGCGAGAGAGAGAGCGAGAGAGAAAGAGCGAGAGATAGAGTGAAAGATTAAGTGAGAGAGAGAGAAAAGGAGAGAAATGGAAGTAGGAGATAAAAGAGTACTCGTGGTGGAGGTAGCCGGGAACGAGGCAGAGGGAGGCACTCGGATTGCAGGGACACGCACGTTCTGACCATGAGAAGAGAGGGAAGCCCGAAGCTTGCTGGAGTCGCCACCCATCACAACACTTGAGAGAGAGAGAAAGAGAGAGTCTCTTCTCTCACACTCTCTCTCTCTCTCTCTCTTCTCATCTTTTTCTCACACTCTGTTCTTCTCTTTGACGCACTTGCTTTCTTCTCTCTCTTTCTCTCTTAAACGCGTTCTCAGCTACGATTTTTTTCCAATTATTAAATGTATACGAAAATAGCAGTGAAAACAGCAAAGAAGAATAAGAATAAAAAAGCGACTGAGTGAGAAACCGCGCGGGCTGTCGTTATAAATAATCTCGATTCTCTTTAATCTTCGCAGTGGGGTACTGAATAAAAGAAGCGCTCGAACCCATTCAATGACATATTGACATCCGGGTGTAAGCAAATACCAAATCATAGAATGGTTTACTCAGAGAGGGAGAGAGAAAGAGAGTGAAAGAGAGAGAGAGAAAAGAGAGGCAGCAAGAGAGAGAGAACGAGAGGCAGCAAGAGAGAGAGAGAGAGAGAGATAGATAGAGAAAAAGAGACCGATAGAGAAGAAAACGAAGAACGAGAATGAAGGAGAAGTTACATAGGTAAATTTGAAATCGATGTACGAGACAATCCTGAATAGCGAGCTTATGAGGTATTCTTTGATCTTCGCGCCAGGATTTGTGTGCCTTGCTTGTTAACCTTATGGAACATCTGGCAGGTGACTTACTTGACCAGAGCAAGGACATTGCATTTTCAATAGGCGAAGAGAAGAAGAGAAGCCTACTTGACTATTAAAATGTTCCAGATATCGTTTGCTTATGGAATGTCATACGCATGTCATGGCATTGAAAGAAAATCGTCTGAAATATGTATATACTACGTACACACATCTTGAAAATAGTGGAGGAAAACATGGAAAAAAGATCAAAAATTTCACAGAGGATGAGAACAAGAAAAAAAATCAAAAATAGAACCGGTTGTCAATAGTCTAGAAATCTTCCTCTCTCTCACTCTCTCTCTCTCTCTCTCTCGTATTACCGTGATCTCTAACCAGTTCTTTTGGATGATGCTCGAATGCAATGACGTCATAGAGAATGTTCATGCCGACGATTTCTCAAAGTTTAGCCGTTTCTTAAGATATCCAGTGTTTTTAGCTTAAAATTTTTATATGACAATTTTTCGCTTCTTATTCTGAATTCATATACGCTCTGCAAACTGGGAATATCCCCACTTGTACAGATGCAATCTATTCCATATTCCCTATTCCCTATCCACTAACATGTGATTGCGCGATTCTGCCTCAAGCAGATTGGCTCTCTCTAATTCTCTCTAACTATCTCTCTATATCTCTCTGTCTCTCTAACTCTCTCTGTCTCTCTCCGTCTCTCTCTATATCTCTCGCTCCTTAATCTACAGCTCCTCGCTTCTCAGTGATACTTGGCATGCTCCTTCTCCATGCCAACGGCGCCTTTCTACAACCTTTCCCCCCTTTCCCACTCTCTCCTTCTCCTTATTAGCACTCCATTTCATTCTACCTTAATCAATACAACACTGGCGTTCTCCTTCCTTTTCAATGGAACGAACTGTTATTTACAGATTGAAGGTGACCATTTAACCCTCCAGCTCCTCTGCGTATTATTTCGGGAAGAAAGCCCACTCACAATCAGTTCCTTGCAGCCCAGAAGGCCAGCGGATACAGACATTTCGACAACACACAATTCCAATTAATTTCTCGCAATTAGTTACTTCGTTTTTATGCAACGTGGACAATTTTAACTTTAAAAAAATTTATGCAAGTGAGTTGTGAAATGTTGATTTGTTGTAGAAGACACTTCGAGATCATTTAACTGTCACACCAGCAGCTCACTTCGCATTTTTTTCTTACAATTAGCCTTCGAGATTTGGTAAGCTAAGATTGAAGAGATAGATAGAGATGCGCGAGGTTGGGTGTCATGAGAGAGAGAGATTGTGGGAAGAGTTAATATTTAGAGATAGAGGGTTGAAGAGAGAGAGAAAGAGAGAGAAATAGACGGAGAAATAGTAGTCCTCCTCTGACTGCATGAGTGATGGTGTCTGCGTTTTGTGATTTAATCAATCGTGGGGGGTGTCAAATGGCGGTCATCTCGGCCACCCCCTTCAGAACACATGAAATCTCTCCCACTCTCTTCATCTCTATCTCGCTCGCGCTCTCTCTCTCTCTCTCTCTCTCTCTCTCTCTCTTTCAATCTGTCTCTCAATCTCTGTGCCACTCTATAAATCTCTCTCTCTCTCTCTCTCTTTCAATCTGTCTCTCAATCTCTGTGCCACTCTATAAATCTCTCTCTCTCTCTCTCTCTCTCTCTCTCTCTTACTCCATTTCACCTCTTCTTTCACTCCTTCTCTCACTTAACTTCTATCGCTCTTACGCCATCGCCCTCACTCTTTTCTTCACTCCTTCTCTGCAGTATACACCCATGTCTCAGGAAACAATTGCATGACAATATTTTGAAAGAAATAGACCAGAATAAAATTAATTCAAGAATTGCTATAGACAATAAATTGATCATATCGTTGACCAGCTGCGAGATATTCGAGATTATGCTTGATGGGCTCGAACCATATCAGAGAAGGCGACCGTTCACGTGGAATGGCATATCAAGGGACTGGCTTGTCTGGCCCGCTCGCACTCGCCTGCCCGAGCAGGAGCCACACTGATTCTAAACTTTCATGAATCATTGCACAATTCTCTCTCTCTCTCTCTGTTTGTAGGCACATGCATCAACTAATTATTTATGTTTCTTTTAAAATAAGTTACAAAGTTACGGCAATTCTTAAGGATCCCGCGCTTCCCGGATCATTACGGTTTGCGGGGAAGAGAAGGTCAATCAGTTGAGATAGATCTTATCGCTAGAGAAGAGAAACGGAAGGAGCAGAGAGAGTGAGACAGAGAAAATAGAGAGAGAGAGAGTGAGTGAGCGAGATGGAGATGGTTAGAGGGCGAGCTGAGATAAGGTTGGAAATGGTAGAGGGGATCTGCAGTGAAAGGGAAGGCACAGGTCGCTTGCGCGAATCATTCACTAACATTAGCGGTCACTTCTTTTCTCTCTTCATACTCATTATTTAATACCTTCTTTCTCTATCTCTCTTTCCATTCCCCCCCCCCTCGTTCTTTCTCTCTCTCTCTTTCTCTATCTCTCTCTCCCTCTTTTCTCTATCTCTCTTTTTCGTTATTCTCCTCTCTTGATAACGGAGAGAAGTGAAGGCGAGCGACCGCGAATGGACTTGCCCAAGGCTGACTTAGTTTCCCACCACTCACTGCTATAAACATTGCATTGATTGTCCCCGCTTCCCGTTTTAGCTATTGTCTTTTTGAATTTGTCAATTTTAACGTAACATTTTAACATATTAATACTTTCAATTAGTCTTGAAATTATAACGCGAGCCAATGACTTCTTTTCAAACTTTATTGAAAGCAGCAATTGAGATGAAAGAAGAAGAGTGCTCGTCGAACTCAGAAGCAGAGAATGGAAATGCGGACGAATCGGCTGAAGAAGCCTCCTTCCAGCACGACGAGGTTAGCTTCTAAGCGAAATTCCGGGAAACCTGCTATAAGCTATGATAGATTTAAATATCTTTTCAAATACGCGCATATGAAAAGAGGGTTGGATTACATGCGTGCGGGACACTTGCGCGAAATATAGTATTGGGTATGGGGACACTTTCCTCGCATACTTACCATTAGCTATATGCCGAACATGTCTCCTGCACACAAATGCAGTCCACCCGAAAAGAGAAGTGAAGAAAGAAGGTTCCTTCAGAAGACACTGGCCATCTTCGACGAACTTGCCCGAATGGATTACGTAGTCGCATCACTCCTCGAAAATGTCTCTTCACTCTTCATTCTGTACCGCCAGCTAAGCGAAAACATCTCCAGGCATGTTTTTTTTTTAAATTTAATTTGTTTCTGTTCTATTTTATTTTATTTTTCTTCTGTCTTAAGTATATTACTAGCCCACTTATGAAAAATATATGTCGGGAAACTCACGTTGAATTTGTTCATATCTGAAGGGATCTCGCGTCGAGGACTTCGAATGCTCCATCCGAGAGCCCCCCGGCAGCAGCACAGGCATCTTCTTCTCTTCCAGCTACTTCCTCCTCACAATCACATCGTCATCCTGCACAACCCAGTCTTCGATCAAAGAAACTCGAACTGAGATCTCACCCTTATAAAAGGTAGAATTCGTTGTGAATTCATTCCAACCCCATTTAGTCTACCTCCTCATTCTTCCTCACGTTCTCGGCAAAATAGGAACCGCCATATCAGTCATTTTTTGTGATCGAATGCTACCATCTAGCCCGGTTACTACGGAATCAGCATTCGCACGTTATAACTCTTTATTTTGTTGTTCGATACATACATACGACTGAAATCAAATACTACCAGTTAAATTGCCCTAATATAGTTAATGGTAAACTAAACCGGATGCCCCGAGTGGTTAGAGCAGTACCAGAAAGTAGCGTATTGTTCGTACTATTTCTACAGCATACTGCTTTAATCAACGTTTGTCCCTTCTTCGAAATATAATTTGTTGAAAACTTCGACATCATAATTTAAGAAAAAAATTCGTGTAAATTAAACTTCGCCACTTATAATTATGCACTTAATACTGATCGAGCACGATTTCGTAGGGGATAATTATCGAGCATGTGTATTTGGAGATCCTCTCTGGTTTCGTAACATTTTCCTGGAGTTCATTTTTTTTTTCGACTTTTTTCAAACTCCGTCCGACATAGGTGCAACTTTTACCGAGTGAGTCACCAACCGTGCAACTCACTCGGTTTAATTACCCAAGTTTGAGGTATTTTATTTTAAAACTTCATTTTAAAAATTGCGAAAGTTATCATATCGCTGAATCGTTCAAAATCCCCGTCATTCGTATACGAGCGACATGGAGTAACAATTATTCAACGTAGTTATTGTAATTCGCCGATTGCGGCGAATTCGCCGAACTCGCGAATTCTCGCCGACCTCGACGAATATTCGCCGAACTCGGCGAATTAACTTCCCTACATGTATATATTTTGGTCGCTGAGTAACATTTTTTTTTTAAATATTTTTTGTAGTAATGCTATAATATCCACATATTGTTTCAAACAGAGAGGCTGATTGCGAAGGCATTTAGAAAATGATTTCGGTCTTCTTGTAAGAAGCGAAGATTGAAATATATGAATTTTCACTAAACTTGGAAACGCACAGCAGTCACAAGTTTACATCCCATTATCGTGTCTTTGTTTTTAACCTTGTGTTTTGCAGGATGTTCTCATCTTGCCTTCATTTATTTGTAGTGAAATGGAAATTTCATATATTCGATCTTTATTTGCATTACTCTAGAATCGAAAAATAACCAAGTTAAACTTAATGCTGCCTTATTGTATAACTGAAAAGCTCTGTTCAATTTTCCATATATTTCATTTAATGATTCATTATCATGCCGCGAAACAGATATTTGAAAAATTTTCAGAATGAAGAATAAGCAGAATCGTGCACTTTATTTCAAAATGCGTAAGAATGCTCAAAGTTATGCCAATTACACAACTTGTCTCCCATCTTAACAAGTATTCACATTCGAATAGCCGTGAGCGAATCACTGAAAAATTACTTGTTTGGAACTGCAATCAATGCGAGAATATCGTAGTGAACAATAAAAAACGTGTAATTAAGACACAGACAACGAGCGATGCGGTGAATCGGTAGACATTGGAGCCTTTGCGGGAAAAGGCTGTAATGAACATAGTATCTCCTTCCGATTCGATCTTATCTCCTTGACGAGCTTTTCCGCATAGCCTTAATAAATTCAAAAGCTTTGTTGCTATTGCAGCATAAGAAAAAGGACTCGTAAGTTACGATCGTTAGCATTACTTAATTCCAGCAGGACGAGGGTCCTTTTGAAATTGAACTTCTGCGCCACCAATAAAACAGTCGCCATCAGTGAAGGTTCCGTTCATTGATTTCACCTAAAGCAAAGGTTACCGGCGAGGCCGTAATTTATTAAAGTAACTCCATACACGTAGACGAATTCGACGTCCTGAAGGCGCTCGCAGGAGTGTATAGCTGTTGACGAATTCAAGGTCCAACTTTTTCTTGCCGAGCCCGACTCTAATTACGACTTCTTGCGGCTTCTCAGAGATCTTAATCGTCGTTGTACCATCCGGCTAAACAATTCATATTCATTAGGGAATGTAAGATCGTCTTATCTACAAATGTTTTTTTAATTAAAGCTTCTCAATTTACCCTCTCAGTGCAAGTTTGGCCTGCCCATCCATTCGGGCACTTGCACTTTCTACAGGTGTTGACGTCCTGAACGCCATGGTTTTTGCAATCCACTGTAATCTTCGCCTTTTTGCACTTGGCTGAAATTCATCGAATGTTGAATTGAAATTGACTCATGATTAGGCTCAATATTCGAAAGTTGCTGTTACCATGGCAGTTGTAGAGTTTGTTCGCGTACATAATATCATAGAATGTCGGAAGGCGACCACCCATCGAGTGCTGGTACTGCTTATATTTGTCTGTAGCAGTAAGAACCGGGAAGGAATAGTTGAACGCGTCCCTACAGAAAGATAATGGAAGTAGTTAAAAAAAATTGATTCCAAATTTACATAATTGATTTCCTTCTCAACAGATTAGCACTGTAGCAATGAGATTCTCTAAAACAACAAGCCAGGTACGCCTTGTAAGCGTTAAAAAAATGTCGCGCACTGTCTCTCTGTGTAGTGCATATTGGAGCCGAATTCGTATGGAACTCCGAAATAATCCTTTGAGAGCGGGCACTCGTAATCAAAGTTGTCCAGATATCTTTGGCTGGCCAGGTTCGTCTGATTAACTTGGACGTATTTCTTGCGATCCATGCGAGACTGTTCGTGGTAGACGCCGAAAACGTGCGCCAGTTCATGAGTAACCAGTCCGATCTGGGAGAATATCATTATAACAATAAGTGATATCGCACGTAATAAAATAAGCTAGTGCGAAACCTTGAGGGAATGTATAAAAATAAGTAAATGAAGAAAAATGAAGATATATGGCTAACCGCGTCACAGTGTTTACCGATGGAAACTTCAAGGACACCACCGCCGTTGCCAACAATCGAATAGCATCCAGCTCCGGAGATAAACTTTATTCTGAAGGAAAAAAAGGAGGCACTTAGGGGCATTCAGCACGGATACTTGAATGATGTGTGTACATAAACATATCAGAGGCTTGATTGATGAGATAACATAAAAATTCGAGAAACTGACAAGTAATCAGGTAACTACGTGATAGATGACAGGAAATAAATAAACATAAGAAAAAGATGGAAGGAAATTTGTTAAATGTACGTTAAACTGGATAAAACGATAGAGTTAGTAAGAGAATCAATCATAATTAGACTAGAATCGGATATGTACCTGTCCGTGGAATTGCCGCCCTCGCTGAAACGGATGCACGTGTTCTTCTGCCAGAATTGAATGGCGCCTCGAATGGCGGCGCGGCGCTGCCCGCTAGTTGCTGCAAAAAATTTAAAATCTGCTGTAATTCCTATCAATAACTTTACGTGACACTGACGGTATGCATTGTCAAAGTCGTATTGAATGTCAGGATTGCTATCTCCCCAGGTGGTGCGGTTTCTCTCAGCCATACGTTCGGCGCACAAAGCAAGTAGTGGATCCAACTTCTTCTTGGTCAGGAGCTTATTGGAGTCAACATCTTGAAACAACCGCCTTTCAAGTTCGACAACACTTGAAGTGGCCAAGTCCACAGATGCCAGGAGGCACACGAAATAAAGGATGAAGTCCATTCCTAAAGTCGAAGAACTTTTCGACGAACATATCACGACCGCATTAAATATAGCAAATTCAACAACGCATGAAACAATCGAGACTGCTCGAGAACACAAAGTTTGTAAGTATCCCAATTCTTTGAGCGTATTTAAAGCAAATCCCACTCAATCTGTTCAAATAGCCACATTCGCAGCCTGTGTCCAAAGCAGCAATGTATGTATCTTTGTTGTAACTGTCTATGGCATTTTGAGGGATGTTTCGTGAATAGCAGGATGCATTGGCTCGTCCTGGCTTCATTCTTTTTGCACGACCATGAAATCACTGCTGATGTATTCCTAGCTTCTGCTGACTGTCCTGGAAATGTGCAGATCATGTCACACAATTTCTTCTTACGATTAACTGGCAGCCTCCCTGCGCACAGTTGTGATTGTTCAATGTCCCATAGTGGGTTTTACTGTACATTATGTTGGATTCGTCATCATTGGTTCAGCGAGGCTGAAGTGTCAGTGGTCTCCCGCGCAGGGAGCGGTGGAATTATGTCTGGTTTCCTACCTCTTTGCCAGCGGTTAAGTGTCTTTTGTCGTGATTGTTGGTTTTGTGACTCCGGAAGATAAACCTGCGATAGCTCAACCCCTCTCTTGTCTTCTATATCGCTACGCAGAGGAGTGGACTACAATAACAACACCTTGTTGTAACATGTTTTGACTATGACTGGATGACTGATGTTCGTAGTAGGTTGATGTAGTAATTTAGCCTGTCGGGATCGTTCCGGTATCATGAAATACTGGTGAATTATTTCTATGTGGCATTATAGCTTCTCATGACATTAATGGTACCGCTAATTGTTCGCTTGTTATATTAAAAGGACTATCCGGCGAATGATTATACAGTAGCGCTAGAGAGCCAGTTTGAATGTGCGCGCTCATAAAGTTGCCTGTCGCTCGGTCGAGAGAGCGTGTGAAATAGGAGGGCGGCTCTGACCTACCGGAACAAATTCTCTACCCGCCAGTTTTCACGTTACTATTGCTCAGAAAGTAATGGAAGAAAATTGCTCGAACTTTCTGGATACATGTTTTACGCCAATATGAACTTATCAACATAGAACTAAACATAGGTTAATTATTCCCCGGATACCTCCTTTAAATCAATTCGATAAAAGAGTATTGGGCACGCAATATTTTATACCACTGCGAAAAAATACATACATGACTGTGTATGAAAATGCAATAATGTATGGATAGCATGTGTAATGTGTGTGCCTTATGCTTATCTTGAAGGAAAACATTCTCAATAAGAAAATAACCGAGTAGAGAAATCTCGCGAAAAGCAATTTCTTTAACTCTACAGATTTAAGCTCTTTCAACCCGGCTCTATAGACCTCCAAATTAATTTTACAAAAGTTGAATTAAGACGCTAGAAAAAATTATGACTGCTGCCCTTTCTAAGCTTTCGGGTTCATATGCTCTTTTTTTAAGAAGTACATTACAGCGGCCTGCGAAAGAACATGGGTATGAGATATTTGAGGTAGGAGGTAAATTTCAACGTGCATTATTTTTGTTTTGTTCACCGTCCTTTGTTACGGTAAAGAATAGGTGGATAATAGCTGTCGGTATTACATTAGTGGCCTAAGAATTTTCTCTCAACTTGGAACCGTACAGCAGTCAAGATATGGGTTCCATTTGATTATGCATTTAAACATATTTTGGAGGATGTCCCTTCCTTCGAATGCGAACTGAAAAATCATATCTTCGAACTATATTTGGATTACTCTCGGAATAGAAAGATTGACAATTTATAGTTGAAACTGCCTAATGACAAATCGTTGCTAAAACTGCCTAACTGTTTAATTGAAAATGCTCTGTTTAGCCATTTATCAGTTCCTCTATTGTTTCATTTTCATGCCGAAACAATATTTTTTGAATTTTTTTTCAGAGTAAGCATAAGCATGAAATACAGAAACATAAAATAATTTACTTTTCATGGTTTGACAATATTCTCCTGCAACATTGTATGTTTTCATGACATAAAAATGCTATTGTTTTAACTGCAGCTTGTGGTTGACTCATG
Organism: Allodiplogaster sudhausi; assembly: GCA_945643635.1. NCBI lineage: Eukaryota > Metazoa > Nematoda > Chromadorea > Rhabditida > Diplogasteridae > Allodiplogaster > Allodiplogaster sudhausi. Next base: position 774,017 of record CALZFC010000100.1, on the reverse strand, counting down.
AGATGATACGCATTGGCGCAGCCGCTGCCGAGCTCTGTGTCACATTTGTTGTCACTTGGCCTACAGCTGTCTTTTTAAGCGATAATCGCTTCTGAAAAATATCAAAAATATAAATTAATTCAACTATTTTAGATGCATCTTCAGCAAAAAAGCAATTCATAAATTCGTCTAGGATTGTTATGTAGTGGACAATCATATCTGACCAACAAAAATGACAACTGTTGCCGAATTGTTTTCTGAATCGTCGCATTCATGGTGACATAAACGAGAGCTGGCGTTGCTGAAAAGTTGCAAGGAATATAATCGAGAACAATATTGAAAGGTTAAGCAAAAGTAATCATCGTTACAAGAACATAACAAATTTTGAACTTAATGAAATAATATTTGTTTATTTATAAATCACGGATGTTAATTCTTATCATTGGAACCCTTTGCATATTTTTGAAATAGTTTGTAAATGATGAGTTCGAAGTACAAAAAGTGAATTGTTATAAGTGTTAGCCATAAGATCTCTCTCGAACCATGAACCATCTGCCACGAGATGCCGCCAGCGAGCACGAGACCTTGCGACGCCGGAAACCACTGCATGTACACGTAGATGGCAGCACCGAAGAAGTTTGCAACGCAGATCAAGAAACATTGAACGAAGATCTACAAAAAACAAGTTTTAGAAACGATATTTATTTATTTTATTTTTCTTTCGCATTTTTTTTTAATTTTATACAATTTACACTAACTAACCGCCATGTTGGAGGCGGAGGCAGCGCCATGCGCATTCGCCTTCGAACTCGTCAGCTTGGCTCTCAAGAATAGTACGAAAATAAATAAATTGTCGTCGTAATAGCTCGTGTTTCAACCGCCCTTCTACATTCCCATTTCGTACAGTAAAACAAGCAGCAAAAAGTACGTGTCGCACTTTTTCGTGACAAGAAGCACAAAAAAGATGCTGTAGAGAAGAATGCAACCGGCCACCATCACGCTGTTATTTATGACATGCATCAGGCTCTCGTACTGAAAGCAAAAAATAGTATTGTTAACAAAAAAGTTAGCACAATATTGTCTTGTTGGCAAGCATATGAATGAGGCGGTGCAAGCTCTGAGCCATTAAAAAAAACACTCGAACCTTTCTGTTTTTCAGACCGATGAAGGGGTCAAAGAAGAAGCCTTCGTGCGTTGAGTTAAAGAAGCATGGTGGAACGACAAAGAAGAAAAATATGCCGTAAACTGTTGGCAGCAGCAGCAGTAGCCACTCTCGATTGCCCTCAATGAGCAGTTTGCTGGCTTAAATTAGCATTAATCCTTATCATTCATAATTCCACAACTAATTTTTGTGTGGTTTTGCATTGTTCACAAAATAATCCTTTTTTTTAGATGGCATCAAGTTACCGTGACGACCGACTGCTCCATTTTTATTAGAGCGAGAAGACGATTTATGACAAGCAGCACACAAGTGAAGCAAGCCATTGACCAGAAACCTGTTAAAAATTATATATTTTTTGAAATCCTTAGCTCTTATAAAAAAATATATTTTCAAAAATATAAAAGCCATAATAGTAGCTATAATATATTTCATTTTCCCACATTGCTGACATCACCTTCACAGCGGCATTTTTTGAGTAAACAGGTTTTTCGAAATTTTGCGTGACCGCTTGGCATTTCCCATAGGTTGCGTAGACAGTGATTCATTAAGTGAACATATTGGAAACTTGTAGGTTTCATTAAGCAAAAACATTTCGGCGCCCTATTTGTGGCTCATTCACAGTGTTATGAATGAAATATACACATTAAACGCAATAGCACAATATCGCCTCGGTGTTTGTAGCATAATCGGAGTAATTCTGTTCGTCAAGAACGCACTGTTGCTAATCATGCCGGTGAACTGGCCGAGCATCGGGTTCAGACAGAAGGTCTGGCCAGTCAGGAAGAAGATACCACTCAGAGGAGCCGCAATGAGTAGCGCCACAATGTCGACGCAGCCGAGAAAGAACATGATCTGGAGAGATGTGAGAGTTGCCACGGAACTTAATTTTGACTTTAATAAAACTTGAGAGTTGCCATAGAGATTGTTTTTGGCTGTAAAAAATTAACAAATGTTCTATATTTAAAAACGAATTAGAATTAGGATGCTTGAAAACGGGGGATGAAAAAAACAAGAAACATAATTCACAATACCGTATTTTCTCCATACACCTTCTTTCACTAATATGTAGATAAATCAGAATAGGTAGGACCTTATAGCACGAATACGCTCGATGTGCCCAAAGTGCTGGGAGGCATGCGGCGTAGATCGGAAGGATGACGATGCCAAAGATGATGCAGTAGCAGGCGTGCAGCGGCTTTGCAACGCCGCGCCACACTTCTGCACCGACCGGAGCGCCGCCAGCGCTAACATAATGGAAATTTAAAAAATATTAATTCCATTTTGAATTCGCGCTCTTTTACCTTAGGCCTGAATACAGGTGGCAAATTCAAAGTTTATCGCGAATTCTAGTATTTCACACCTGCAATTGAAGAACGGACTGGAGTGCATACGCCAAAAGGGCATGAAGTGCGGAGAAGTTGTAAGCGGCATAAAATCGCCCGTGTCCATGAAGCAAATATGAAACGCTTGAGTCAAAGAAGCAGTCGGTAACTTTCTTAAACTCGTCGAAGAGTAGATTATATCAACATTTAACAGGAGAAAATTTTGCTTTCATCCCATTCATAGTCGTGAGAAAATATCGGAATTTCCTCTTGAATATATGACAAATGTTACCATTGTGTTGGCATGACAGACAAAGCGGCAAAGTCAAAACACAACTTGTAACAATGGAGAGGAGAACTGTGAAGGCTAAAGAGTTTAACAGCAATAAAGTTGCATTCGCAGTTCAATATGCTCCAATGATGTCAATATGCAAGTTTTACAGTAGATGAAAAGGAAGAGTTAAAATTAAGAGTTTTCCAAAACATTGACAAAACAAAATAATGGGAAGTGGAATGAATGTTTCAACAGTATCAGTCATTCGGAGCAAGCAGGTGTCTGCCACTTGTTTTTTCACTTGCCTCTTCTTTGTTTCCCTTTTTTTCTCATTTCCCAGAAGCTCGACCTTGCGATAAACCTCTTTCTCTTTCGTTCTCTTCCCATTCACTATAATGTTTTCTTCATGTCGTAAGTTCCTTCGCATTCTTGCACCTGAAACATTTTCTCTCTGCACGTTGTTCTATCATTGTCTTTAGCTTTACATAAAAGTGCATCTATGACGCTGTAATGTTGTCGCACTAATTGTAAGTAACATCACGTAATGTGTATAAACGCCTCAGGGGACTCAGGATCATCATCCACTTTTTTAAAGCTCGGTTACAGGCGCTCGCAGACATGTTCGTGGATGAATGATGAAAAGAAATCAACTGATTTGCATAAGACAGAAGTCGACCGACAGGCTGAAATATAGAACTATCCATATTTAACATCTTCTTTAACAAAAAATGCGTATGCTCGTTCAATTTAACATTTCAACATTGTCGAACTGTGGGAAAAACGAATGTACATAGAAACATGCCTTTCTCTACTTTTGTTTCCCCTGGGAAGAGAATTGTTTTGCCATCTAATGGATTTTTTCGATACATTGATTGCAAAACGCGAGTAAAGCACAGATTTGCACATTGTTTAAGAACTTTATTCTTTTCTTAACGTATATGCTGAATCATTGTATAAATTGGACACGGCATTCTAAGAAGTTCTTCATCAAGGTTCTGACTAGGAAATCACAATAAAAAATTTTTCTTTGTCAATCAGTATGTTAGTGTTATAACTATTGACATAGGGATTTTGTCTTCCTTATTCTCTCCTCTGCGTTCCCGCCCACGTTTTACATTGTTTTTCCTTTCTTTTTGGAATGTCCCATTAATTATGTGAAACTGGGGCAGAGTCCATCTGCCAGCCTCCCTGTCTGGCACCAAGTCAGAGATGGTTAATGGCCAAGAAACAGCGGAATGTTGGACCCGATCTAGAAGAAATCAAGAAGAGATATGAGGAAAGATCGAGGAGGTTACGTAGATCAATTGATGAAATGGACAACATTCGCTGACATATCTTTTCGCCACTCTCCGCTTTCTCCCTTGAAACTCATATTTTTCAGCCTGCCCTCCATAGCATAAAAGCAATGTTTCGCAGTGCACAAAGTCACAAGAACTTTTCACTTCCTGACGGAGGGCTTCGAGATATCGGAAAGGATTTTTTTCTTGCTCATTCTCGGCATAACAAGACCGAAGACAGTTGTAAATGCTTTGCATACGTATCTACATCTTGTTTTGCGAACTCCACATCCACTTCAGCAGATGCACATCTTCGTCGTGCTTGCTGCCATCTCGCTCGGTGGCTCCTCTCTTCCGCTGCCATTTGAAGAAGTGCAGGCTCTTCCGCCAGCGTACCGCAGTACTTTTATTTATATATTTAACTTGAATACTATTACCTAGACGATTGTCCAAATATATGATGCAATTTATGATTCATTCTAATTGTCTCCTTAAGGCAGCGCCATTTTAGATCTCATCCCACCGCCAGTTCACGAATTCCTCGACTAGCTCACGGAAGATGACAAAACTGTCCTTCGGGATGTAATCAAAGGATATCGCACATGGACGAATGAGCACGACGTTAGTGAAGAAATTTGAAACTTTTTTTGCTTCCGTGCGGAAAAGTTTTGATGATACTCTGGAAACTTAATACCCATTCATATTCACCTAATTTACGATTCACCCAATTCACGGTCCAGGCCATCACGGCCCTCAAAGCCAAGTCGGTGACGTTAGGTGAGCGAGTGCAACGAATGCATGACATTGTCATCGAGCGCATCAACAACCTCAACACGGAAGCACGCCAATTCGCTGATGAACTCATCGTAAAGGCACGCAAACTCCACAGCGACTTCCTCAGCAAAACGCACAAACTCGACCATCTAAAGGAGACGGCAAGTGAGCACGAAAGGCAAAGCTTCATGCAAATTACTGGAGTAATATGTAGACATTTATTTTTATTAAAATATTAAAATATTTGAGTCTTTAAAGAATTCTTCGCGCCATATATTTAGATTCGCGCTATCGCTAAAAGCTATGACGAGCTGTCGGCAGAGGCGAAGGCGAGCCTTACCGTGAACTTCCCTATCACGGCACAGGTCTTTGGCCGAGACGACTTCCAGAAGTTGCTCAAACAACACCTTGGAAGCGCATGAACAAGCACAACTATTGTAAAATTATTGCCTTATGCCTTTCGTTGATTCCACAACAACTGTTACATCGATAGGAACAGCATTTTTTGGAAGAATAAAGATGATGAGAAGAAGCAACGGCGGCAAATAAATAAACCCAAGAGAAAATAGACGTCGTATGTTCCATTGACAAGGACGGTTGTTCAGTGTTTCATAGGAAATTCTTGCTCATGCTGCTCGCATGCCAGTTCCATCTCAATCTCTGCCACGTTTATGCGTAACGAGATAAATTACGTATTGTTGAAAAGGGAAAAAAATGTGTTAAGTAGCAATTCAAAGATCATTGAAATGAACCGGCGTATCTTTAATAATAACTAGAGAATGCATGGATGTCGGAATGAAGGGCTTGGTTGAACTCTCTTTCTCTCTCTACCTCTCTGTCCCTCTCTCATCTTCCATTTTTCTATATTTCTACCCTATCACTCTCTTCCTCTCCCTTTCTCTCACCATATCGCTCTCTCTCTTGTTCTCTCTCACTCTCCCTTTCTCTCTCCATCTTTCTCTCTCTCTCGCACCATCAGTCCTCTTTAAGGCACACTCCCAGCCTTTCCTAGGGTACACCTCAATATTGGGTATTTGAGCCTGAGAGTCGGAAGTGATCGAGGAGGAGGCTGGAAAAAATCTTTCCACTTGTAGCATTTATTTGTGAACAAGATGAGTGACGAGAATATGTTCATACATGTGCTTAATGAGTGATTTATTGCGCTCGACGCTCAAATTCTTATTGTCGACTTTTTCATTATTTTCATATACATACATATGTATGTACATAAATGTAGTCTCACCTTAGAAGAGCGTACCGGAGACGAGGGAACTTCTGATAATTTATCCTCAGTTATAACATACATGCGCCCGAAATGTGAGAGGAGAAGTCAGAGCCGGTGCAGACCAACAGTGACAAGTTTGCAGGAATTGACGGCATCTACCAGAGGGGACGGGTCGGTTTCGGCTTACTCCCCGGCCGCTCCAGCACTCTATTCTATCGTCTTTCCTTCCAAACATCGCAAACACGACAAGAAAGAAGTTTTTGCCGAACATTACACCGAATCATACAGATGGGATGTACTCTATCACTATCACATGCTTGTTACTCCATCTTCAGATGAGTTCCGGCAATCTCTTCTCACTTCGTTTCAGTTTTTTTCCACTCCTCTCGCACAACTGGCAGTAAGTTGGCGGTCAGCAGATACAGCTTTCATGCGCCTCTTCCAACTTTTTTTTGCATTCATGTGCCAAGTTTATTCCTTACTTATTGCGCACCCTATTGATGGGCAGACACCAAATTTGGCATTCAGGAAAGTTGCTAATTTCTCTCCAATTTCGAACTACTTTTTCGAGCTATTTCCACTTTCCTCTCACAAGAACAAAAAGAGTCGCCGTTACGCGTTCGGTTACGCTTTCAGATTAGATTATTGAAAGTTCATAATGATCTGGTCGTGATCATTCCTATTGGCCTTCTATTTATATAAATTCCAAAGCTACCGAAACGAGTGAATTGAACGCCAGAAGATTATAAATTTATGCTTCATTTATCATTTGTGTATGTACATATTTTCCTAGCGGCGGTAGTGCTTCAAGGAATTGTTGTTTTATAGCTCAATTGAAGTCGTTCAGGTAGTCATGTTTGGAGGGGTCAGCGATTCTCGTTACCAGACCATCTGCGCCCTCTTTCTTGGCGTCTCTGGCCTTTTCATGCATATTGGATACGACATTCAGGTTTGGGTTTTACTCTTGTGAAAATTCTTATTCATACTTTCTACCAAATTTCTAATGATCTACTAGAAGCTCGTTCTTGACATTGAACTTTTTGGCTGACACTAGGGCGGGCGAGACAGCGTGCGATTTTAAGAGATGCGACATTAATTGTCAGGAAAATACAAATATGACTTTCTTGTTCCTTTAAGTGCTTTGTCGTCGAGCCCGTACTTCACTCGGTGCACAATCGAAGACCGGCAGACATTGGCAGCCACGACGGATACTATGGGTATGATGTTCGAAGAAATGAGGAATCTTATCTCATCATTGGGTTTTTTGTAGTCGTTATTTCGTAAGTTGATATCAGTTTTAAAAACTGATATCAAAAATAACGACTAAAAAAAATTATACTGAGAGTGAAAATAACTCAGACTTGCCGTTTATAACGGGGCGCTATGTATCACGACATTCTTTGCGCCGTCCTTTCTCACCTACGCTCGGCCAAAAGTACGTGTTTATAAATACAAGGAAAAGTTTTGCTAATCTTTTTCTTCAATTTTACCCATAAATACATTTATAACATTAAATATTTATATTAATATTGTTTTTTTTCTCATTCAACATTTCTCTTAGTGGCTTATGGTGTTTGGCGCGCTGCTCATCACCTTCTATTTCTCGACATTTCTCTTTCTTCATCGCATCCTCTACTTTATTGGCTCCGTCGCACTCGGCCTTGCATTCTCTTGTATGTTTCATAATTTGTTTCTTCTTTCATTTGCTCACTAGTTCATACAGTATATTCTAAAAAAAAAATTCTTCAGGTTATTACGCCGGGTATACGGGATACATGGCAGAATTCTCTACGAGAAGAACGATTTCTCGCAATCAATCCGCAGCTTGGTCGACACTTAGCTTCAGGTTGCTTGTGCAAAGAAGAATGTTTTTACGTAGCTCGCCTTTTTCTCGTCTTATTATATACAACAAAATGTATTATTCTATTCAAATTATTTTCAGTTAATCGTTTAAAAACCATGTGTCCTTTTTGTGAGTACGAGTGTCTTTCCAAAGAGGCAACTTTCAACATTCATATGTACTATTTAAATTAATGTTACAAACCACCACTCCCAACACTATCAGCATCTTCATCGGCGGCTTGGTCTACATCTTCTGCAGCAGCTTCAGTGTTGCCGAGGGCGCGACCGACTTGGCTGTCAGCGGCTATCGCAACTATTCGGACACGGAAATTAGGTACATACATATGTACATACATATGTAAGCCTCTTTCTCAACAACAACGGAAGATCTCTCTTCGATAAATAGTAATAATAATAAAAATAGTAGTAGAAATTGTGTCTTGACAGGGTCCTCTTCGGGGCCTTTGCCACTCTAGCGTTCCTCTCCGCCGTACTGCACGCCCTCTTGCCTGTGCGGCGTGTCAAGAGCAGCATCGCCGATGAATGCGATGGGCAGCAGCCGGTGGGGCTGCTCAGGCAAACAAGTCAGCCTCAGATTGATTGAGTTATCGATTGATGCCTTGGCCATCGGATGATTTATCGATTGATTTATAACCTGATTTGTCGAATGATTTATCGATTGATGTATGGATTCAATCAAAACAAACTAGACCAATGTCATCAGGAACGATGCTGTCCGCGCTGACTCATCGTCGCATCCTCCTCATCACGCCCTTCTACATCTACATGGGCACCTTCCTCTCCTTCTGGCTCTCGATCTACCCGACATCGCTCGCCTTCACGAAAAGCCTTAGCGATGACGCGCTGCTTCCTGCATATTTTGCCATGGTCTCGCTCGCCGGCATTCTATTCAGTGCGTTTAATCTTGTTTGTTATTTACATTTTATTCCTACTTTTCTTGTCTCCGATCATGGAAAGCACACACACTTTCTTAATACTTTACTCTTATATAATAAGAAGTGACACTACTTCCTATTATTCTCGATTTCATTGACTTGAACTATCGATTTTTTCCAGTGGGCGCTTTCACGGCGCTCGTCTCGATGCGCGTCCGCAACTTTGGCCTCCGTCCCCTGATGTGCATCAACATCGCCGTCCACTTTCTCGTCTACTTTGTCTTCGTCGCCTCAACGCCTACGCCATCGACATACACGACAAACGATGAGCGTGCACTGCTAGTGCAGCCGAGGTTATGTAGTACATTTCCCGTAAGTACGACGCCTGCTTTCTTTCACATTTTCAAACAAATTACAATTAAATTTAAAATATAAATTGAAAGTATTCTTTAGCCGCTGGATCTGCCTCGGCCTCGCCGTCCTCATGGGCATGGCCGACAACGCAAACAACACGACGCGCACCGTCATCAGCTCTGTAGTCGTTCCCGAGTATCGTGCTCAAGCTTTCGCGATCTCGCGCTTCTACCATGTTCGAGCTTGTATTCGAATCAGTTCCACCATCCACACACCCCAGCTCCCGCCCGATACACCGCAAATGGGATGAAATCGCGATTCTAAATGGCTCCATAATTTAGAATATCCAAAATTGGCTTCAACCCCGGCCCCCGGCCGTGCCCAGGCCCCTGCCCCCGGTGGCAGGGGGAGGTGGATCGGGGCCGGTGCCGACCACGGGGGCCGGCGGCGAATATTTTCGGCCCCCAGCCACTCCTGGCTTCAATATCCTTTGAAAGCGAACTGAATCGAGTTGAGGCAATCGCGAGCGTTGGGCTGTTCGTGCTGTCCCCGTGGATGTCAGTCTACCATTATGCTATCGGAATGGGTGTGCTGGCGGTCGTCGCCGCTTGTTGTTTCTGGAAAGCCGCCGGTGAGATTAGGTTAGCATCCCCCCCCCATCTTCATCATATTGTATGTTCTATTCTAGTAGTCGAGTTATGCATTCGGCTTCAGCTTTCTACTTTGCAACAAGATATTGATTAATTTTGCAAATTCAACTCATACATAATTATAGCATTCAGGAACGATGAAAAAGCGGCCGAGCAGAGTTCTGTGATGAAGGGATATGAAAATCATGTACAAACTACGACAGAGTGATGACTGGCTATATTTTATGCCTAATGTGAATCCTTGAAATTTTATCTCATTATTCAAGAGCACCTCACCATTTTTCTCATACGAAGTGTTTCCGACTGTTGTTAGGATGTAATGCATTTGTTTTAACTTGAGCTGTTCAAGAATTAGGTAAGATAACCGGTGCTTGAATGTTTCGATCACGCCCTATAGCTTTTTTTTTGTTACATCGACACCGAAGTTATTGCACATTTTTGCTAGGCAAAATGAAAACAAAATGCAGGCAAAATCTTTATGAATTGTATATGTGTTCATAAGTAGATGATGTGATTTGTAATGGAGAACTCGTGAGAGATACAGCAATGAGGTTGATGACGACAGCGTCTCGCCGAACGGTATCTGGTGCTTGTTTCAGAGGCCACTTCTACAGAGGGAGAGAAAATCGTTCATTTTGTGGCGAGAACCGAAGATTACAAGTAAACCTGTTTCATACTCGTGTATAATTTCATGAAATCGAGATCGATTAATCTTGCAACCTAGTCCTTTTTGCCTGTCCTTATATGGTGGGTTTGAGCTTTTGTCATTCCTGACCTCAATGAGAAACATACTTATGTGTATTGTACATATGAATAAATGCATATTTGATCTGTGATCGCCTAAAGTCATACACAGGACACAAAGCTTAGTTTTGTGCACAAAGTGGCCTGAAACTATTAACATAATCCCACGAGATTCGATCTTCTTTTCTTCCAAACATCGCACGAATGACAAGAAAGACTATCTTTACGGAATATTGCTCGAATTTCCTTTATCACTTTCAATAATAATGTTATTCAATCTTCAGGGCAGATGCGTCGCTCCGGAATTCTCTTCTCTTTTTTTCAGTTCACTCACATTAAATAATTGGCAGTAAGTCAGCAGTCAGTAGGTTAGCCTCCTTCCGCTCTCAAACTGTTTAATATTCATGTGCCAACAATATTGCCTACCAGTAGTGAACCCGACAAATAGGCGGACACACAAATGCTCTGCCAGATAATTCCCCAATTTTGGAATAATTTGTTGTGTCCTTCGACAAAGAGAGTCGCTGTTCCAAAAGTTATCGCCTGTATTCAGAGCAGAGGCGCGTAAATTACAGGCGTATAAATCAGAGCTAACATTACCTTGCTCGCCCCGACAGAACGCCACCATCCAATTGAGTTTTTTTTTATATTTATTCTAACCATAAGGCTACTGACATATAAAAATAGAAAGCGAGAAGATTAGCTACTCCTACTGCAATAGAGGCTGCATTTATCATTTATGTTTATTTTTTAAGCGATAGTCCTCCTTTAAGTCCTGTTGTATTACAACTCTGGTTTTCATTCAACTCCTTCAGGTAGTCATGTTTGGAGGGGTAAGCGATTCGCGCTACCAGACGCTCTGCGCCCTCCTTCTTGGTGTCGCTGGCCTTTTCATGCACATTGGCTACGATATTCAGGTCGGGTTATACTCTTGTCGCAATTCTTCTTCATATTCTGTTAACAAATTTTACTCTGCTCTGATAAATCCACTCATTTAAGGATCCAAAACTCATTTTTGAATTCGCGCCTTTTTGCCTGACACAAGGGCGAAAGAAGCATGTGATTTGTTGACAACAATTCTCAGGAAAATTCAAATAGATTACGCTTTAAATCTCTTTTAAGAGCTTTGTCGTCGAGCCTGTACTGCACTCTGTGCATAATCGAAGACCGGCAGACATTGGCAGCCACGATGGATACTATGGGTAGGCAGTGTTCGACGGAATCAAGAAAAACTGTGTTGTTATGTCTTCTTACTAAAGTAATAACAACAGCAAAAAAATTTTTAACGAGGAATTATTCTCAGGCTTGCCGTCTATAATGCTGCGCTCTGCGTAACGACATTCTTTGCACCGTCTTATCTCAACTACGCTCGACCAAAAGTACGTATTTATAAACACAAGGACAACTTGTAAATTAGCAGTATAGATATGTACATTAAACATTACTGTCGATTATTTACGACATTAATTTTGTATGTTGTCTTTCAATCCCGCTCTTAGTGGCTTATGGTTATTGGCGCCCTGCTCATCACCTTCTATTTCGCGACATTTCTTTTCCTTCATCGCATCCTCTACTTTACTGGCTGCGTCGCACTCGGCCTTGCATTTTCCTGTACGTTTCATAATGGATTCATATGTTCTTGCTTTACAAATACTTACATTTTCTCGCAAGTGTTAATTCATACAGTGCATATATCCTAACAATTTCATCAGCTTATTACGCGGGCTATACCGGATACATGGCTGAATTCTCTACAAGGAGAACGATCTCTCGTAATCAGTCCGTGACTTGGTCGACACTGAGCTTCAGGTTGTTTACGTATAAGAATGCGTCTTCCTTTCTCCTCATCTTTTTCTCGTCTTTATTCTGCTCAATAAATTATCGAAATTAGGTTACAATCAAACACTGACAATGACGAACACATGGGCTTTTATTGTTAAGCGCGATTGTCTGTCCAAAGCTGGAACTTTCAACACATTAATGTTACAAACCACCACTCCCAACACTCTCAGCATCTTCATCGGCGGCTTGGTCTACATCTTCTGCAGCAGCTTCAGTGTTGCCGAGGGCGCGACCGACTTGGCTGTCAGCGGCTATCGCAACTATTCGGACACGGAAATTAGGTACGATGTGAGCATCTTTCTCAAGAACAACAAAAGATCAATCGAGCAGTATTGAAAAACTATTACTACTAATAGTAATAATTTGGCTTGACAGAGTCCTCTTCGGCTCCTTTGCCGCTCTCGCTTTCCTCTCCGCCGTACTGCACGCCCTCCTGCCTGTGCGGCGTGTCAAGAGCAGCATCGCCGATGAATGCGATGGGCAGCAGCCGGTGGGGCTGCTCAAGCAAACAAGTCAGCCTCAGATTGATTGAGTGATCGATTGATAGTTATCGATGGATTCGTCACATGTTTTATCGATTGATTTATAACCTGATTTGTCGAATGATTTATCGATTGATGTATGGATTCAATCAAAACAAACTTGACCAATGTCATCAGGAACGATGCTGTTCGCGCTGACTCATCGTCGAATCCTCCTTGTCACGCCTTACTACATCTACATGGGCGCATTCCTCTCCTTCTGGCTCGCGATCTACCCGACATCTCTTGCGTTCACCAAAAGCTTGAGTGATGACGCGATGCTGCCGGCACATTTTGCAATGATCTCGCTCGTCGGCATCCTTATCAGTTTGTTGCTTCTCGTACTAATATTGAAAGTACCAAATTTTTCAAACCTTTCTTGTCTACGAACATTGAAAACCCATGCTGTTACTCGTATTTTTTTCACTTATAAGTGAGAGAAAACACTCTTATTCTGATAAAATTTACTCTTGCCCATATCGATATCTTCAGTGGGCATCTTCACGGCACTCGTTTCTATGCGCGTTCGCAACTTTGGCCTCCGTCCCTTGATGTGCGTGGACATCGCCGTCCACTTCCTCGTCTACTTTGTCTTCGTCGCCTCGACGCCCGCGCCCTCGACGTACACGACGAACGACGAGCCGGCGCTGCTGGTGCAGCCGAGGTGAACTGGACGGAAGCATGTCTTTCTCTATCATTATCTTCCTACAATCCACATCTGACAATCGAATATGTACATTGATTTCTTCACATATTTTTGATAAGTCAGACCCATACGATTTCGCCTAGTAAATAAAACCGAAAGTATTCTTTAGCCGCTGGATCTGCCTTGGCCTCGCCGTCCTCATGGGCATGGCCGACAACGCGAACAACACGACGCGCACCGTCATCAGCTCGGTGGTCGTGCCCGCGTATCGTGCGCAAGCATTCGCCATCGCGCGCTTCTACCATGTTCGAGAGCTTTTATTACTTACTATCTGTCCTATCGAAAAACACCATCCTCGTCCAAATCTCAATGAATGTAATAAAAATTCTAGCTTAAGTTGGCCTAGAATTTCGAATCAAGGCACAATGAAGAGCGTTAAGGCGATTGCGAGCGTAGCACTATTCGTGCTGTCGCCGTGGCTGTCAGCCTACCATTATACTATCGGCATGAGCCTGCTGGCAGTAGTTGCAGCCTGTTGCTTCTGGAAAGCAGCCGGCGAGATCAGGTTATCACCACCCCTATCTTCATTAATGCTTCCAAAACAAACATATCGCTTTCCATTAGGCAACAAAAACTTAAGGCTTCAGCTATCCAGATTAATTAATTCCGCAAATTCAAGGCATTCTTGTGGCATTCAGGAGAGATGAGATAGCGGCCGAGCAGAGTTCGGCGATGAAAGGCTATGAAAATCAAAAGCAAACTGCGGCAAAGTAGTGAAGACATATTGTAATAATAATTAAAATTTCATTTCTTGATTCGAGAGAACCTCGCAATTTGTCTTATGTTGAAATGTTTTATGCTAGGATGTTCACCTGCTGCGTTTATTTCAACTTGACTTGAGTACCACATATAATAGTTAAATTAGCAGGGACTCATTAAACGGTACTCGAATGTGTTAATTTTTTTTGTGTTCCACCGAAATAAAAAGTGGAACGCATAGCACATTTTTTTCCTTCATTGTACTCTTTTAGAATTGTATGCATGTAGTGGCGTGAACCCCCAAACATAGTTTACTGCATAATCTTTATCCAACGAGCACACATTGGCAGCAAGGCAACTCACTGAAACCATATGGTTAAATAGTCAAATAATGATACAATATGCTTCATTTCTACTTTTAACGATGCATAAAGTCGCAAGGCGTAACAGACTCACGAAGAAGCTGTAGCTGAAGTTGACACTGGTTGTCGAGAACGAGTTGTACACTCGAAGGACCATTCGGTTACATTCGGACTCGTAGCGCTTCGACGGGTTGTTGATGTAGACCCTTGTATAGTAAATGTTTTCATCATTTAGTTGTATTCTTATTGAACTAAGTTTTATTAGTAATCTGAAAACAAGGGATCAACTCTTTTTTCGCAAACTGAAATATGCAAGCATTATTGCTTACTGGACGCCGTTGATAAGCGAGCGCATCTTTGTGTTGATCTCGAGGCCGCCATATGGGCAGTCGGTCGTGCTGTCGCCCGTCCAGATGTAGTCGACCGTCAATCGAATACGTCTTCCGGAGGGAGCCTCAACATCGAAACATTTAAAAAAAAAACTATTAGTGTTGACAACATTCAGAAAAGAAGTTTTTTGCTTCAAGCGATTGTGTGAATTGCAATCGTGATGTACGATTGTATGCTAGACTAAAAGTCCGAAATTTTCCTCTTTATAGATGATGTAATGAGAACAGAACAAGGAGAAAAGGGGAGAAAAAATCGGGAACGCTAACATTGATGACGTATGCCTTTGTGGTGTACTCGTTGCGGTCATTAGTGCCACTGCCGAGACGCGCCTGCTCCGTTCTCGGTGCAGCTTGCGCAGTCAAGAGTGTAGCACCAGCAGGCTGAACAAGATTTCCGACTGCTTGCAATTGCCATGAAAACGAGCAGCCTTTTGATACTGAATATAGTGTGCTCGACAAAAGATCGATCATGACAAGTCATTTAACAAGTAGAGAAGAGTAATGAACGGCCTCCTACGTTCTCGTTGCACAGACGGCCGCCCCATGCGACGGGGCAGATGCAGCGGACGCAGTCATTGACATCGGGCACGCCGCCGTTTGCACAGCGAGTCGGCGAGTTGGCGCATTTGGCTGTCGATGTAAAGCATTTTCAAACCATTCATCGATCAAACCACATTTTCCGTACTCCCTCGATTTTTTTTCTAAAACAGGGGAACCAAAGACTTACAATCACATCTGTACATCTTGTTGACCATGAGGATGTCGTAGAAAGAGAGCTCAAAGTTGCCCATGCTCTTCGCGTACTCCATGAGCTCGGGGCGCTTTGGCGAAATGGCCGGACGGTTTCTGTCACGGACCATGCTAAAAATAAAGACCGCATTTCAATGGTTAGCCTGCGCATGAATGATACGTCAATCATAGTAAGGAGAACTCAATGCTAGAGCATAAGTAAAACAAAATGATGATTTCCAAACAAAAGCACCCGTTCGGGTTGTCGGTGTAGTGCATGATCGACTTGATATCATAGGGAACCATGCGAGTGTCGACGTTCGGGACGACTGCGAAGTTGAGGTCGTATTGACCGGCCTGAATCGTGGTGATTTTGTTTGGAGCTAATTTTTTTTGTTGAGCCTGGTCTGTCCAGATTGTGAAATAGGAATCAATAATGTTGAAGCTTTGGATGAGCAGTGTTAGGCCATGAATAGAATGCTGATCAAAACTGTAGAATAGCTTACAGCAATGTTACCAGCATCGACATATACGTATTGGTCACGGTCCGGTCGGGTTACAGTATGCTGCATACCGATGGTATGTCCGAGCTCGTGAACCGAGGTGCGGGTCTGAGGACAGGCAACATTCAATATCGTCTTGAACTACTTAACGTTAACAGTGCACAGGAAACCGCAAAATTTCTGCGTTTGCGTATTGCTCATACTTGCATATTTTGTGACTATACCTTAAGGCATAGACGTGGCAGACTGAGATACTGCTCCTTTTTCCCCGACTCTTCCGACATCCGACTGACAATAGCCGCCATTGCTCACTTTCACTCTGCAATGATGAAATTGGGGCGAGAATTTATTTTTAATGTTTATCTTGAATGTGATATCATAATATCTTTAATTACAAATGCAACTGAACCTGTTTGGTGAGCTCATGTCGTTTCTGCGGAAGCGCACGCAAGTGAACTTCTCCCAGATCGCCATCGCCTTCTCGACATCGGCTTTTTGGGCATGGGCTGATGAAAAGAGTCTTTATTGGTGTACTGCAATATTTTTAATTTGTCTGGCTGTTTTTTTCATTCTCCAAAAGTCAAGAAAGCATTTCGAAGGCTCTTATTCTCCTACGGTAGTCCGGAGCGAAGAAGATGGGCACAATGGCGTTTGGCCACGCGCGGTCCACCTGCGCCTGACGCGCGAATCTTCCTTCCGCATCTGGCCTTGAGTTATCGATTGGTGAGTGTATAACTCAAACTACAATTTAGTCTCTGACGTAAGCCGATGCATTTTATTTTTTTGATGCGAATAAATGAATAAATCGGTCAATCAACAACCAAACAAACGCATGAAGGTGAACTATTGATTGATTTTGAACGAAGCTAAATATACCTGGCAATGTCGCTGTAGGTCTCATTTAGTGTAATGTCGGCCGCTTGGGCGACAACGACGAAGAGCAGGGCGACAACTGCCGTTCCTTTACATATCGCATGCCCAATAGAAATGTTCAGATCCGTTACATTTGTCTATTCGAATAAAAACTTAACGATAAAATAACTATTTAAGGTGTCAAGATCGCCTTCATTGAGGTAACATTATAAAGTGAATAACAATAAATAATTCTTCACTTCAAAACCAAAAAAAAAGATGATTGAATTATAAATCGACTAATCATCATACCCGAACGCATGACGCTGCTTTACCTCTGGCTCGAGAGGAAGCTGAAGTATGAAGTGCTGATTGGACGTTATCCCCGGCTTTTATAGCTGATTCCGTGAACATGACGCGCCTGAACAAACGGAACGGGAATGCAGGTTTATTATTTGAATTTGGCCTTCGTAGACACGTGAAGCTTTTTTGATAGGTCTTTCTATTCTTTCTATTGCTGAAAACTACAGTATATGTACTTACACACACTTTGGCTTGCATTACAGAAGCCAGAAAAAAAAGATACATTTGATCTTGTGGTTTTTTGCCAACTACATCTCCGTTGATGTCGCCGATGTTTCGCTGGCTAGCAGCCTCCGCGCCATCTTTATTAGAAGAGCGCAGCTGAGCAAGCAGTGAACATCCGAACTATTTCTTCCATTTCTTCTTCTGCATCATCCTCAATGTGCATTCACTACTCCTGTTTTTACTCAAACTATCATTGAATATTTGTACACTAGCGATGACTTGAAAATAAAGAGGACAATTTACATGAGGATTGTTTCTACATAGCAATTAATTGTTCAACCGGTCTTGAGAGAATTTGTGCTTCAACTATCTAAAAGAAAACGAATAGAAAATACAATGAACTAATAGCAAGACGTCATATATATATATATATATATATATATATATATATATATATATCCCAACTAAAAAGGTCTTTTTTTAGTTGGATAGTAGGAGTCATATGAGACTAATGCTCTTATATTCCTTGATGGAAGTCTTAATACATTAATCACTCGGTGACTCCTTCTAGCACGATTGTTCTTGATGAACCTTTCAGGTATATCTCGCATGTGTTAGATCAATCTGATTGCAAGATGTACATACCGTATTTTCTCTATTAGTGCCCCCCCCCTTTATTAGAACCCCCCCCCCCCCTCTAATAGTACCCCCTCTGATAAAGCCATTGAAAAATAGAACCCTTCCTTTAGTAGAACCCCCCCCCCCTCCAATAGCCCCCCTAACAGCCAAATATCTCAGCGCGAGACGTACCTCGAATGGATCCCGGAGGCATGGGATGCTCTGTTCAATGAACTTATTGCAAATTCATTCAAAATATGTGGTAAAATGGATATTCCAGTGATGATTCCTATGAATTTGAGCTATGATTCTTCCTTTTTTGAGAAGAAAATGTTGTTATCAAATTTTAGTGTCTCACATTGAAAAATAGTACCCCTCCCTCCAGTAGAACCCTTCCCTCTAAGTCACCCATTCCCGGGATTTTCATGAACGATTAGTTTTAGTTAACATTTGAAGGAACTTACCTTTGTCAATGATATAGGAATGGAAGTATAATTTTCAGCGAACAAAGCAAAAACATGAAGGGCCAAGATCAAACATTCCAAAAGGCATTCGGTGGTATTCACAATATGTTTTGTAAATAATCATTGCACATTGTGCTACAAACATAGGCCTTTCCGACACTTTGTTCATAAATCAGGAATATTTGGAAGCACTCACAATTGGCAATATTGTCTCTCACCATGTCTTTCTGCCTTCAAACTGTACAAGTGCATACATATGTTGCTTTCAGACATACACCCCTTAT
The DNA here is from genome assembly GCA_945643635.1 of Allodiplogaster sudhausi. Lineage (NCBI taxonomy): Eukaryota > Metazoa > Nematoda > Chromadorea > Rhabditida > Diplogasteridae > Allodiplogaster > Allodiplogaster sudhausi. The sequence goes on along the minus strand of CALZFC010000100.1, from coordinate 755,021 downwards.
CTTGCTTGTCAAGCATAGTCTTCATTGTTGTGAACTTCGTAGAACGGATGATGTCAAATCTTTATTTCTGTACTGTAAGGCCAACGATCGTGCATGCAGTGACAGCGAAAGAGCTTACTGAAAAAAGAAGTCTGAGAATATTTAGAATTAGATTATTTCATATAAATATTTATATGAAACACTTCGAAAAAGGAGACAAATTCGGTGGCGAAACTTACGAAGAAGCTGTAGCTGAAGTTAGCTGAAGTAGTCGAGAACGAATTGTATACACGGAGGACCATTCGGTTGCCTTCGGATTCGTATCGCTTAGACGCATTGTTGAGGCACACCCTGTCAAGTGAGAATTCTTGTGAGCGCAAAAAAGTTAAAGTTGTTTTTTTAAAAGTTCATCATGGTTTTGATGCTCTGTCAAACGGTGCGTCAAAAATTGTGTTCGAGAACAAATTTGCAATTAACAGCTTTCTTTACGAATGTTGAGAGTTGTGTCAAGGACTCACTGGACGCCGTTGACGAGCGAGCTCATCTTCGTGTTGATTTCGAGCCCTCCGTACGGGCACTCGTTCGTGCTGTCGCCCGTCCAGATGTAGTCGACGGTCACGCGGATGCGCTTGCCAGCGGGCGCCTCCAAACAACGACGAGAATGCCATCAATTTAAGCGTAAAGTTTGGCTGTTTGTGTCTGTCGACATAATGAAGAGAAAATAAGAGCAAGAAGAATGATTAACATTGGTAGATGTAAAGAAAGAAAAAAAATGCATGAACAAATCAGAAAGGCCAACGTTGATGACGTATGCCTTGGTGGTGTACTCGTTCCGATCGTCTGTGCCGCTGCCGAGTTTCGCCTGTTCAACTCTCGGCGATGCCTGCGCCGTCAGCACGGTCGCGCCGGCCGGCTGTAAAAATGGGATAGGATGCATGCAAGCAGATCTGACAGTGCAGCAAAACAAATAAGAATTTTTTTTTACAGATGCTGTCTGTTCGACATTTATGGTGCGACGGGCAAAAGCGTGTTTTCAACATTTGCAGAACAGGAGAGAAATGGAGCAACAGGCGAGAAGCACACAACATACGTTCTCGTTGCACAGACGGCCTCCCCATGCGACGGGGCAGATGCAGCGGCTGCAGTCATTGACATCGGGCACGCCGCCGTTTGCACAGCGAGTCGGCGAGTTGGCGCATTTGGCTGTCGATGTAAAGCATTATCTAGCCAATTTATCGATTGTATTTTTCTTACTTATTTGAGAACTTGTTAACCTAAGACGAAAGTTCAACTAATACTTTAGAGATACGCATTTTCCAGCTAATTCTATCGACTTGTTTTTTTCTTATATCGATGGATTGCAACTGTATTTCGAGAGAAAAGATTGCCCAATTGTGGCAAAATACTTACTGTCACATTTGTACATCTTGTTGACCATGAGGATGTCGTAGAAGGAGAGCTCAAAGTTGCCCATGCTCGTTGCGTACTCCATGAGTTCAGGGCGCCTCGGCGAGATGGCCGGGCGGTTCTTGTCTTTAACCATCCTTGACGACAAAAGGTGTCATTTCAGTGTTTTCGGCCATTCGTGAACGGTTGACAAAAAGAGCTCATTGTCAATATATAGTAAATAAGCGAAGGAGAAGGGGTGAGCGATAAAAGTAAGAAAACGACAAGAAGTATTCATACAAGTTTGGCGTGTCTGTGTAGTGCATGAGCGACTTGATGTCGTAGCTAACGAGTCGCGTGTCCACGTTCGGGACGACGGCAAAGTTGAGGTCGTACTGCCCGGTCTGTAATGAAATGCATATTCTTACGGGGGTTTTGGAATTGAAATCGATTCAATTGATGAAGCAAAGATAACGGGGTCAATTTGAATCTCGAGAGTCGAAAAAAATGACAGCAATGTTGCCGGCGTCGACGTGGACGTATTGCTCACGGTCCGGTCGTGTTACGGTATGCTGCATGCCGAGCGTGTGGCCGAGCTCGTGGACGGAGATGCGCGTCTGCAATTTGACTAAGCAAGATTAAAGTCTAGGAATCTTAGAAAGCCGAAGCAAGACCAGAAGTTCAAAAAATTCTGCTTTCCTTAAACCCCCAATACCTTCAGGCAGAGCTTCGGCAGACTGAGGTACTGCTCCTTTGCGCCGGATCTGCCGACCTCCGACTGGCAGTAGCCGCCATTGCTCACTTTCACTCTGAAATGTCATTCGATGATTCGATGAGGGGGCGGAACAAATTGTATTTGCCTATTTTCGTGAATTCTCATTGTGATATCGGTAGGACCTGTTTGGCGAGCTCATGTCATTTCGGCGGAAACGCACGCACGTGAACTTCTCCCAGATTGCGAACGCCTTCTCGACCTCGGCCTTTTGGGCTTGCGCTAAACAAAGGAATTTTACCGCACATCACACGCTAGATCATAATTCTTTAAGCGTCTTAATTTTATCTTTTACTCAAAACAATGTTTAAAGCCATTACGGTAATCTGGGGCGAAGAAGATGGGCACAATGGCGTTTGGCCACGCTTTGTCCATTTGGGCCTGACGCTCGAATCGGCCTCGCGCATCCGGTCTAAAATTGATTCATCAACTCGATTTATTAGTCAAAATGTAAATTCGTTAAATTTTTGGCAATCATACAAGGATTTTCACTTTTTAGATTTGCTCAAAAAGAAATTGCCGAGATATGCAAATTGTTAATGCAGACCTCACGATGTCGCTGTATGTTTCGTTCAGAGTGATGTCAGCAGCCTGAACGACGACGACGAGAAGTACGGCAACAAATGACGTCCCTTTAAGGATTAATACTATTTCAAAAAAGTAATGAAATGAAAAAAATTTTAAGCTTATACCCGAAAACATGATGACGTTCGGCTTCTGGCTCGAGAGGGAGCTGAAGGCTTGTAAAGTGCTGATTGGATGTCATCGCTGGCTTTTATGGCAGAATAGACGAACATAACGGCGTCTGAACAAACGGAACGGTCTGAAAAGAGGAGACTGGAAGCTGTGGATCATATGTTGGCTTGTATGAATATATGAAAGAGAGAGTTCTCATTTTTGGCAAAACAACAAAAAAGTAGCTGTCTGCGGTCGTTGCATGTAGCTGCTTTGGAAAAAATCATTCCAGAAATCCGGATGTAAAACCTTCTGTACTTTGGACTTTGTCGGATGTACATACATACAGATATCTTCACTGTCAAAAAGGACAAGTCAACTTTGCATGCTTCCTTTCGAGCAATCAAGATGTATATACACCTTGCTACATATGTACATACAAATATTGGGCTTAGATAGAGAAAGATTTCGCTGTTTTCCAACTACCTGTGTTTTTGAATAAACCACACGACTCTACAGATTTTGCACTCTTTCTCGTCTGGGTTGGCAGAGCGCTCATGGCCTGAGGAAGATGAAATTAATTGCTTTTAGAAATTCTAAATGAGAAAATGAAATATGAATTATCCGAAATGTAAAAAAATACCAGTTGCTCTGGCGACTTGGCGACGACGAAGGCTATGCTGTTCATCTGATTGTGAGGAGAGAGAGAGAGAAGACAAAGGAGAGAATGATATAGAGAGAAAGAGGGATAAGGAGAGAAATCCAATTAGTTGATTCAATCCTCGAACAATAACATAATAATAAGTATGCGACTGTGAGAGGAAAGCAAGAGAGGTACATATAACATCAAAAGACCTTTACTTTAGCATGGCTCATCAAAACAAGTGTAAAATATGTAATGCAGGTTAGCCTACATCTGTAATAGGAGAAAACAAAAAAAAATTCTCTCTCTCTCTCGCTCTCGCTATTACGCTCGGCAAGGATTACATGTTCCAACATTTCTAAGCTTTTCTAATTATGCGACTGTTAGCTGTGATCAGATGGCAGCGCGCGCACGTCGTCGTTCAAGTTCTCGTAGCCGCCCGGAAACGGGGTGGCTGAAGCGGAAAGAGATGCTAGTATACATGCCTATCGGAGATAACTAAACCAAGAAGAGAAAGGACGCGGAGGCGCTCTTCGAACGGAAAGCAGGTAGCAGGCGTTCGGCGCAGGGAAGCTCAATTGTTATTTTTTATTTTTTTTATTTTTTGTTGGACACATGTAGTTTTCTAATGTACATATCCCGATAGCTAGGCATTTCCCCGTGCCCTTCCCTTCATCTCTCACAGTTCCCAACGGCTTGGCCCATTTAAATGACCGTGAATGTTCGCCCAGTTCCAAAGAAGTCGTTTATTGAATGACCCTGAAGGGCTCCCAGCGCGCTGCGCGGCCTAAGGATCCGTTCCGCAAAGGCAAAGGAGGTGTGACACTTGCGCAATGTGCACTTTTCCTTTTGATGTCCTTGAGACGTTGCCAGAACATGAAGGACGCGTTCGGTTTTCGAAGAGTGAGTGTTAGCACACGACAGAGAGAAGACAAGAAAGAAAAGATATGATAGGCGCTGCTACTCGCCTCTTAACATAGTCCCACTCATTTCTTCCTTTCTCTACCTTGTGTAAGCAGTGCGCCGCGTGCCGCAATGGCAGTCGTTCCCGCTTGCACGGATGAGAGCGACTGGTTTTATCGGTGTAGTAGCTTTCGTCATCGGAGCAGCAAATTCATGCGCGCCAACCGGCGAAGCAGGCGAGTTTTACTCTTTGTCATTAGTTATCTACTCTTTCTTTCCTTTTCATTGAATTATCCTTATCTTTAACTATCCTTTTTGAATCCCTAGAATTTTGATTCCTTGCATCCTAGAATTTCTAAAAGCGTTTGATGTTTGCAGTATCCTTTTTGAAAGTACTCAATTTATAGGATTCACGACAACGACCACCCTTGGGCCGGGTGAGACTACAACAATGACGCTAGCGCCCGGAGGTAAGGTCTTTCATAAAGAAAAGACGCATTTGAATCTTAAGCCGGTACTTTTTCAATATTTTCAGCACAGAATCAAAATTAATCTTGCACAGAAACGACATCGACGACCACGGATTTGACGACGACAACCAGCAGCAGCACGACAACCACTACCACAACAATGACGACCACGACGACATCAACGACTCCGCCATGCCCGTGCATGCCGCTCGCGATCCGATGCTCGAACCTCGATCCCGGCTGCGACCTAAGCATGACCACGGTCACGGTTCGAGATTGAACAACACGTTTCTTTCAACAAATTTTAATTGTTTAATCAATTTGAAGGTAAAAAATATATGTGAATGAATAGAAAAAATCAGATAAAATTTTTAACATTTTTAACTGATCAAAATTCAAGATGGTCAGAATTGTATCAAAATTGTAACCTTCTTTCTTCCTATTTCAGCGATTAAGCATATTTTCTTGTTTCTATTTCTGATACCACACCAACATTGCAAGCTGGAAAAGCCAAGACACGAATATTGACTGCCCATTTGCAGCAAACTTGTGCATCGGCATCCGTTACATGTTCTGCTGCGTGCACGTCCTCTCCCATGTGCTACGTCATGTATCTGGACAAGTTAGCCTGTTCCTCAAATATAGCACCACTTTGCTCTTTCGTCTGATCCACAACCGGATGCGGATAAGCAGTTTTCTTATTTTCAGCAGACAAATTTTCAAAAAATATTTGTACAGCAATGGCGACGACATTACTGCGGCCTTCAGCGGTGACATGGTAACATGCAATACGGCCACCGGTCTTTGGACTTCCATAATTCTCATGCCTCCCTATAGTGAAGCGTCTTCTGTTTACTGCAATCGCCTTTAATTATGTCATTGGATCTGGCCGGGATTGTAATAAATGCATATGTCTGGAAGTAAAAAAAAACAAAGATTTGGAGTCAGTATAAAAGGAATATTACTTCAGGTGATGGTGCAGGTATTTCTACAGAATAATTAAAGTCACCTTTATGGCATTATCCTCCAAAATAAAGCGGTTGGGTGTTTACATATATTCAGGGTTTTAAAGTTAACCAATTGGTTAGTGCAATAATCCGAGACACATTTCCGCTTGCTAGAAGGGGAACTCGAATAAAAGCAGAGAAATCACAAATATCATTAATTGTAGGAATTCACGATTTTTGCCCTGTTTTGTTGGTGAGGCGAATTCAAAGATCATTTTTCGTACTGTTACATTAATTTCTTCTGACAGATGTTCAGGGGCTAGCGAATTCAAAGAACATTTTTTCTACTGTTACACTAATTTCTTCTGACAGATGTTCAGGGAATTCAAGTTATGTAAATATCGTCTCCCATGTGGTCTAGTGGTTAGGATTCGTGGTTTTCACCCACGCGGCCCGGGTTCGATTCCGGGCATGGGAAGCCATTTTTAAGTCATTTTTCTTCCTAGTACATACAAATCGACTGAGATATTCAAAGTTTTAAATTTATTCAATTGCCTTTTTTCCACTGCTTCCGGGAATCAGAATGAATCTTTTCTTCGCACTCTTAGCGAGAATATGAATGCCGTCGATTTGGCTGCCAGCCTGGTAAGTGCTATGATCCGAGACACATTTCGTTTGCTAGAAGGGGAACTCGAATAAAAGCAGAGAAATCACAAATATCATTAATTGTAGGAATACACGACTTTTGCCCTGTTTTGTTAGCGAATTCAAAGAAAATTTTTTCTACTGTAACACTAATTTCGTCTGACAGAAGTTCAGGGACTACACGTTTTGCGAATATCGTCTCCCATGTGGTCTAGTGGTTAGTATTCGTGGTTTTCACCCACGCGGCCCGGGTTCGATTATCGGCATGGGAAGCCATTTTGAAGTCATTTTTCTTCGCGCTAATGCAAATCTTCTGCCAGAAGTTCAAGGACTACATGTTTTACGAATATCGTCTCCCATGTGGTCTAGTGGTTAGGATTCGTGGTTTTCACCCACGCGGCCCGGGTTCGATTCCCGGCATGGGAAGCCATTTTGAAGTCATTTTTCTTCCTAGTACATACAAATCGACTGAGATATTTATAGTTTTAAATTTATTCAATTGCCTTTTTTCCACTGCTTCCGGGAATCAGAATGAATCTTTTCTTCGCACTCTTAGCGAGAATATGAATGCCGTCGATTTGGCTGCCAGCCTGGTAAGTGCTTTTGCCCTGTTTTGTTGGTGACGCGAATTCAAAGATCATTTTTCGTACTGTTACATTAATTTCTTCTGACAGATGTTCAGGGGCTACAAGTTATGCAAATATCGTCTCCCATGTGTTCTAGTGGTTAGGATTCGTGCTTTTCACCCACGCGGCCCGGGTTCGATTCCCGGCATGGGAAGCCATTTTGAAGACATTTTTCTTCGCGCTAATGCAAATCTTCTGACAGAAGTTCAAGGACTACATGTTTTACGAATATCGTCAGAATAATTAAAGTCAACTTTGAAGCATTATCCTCCCAAATAAAACGGTTGGATGTTTACATATGTTCAGGGTATTAAAGTAAACCAATTGGTTAGTGCAATAATCCAAGACACATTTCCGTTTGCTAGAAGAGGAACTCGAATAAAATCAGAGAAATCACAAATATCATTAATTGTAGGAATTCACGATTTTTGCCCTGTTTTGTTGGTGAGGCGAATTCAAAGATCATTTTTCGTACTGTTACATTAATTTCTTCTGACAGATGTTCAGGGGCTAGCGAATTCAAAGAACATTTTTTCTACTGTTACACTAATTTCTTCTGACAGATGTTCAGGGAATTCAAGTTATGTAAATATCGTCTCCCATGTGGTCTAGTGGTTAGGATTCGTGGTTTTCACCCACGCGGCCCGGGTTCGATTCCGGGCATGGGAAGCCATTTTGAAGTCATTTTTCTTCCTAGTACATACAAATCGACTGAGATATTCATAGTTTTAAATTTATTCAATTGCCTTTTTTCCACTGCTTCCGGGAATCAGAATGAATCTTTTCTTCGCACTCTTAGCGAGAATATGAATGCCGTCGATTTGGCTGCTAGCCTGGTAAGTGCTATGATAGGAGACACATTTCGCTTGCTAGAAGGGGAACTCGAATAAAAGCAGAGAAATCACAAATATCATTAATTGTAGGAATTCACGACTTTTGTCCTGTTTGGTTAGCGATTTCAAAAACATTTTTGATACTGTTACATTAATTTCTTCTGACAGATGTTCAGGGGCTACAAGTTATGCAAATATCGTCTCCCATTTGTTCTAGTGGTTAGGATTCGTGGTTTTCACCCACGCGGCCCGGGTTCGATTCCCGGCATGGGAAGCCATTTTGAAGACATTTTTCTTCGCGCTAATGCAAATCTTCTGGCAGAAGTTCAAGGACTACATGTTTTACGAATATCGTCAGAATAATTAAAGTCAACTTTGAGGCATTATCCTCCCAAATAAAACGGTTGGATGTTTACATATGTTCAGGGTATTAAAGTTAACCAATTGGTTAGTGCTATGATCCGAGACACATTTCGTTTGCTAGAAGGGGAACTCGAATAAAAGCAGAGAAATCACAAATATCATTAATTGTAGGAATTCACGACTTTTGCCCTGTTTTGTTAGCGAATTCAAAGAAAATTTTTTCTACTGTAACACTAATTTCTTCTGACAGAAGTTCAGGGACTACACGTTTTGCGAATATCGTCTCTTATGTGGTCTAGTGGTTAGGATTCGTGGTTTTCACCCACGCGGCCCGGGTTCGATTCCCGGCATGGGAAGCCATTTTGAAGACATTTTTCTTCGCGCTAATGCAAATCTTCTGACAGAAGTTCAGGGACTACATGTTATGCGAATATCATCTCCCATGTGGTCTAGTGGTTAGGATTCGTGGTTTTCACCCACGCGGCCCGGGTTCGATTCCCGGCATGGGAAGCCATTTTGAAGTCATTTTTCTTCCTAGTACATACAAATCGACTGAGATATTCATAGTTTTAAATCTATTCAATTGCCTTTTTCCACTGCTTCCGGGCATCAGAATGAATCTTTTCTTCGCACTCTTAGCGAGAATATGAATGCCGTCGATTTGGCTGCCAACCTGGTTAGTGCTATGATCCGAGACACATTTCGTTCGCTAGAAGGGGAACTCGAATAAAAGCAGAGAAATCACAAATATCATTAATTGTAGGAATTCACTACTTTTGCCCTGTTTTGTTAGCGAATTCAAAGAAAATTTTTTCTACTGTAACACTAATTTCTTCTGACAGAAGTTCAGGGACTACACGTTTTACGAATATCGTCTCCCATGTGGTCTAGTGGTTAGGATTTGTGGTTTTCACCCACGCGGCCCGTGTTCGATTCCCGGCTTGGGAAGCCATTTTGAAGACATTTTCTTCGCGCTAATGCAAATGTTCTGGCAGAAGTTCAGGGACTACATGTTTTGTGAATATGGTCTCCCATGTGGTCTAGTGGTTAGGATTCGTGGTTTTCACCCACGCGGCCCGGGTTCGATTCCCGGCATGGGAAGAAATTTTGAAGACATTTTTCTTAGGCGCTAATGCAAATCTTCTGACAGAAGTTCATTGACTACATGTTTTGTGAATATGGTCTCCCATGTGGTCTAGTGGTTAGGATTCGTGGTTTTCACCCACGCGGCCCGGGTTCGATTCCCGGCATGGGAAGGTATTTTGAAGTCATTTTTCTTCCTAGTACATACAAATCGACTGACATATTCATAGTTTTAAATCTATTCAATTGCCTTTTTCCACTGCTTCCGGGCATCAGAATGAATCTTTTCTTCGCACTCTTAGCGAGAATATGAATGTCGTCGATTTGGCTGCCAGCCTGGTTAGTGCTATGATCCGAGACACATTTCGTTTGCTAGAAGGGGAACTCGAATAAAAGCAGAGAAATCACAAATATCATTAATTGTAGGAATTCACGACTTTTGCCCTGTTTTGTTAGCGAATTCAAAGAAAATTTTTTCTACTGTTACACTAATTTCTTCTGACAGAAGTTCAGGGACTACACGTTTTGCGGATATCGTCTCCCATGTGGTCTAGTGGTTAGGATTCGTGGTTTTCACCCACGCGGCCCGGGTTCGATTCCCGGCATGGGAAGCCATTTTGAAGACATTTTTCTTCGCGCTAATGCAAATCTTCTGACAGAAGTTCAGGGACTACATGTTATGCGAATACCATCTCCCATGTGGTCTAGTGGTTAGGATTCGTGGTTTTCACCCACGCGGCCCGGGTTCGATTCCCGGCATGGGAAGCCATTTTGAAGTCATTTTTCTTCCTAGTACATACAAATCGACTGAGATATTCATAGTTTTAAATCTATTCAATTGCCTTTTTCCACTGCTTCCGGGCATCAGAATGAATCTTTTCTTCGCACTCTTAGCGAGAATATCAATGCCGTCGATTTGGCTGCCAACCTGGTTAGTGCTATGATCCGAGACACATTTCGTTCGCTAGAAGGGGAACTCGAATAAAAGCAGAGAAATCACAAATATCATTAATTGTAGGAATTCACGACTTTTGCCCTGTTTTGTTAGCGAATTCAAAGAAAATTTTTTCTACTGTAACACTAATTTCTTCTGACAGAAGTTCATTGACTACACGTTTTGCGAATATCGTCTCCCATGTGGTCTAGTGGTTAGGATTCGTGGTTTTCACCCACGCGGCCCGGGTTCGATTCCCGGCATGGGAAGCCATTTTGAAGACATTTTTCTTCGCGCTAATGCAAATATTCTGACAGAAGTTCAAGGAATACATGTTTTGGGAATATCGACTCCCATGTGGCCTAGTGCTTAGGATTCGTGGTTTTCACCCACGCGGCCCGGGTTCGATTCCCGGCATGGGAAGCCATTTTGAAGTCATTTTTCTTCCTAGTACATACAAATCGACTGAGATATTCATAGTTTTAAATCTATTCAATTGCCTTTTTCCACTGCTTCCGGGCATCAGAATGAATCTTTTCTTCGCACTCTTAGCGAGAATATGAATGCCGTCGATTTGGCTGCCAACCTGGTTAGTGCTATGATCCGAGACACATTTCGTTCGCTAGAAGGGGAACTCGAATAAAAGCAGAGAAATCACAAATATCATTAATTGTAGGAATTCACTACTTTTGCCCTGTTTTGTTAGCGAATTCAAAGAAAATTTTTTCTACTGTAACACTAATTTCTTCTGACAGAAGTTCAGGGACTACACGTTTTACGAATATCGTCTCCCATGTGGTCTAGTGGTTAGGATTTGTGGTTTTCACCCACGCGGCCCGTGTTCGATTCCCGGCTTGGGAAGCCATTTTGAAGACATTTTCTTCGCGCTAATGCAAATGTTCTGGCAGAAGTTCAGGGACTACATGTTTTGTGAATATGGTCTCCCATGTGGTCTAGTGGTTAGGATTCGTGGTTTTCACCCACGCGGCCCGGGTTCGATTCCCGGCATGGGAAGAAATTTTGAAGACATTTTTCTTAGGCGCTAATGCAAATCTTCTGACAGAAGTTCATTGACTACATGTTTTGTGAATATGGTCTCCCATGTGGTCTAGTGGTTAGGATTCGTGGTTTTCACCCACGCGGCCCGGGTTCGATTCCCGGCATGGGAAGATATTTTGAAGTCATTTTTCTTCCTAGTACATACAAATCGACTGACATATTCATAGTTTTAAATCTATTCAATTGCCTTTTTCCACTGCTTCCGGGCATCAGAATGAATCTTTTCTTCGCACTCTTAGCGAGAATATGAATGTCGTCGATTTGGCTGCCAGCCTGGTTAGTGCTATGATCCGAGACACATTTCGTTTGCTAGAAGGGGAACTCGAATAAAAGCAGAGAAATCACAAATATCATTAATTGTAGGAATTCACGACTTTTGCCCTGTTTTGTTAGCGAATTCAAAGAAAATTTTTTCTACTGTTACACTAATTTCTTCTGACAGAAGTTCAGGGACTACACGTTTTGCGGATATCGTCTCCCATGTGGTCTAGTGGTTAGGATTCGTGGTTTTCACCCACGCGGCCCGGGTTCGATTCCCGGCATGGGAAGCCATTTTGAAGACATTTTTCTTCGCGCTAATGCAAATCTTCTGACAGAAGTTCAGGGACTACATGTTATGCGAATACCATCTCCCATGTGGTCTAGTGGTTAGGATTCGTGGTTTTCACCCACGCGGCCCGGGTTCGATTCCCGGCATGGGAAGCCATTTTGAAGTCATTTTTCTTCCTAGTACATACAAATCGACTGAGATATTCATAGTTTTAAATCTATTCAATTGCCTTTTTCCACTGCTTCCGGGCATCAGAATGAATCTTTTCTTCGCACTCTTAGCGAGAATATGAATGCCGTCGATTTGGCTGCCAACCTGGTTAGTGCTATGATCCGAGACACATTTCGTTCGCTAGAAGGGGAACTCGAATAAAAGCAGAGAAATCACAAATATCATTAATTGTAGGAATTCACGACTTTTGCCCTGTTTTGTTAGCGAATTCAAAGAAAATTTTTTCTACTGTAACACTAATTTCTTCTGACAGAAGTTCATTGACTACACGTTTTGCGAATATCGTCTCCCATGTGGTCTAGTGGTTAGGATTCGTGGTTTTCACCCACGCGGCCCGGGTTCGATTCCCGGCATGGGAAGCCATTTTGAAGACATTTTTCTTCGCGCTAATGCAAATATTCTGACAGAAGTTCAAGGAATACATGTTTTGGGAATATCGACTCCCATGTGGCCTAGTGCTTAGGATTCGTGGTTTTCACCCACGCGGCCCGGGTTCGATTCCCGGCATGGGAAGCCGTTTTGATGACATTTTTCTTCGCGCTAATGCAAATCTTCTGACAGAAGTTCAGGGACTACATGTTATGCGAATATCATATCCCATGTGGTCTAGTGGTTAGGATTCGTGGTTTTCACCCACGCGGCCCGGGTTCGATTCCCGGCATGGGAAGCCATTTTGAAGTAATTTTTCTTCCTAGTACATACAAATCGACTGACATATTCATAGTTTTAAATCTATTCAATTGCTTTTTCCACTGCTTCCGGGCATCAGAATGAATCTTTTCTTCGCACTCTTAGCGAGAATATGAATGCCGTCGATTTTTCTGCCAGCCTGGTTAGTGCTATGAACTGAGACACATTTCGTTTGCTAGAAGTTGAACTCGAATAAAAGCAGAGAAATCACAAATATCATTAATTGTAGGAATTCACGATTTTTGCCCTGTTTTGTTAGCGAATTCAAAGAACATTTTTTTCTACTGTTACACTAATTTCTTCTGACAGATGTTCATTGAATTCAAGTTATGTAAATATCGTCTCCCATTTGGTCTAGTGTTTAGGATTCGTGGTTTTCAGCCACGCGGCCCGGGTTCGATTCCCGGCATGGGAAGCCATTTTGAAGACATTTTTCCTCGCACTAATGCAAATCTTCTGACAGAAGTTCAGGGACTACATGTTATGCGAATATCATCTCCCATGTGGTCTAGTGGTTAGGATTCGTGATTTTCACCCACGCGGCCCGGGTTCGATTCCAGGCATGGGAAGCCATTTTGAAGTCATTTTTCTTCCTAGTACATACAAATCGACTGACATATTCATAGTTTTAAATCTATTCAATTGCCTTTTTCCACTGCTTCCGGGCATCAGAATGAATCTTTTCTTCGCACTCTTAGCGAGAATATGAATGTCGTCGATTTGGCTGCCAGCCTGGTTAGTGCTATGATCCGAGACACATTTCGTTTGCTAGAAGGGGAACTCGAATAAAAGCAGAGAAATCACAAATATCATTAATTGTAGGAATTCACTACTTTTGCCCTGTTTTGTTAGCGAATTCAAAGAAAGTTTTTTCTACTGTAACACTAATTTCTTCTGACAGAAGTTCAGGGACTACACGTTTTACGAATATCGTCTCCCATGTGGTCTAGTGGTTAGGATTTGTGGTTTTCACCCACGCGGCCCGTGTTCGATTCCCGGCTTGGGAAGCCATTTTGAAGACATTTTCTTCGCGCTAATGCAAATGTTCTGGCAGAAGTTCAGGGACTACATGTTTTGTGAATATGGTCTCCCATGTGGTCTAGTGGTTAGGATTCGTGGTTTTCACCCACGCGGCCCGGGTTCGATTCCCGGCATGGGAAGAAATTTTGAAGACATTTTTCTTAGGCGCTAATGCAAATCTTCTGACAGAAGTTCATTGACTACATGTTTTGTGAATATGGTCTCCCATGTGGTCTAGTGGTTAGGATTCGTGGTTTTCACCCACGCGGCCCGGGTTCGATTCCCGGCATGGGAAGCCATTTTGAAGTCATTTTTCTTCCTAGTACATACAAATCGACTGAGATATTCATAGTTTTAAATCTATTCAATTGCCTTTTTCCACTGCTTCCGGGCATCAGAATGAATCTTTTCTTCGCACTCTTAGCGAGAATATGAATGCCGTCGATTTGGCTGCCAACCTGGTTAGTGCTATGATCCGAGACACATTTCGTTCGCTAGAAGGGGAACTCGAATAAAAGCAGAGAAATCACAAATATCATTAATTGTAGGAATTCACGACTTTTGCCCTGTTTTGTTAGCGAATTCAAAGAAAATTTTTTCTACTGTAACACTAATTTCTTCTGACAGAAGTTCAGGGACTACACGTTTTGCGAATATCGTCTCCCATGTGGTCTAGTGGTTAGGATTCGTGGTTTTCACCCACGCGGCCCGGGTTCGATTCCCGGCATGGGAAGCCATTTTGAAGACATTTTTCTTCGCGCTAATGCAAATATTCTGACAGAAGTTCAAGGAATACATGTTTTGGGAATATCGACTCCCATGTGGCCTAGTGCTTAGGATTCGTGGTTTTCACCCACGCGGCCCGGGTTCGATTCCCGGCATGGGAAGCCGTTTTGATGACATTTTTCTTCGCGCTAATGCAAATCTTCTGACAGAAGTTCAGGGACTACATGTTATGCGAATATCATATCCCATGTGGTCTAGTGGTTAGGATTCGTGGTTTTCACCCACGCGGCCCGGGTTCGATTCCCGGCATGGGAAGTCATTTTGAAGTAATTTTTCTTCCTAGTACATACAAATCGACTGACATATTCATAGTTTTAAATCTATTCAATTGCTTTTTCCACTGCTTCCGGGCATCAGAATGAATCTTTTCTTCGCACTCTTAGCGAGAATATGAATGCCGTCGATTTTTCTGCCAGCCTGGTTAGTGCTATGAACTGAGACACATTTCGTTTGCTAGAAGTTGAACTCGAATAAAAGCAGAGAAATCACAAATATCATTAATTGTAGGAATTCACGATTTTTGCCCTGTTTTGTTAGCGAATTCAAAGAACATTTTTTCTACTGTTACACTAATTTCTTCTGACAGATGTTCATTGAATTCAAGTTATGTAAATATCGTCTCCCATTTGGTCTAGTGTTTAGGATTCGTGGTTTTCAGCCACGCGGCCCGGGTTCGATTCCCGGCATGGGAAGCCATTTTGAAGACATTTTTCCTCGCACTAATGCAAATCTTCTGACAGAAGTTCAGGGACTACATGTTATGCGAATATCATCTCCCATGTGGTCTAGTGGTTAGGATTCGTGATTTTCACCCACGCGGCCCGGGTTCGATTCCAGGCATGGGAAGCCATTTTGAAGTCATTTTTCTTCCTAGTACATACAAATCGACTGACATATTCATAGTTTTAAATCTATTCAATTGCCTTTTTCCACTGCTTCCGGGCATCAGAATGAATCTTTTCTTCGCACTCTTAGCGAGAATATGAATGTCGTCGATTTGGCTGCCAGCCTGGTTAGTGCTATGATCCGAGACACATTTCGTTTGCTAGAAGGGGAACTCGAATAAAAGCAGAGAAATCACAAATATCATTAATTGTAGGAATTCACTACTTTTGCCCTGTTTTGTTAGCGAATTCAAAGAAAATTTTTTCTACTGTAACACTAATTTCTTCTGACAGAAGTTCAGGGACTACACGTTTTACGAATATCGTCTCCCATGTGGTCTAGTGGTTAGGATTTGTGGTTTTCACCCACGCGGCCCGTGTTCGATTCCCGGCTTGGGAAGCCATTTTGAAGACATTTTCTTCGCGCTAATGCAAATGTTCTGGCAGAAGTTCAGGGACTACATGTTTTGTGAATATGGTCTCCCATGTGGTCTAGTGGTTAGGATTCGTGGTTTTCACCCACGCGGCCCGGGTTCGATTCCCGGCATAGGAAGAAATTTTGAAGACATTTTTCTTAGGCGCTAATGCAAATCTTCTGACAGAAGTTCATTGACTACATGTTTTGTGAATATGGTCTCCCATGTGGTCTAGTGGTTAGGATTCGTGGTTTTCACCCACGCGGCCCGGGTTCGATTCCCGGCATGGGAAGCCATTTTGAAGTCATTTTTCTTCCTAGTACATACAAATCGACTGAGATATTCATAGTTTTAAATCTATTCAATTGCCTTTTTCCACTGCTTCCGGGCATCAGAATGAATCTTTTCTTCGCACTCTTAGCGAGAATATGAATGCCGTCGATTTGGCTGCCAACCTGGTTAGTGCTATGATCCGAGACACATTTCGTTCGCTAGAAGGGGAACTCGAATAAAAGCAGAGAAATCACAAATATCATTAATTGTAGGAATTCACGACTTTTGCCCTGTTTTGTTAGCGAATTCAAAGAAAATTTTTTCTACTGTAACACTAATTTCTTCTGACAGAAGTTCATTGACTACACGTTTTGCGAATATCGTCTCCCATGTGGTCTAGTGGTTAGGATTCGTGGTTTTCACCCACGCGGCCCGGGTTCGATTCCCGGCATGGGAAGCCATTTTGAAGACATTTTTCTTCGCGCTAATGCAAATATTCTGACAGAAGTTCAAGGAATACATGTTTTGGGAATATCGACTCCCATGTGGCCTAGTGCTTAGGATTCGTGGTTTTCACCCACGCGGCCCGGGTTCGATTCCCGGCATGGGAAGCCATTTTGAAGACATTTTTCTTCGCGCTAATGCAAATATTCTGACAGAAGTTCAAGGAATACATGTTTTGGGAATATCGACTCCCATGTGGCCTAGTGCTTAGGATTCGTGGTTTTCACCCACGCGGCCCGGGTTCGATTCCCGGCATGGGAAGCCGTTTTGATGACATTTTTCTTCGCGCTAATGCAAATCTTCTGACAGAAGTTCAGGGACTACATGTTATGCGAATATCATATCCCATGTGGTCTAGTGGTTAGGATTCGTGGTTTTCACCCACGCGGCCCGGGTTCGATTCCCGGCATGGGAAGTCATTTTGAAGTAATTTTTCTTCCTAGTACATACAAATCGACTGAGATATTCATAGTTTTAAATCTATTCAATTGCTTTTTCCACTGCTTCCGGGCATCAGAATGAATCTTTTCTTCGCACTCTTAGCGAGAATATGAATGCCGTCGATTTTTCTGCCAGCCTGGTTAGTGCTATGAACTGAGACACATTTCGTTTGCTAGAAGTTGAACTCGAATAAAAGCAGAGAAATCACAAATATCATTAATTGTAGGAATTCACGATTTTTGCCCTGTTTTGTTAGCGAATTCAAAGAACATTTTTTCTACTGTTACACTAATTTCTTCTGACAGATGTTCATTGAATTCAAGTTATGTAAATATCGTCTCCCATTTGGTCTAGTGTTTAGGATTCGTGGTTTTCAGCCACGCGGCCCGGGTTCGATTCCCGGCATGGGAAGCCATTTTGAAGACATTTTTCCTCGCACTAATGCAAATCTTCTGACAGAAGTTCAGGGACTACATGTTATGCGAATATCATCTCCCATGTGGTCTAGTGGTTAGGATTCGTGATTTTCACCCACGCGGCCCGGGTTCGATTCCAGGCATGGGAAGCCATTTTGAAGTCATTTTTCTTCCTAGTACATACAAATCGACTGACATATTCATAGCTTTAAATCTATTCAATTGCCTTTTTCCACTGCTTCCGGGCATCAGAATGAATCTTTTCTTCGCACTCTTAGCGAGAATATGAATGTCGTCGATTTGGCTGCCAGCCTGGTTAGTGCTATGATCCGAGACACATTTCGTTTGCTAGAAGGGGAACTCGAATAAAAGCAGAGAAATCACAAATATCATTAATTGTAGGAATTCACTACTTTTGCCCTGTTTTGTTAGCGAATTCAAAGAAAATTTTTTCTACTGTAACACTAATTTCTTCTGACAGAAGTTCAGGGACTACACGTTTTACGAATATCGTCTCCCATGTGGTCTAGTGGTTAGGATTTGTGGTTTTCACCCACGCGGCCCGTGTTCGATTCCCGGCTTGGGAAGCCATTTTGAAGACATTTTCTTCGCGCTAATGCAAATGTTCTGGCAGAAGTTCAGGGACTACATGTTTTGTGAATATGGTCTCCCATGTGGTCTAGTGGTTAGGATTCGTGGTTTTCACCCACGCGGCCCGGGTTCGATTCCCGGCATGGGAAGAAACTTTGAAGACATTTTTCTTAGGCGCTAATGCAAATCTTCTGACAGAAGTTCATTGACTACATGTTTTGTGAATATGGTCTCCCATGTGGTCTAGTGGTTAGGATTCGTGGTTTTCACCCACGCGGCCCGGGTTCGATTCCCGGCATGGGAAGCCATTTTGAAGTCATTTTTCTTCCTAGTACATACAAATCGACTGACATATTCATAGTTTTAAATCTATTCAATTGCCTTTTTCCACTGCTTCCGGGCATCAGAATGAATCTTTTCTTCGCACTCTTAGCGAGAATATGAATGTCGTCGATTTGGCTGCCAGCCTGGTTAGTGCTATGATCCGAGACACATTTCGTTTGCTAGAAGGGGAACTCGAATAAAAGCAGAGAAATCACAAATATCATTAAGTGTAGGAATTCACGACTTTTGCCCTGTTTTGTTAGCGAATTCAAAGAAAATTTTTTCTACTGTTACACTAATTTCTTCTGACAGAAGTTCAGGGACTACACGTTTTACGAATATCGTCTCCCATGTGGTCTAGTGGTTAGGATTTGTGGTTTTCACCCACGCGGCCCGTGTTCGATTCCCGGCTTGGGAAGCCATTTTGAAGACATTTTCTTCGCGCTAATGCAAATGTTCTGGCAGAAGTTCAGGGACTACATGTTTTGTGAATATGGTCTCCCATGTGGTCTAGTGGTTAGGATTCGTGGTTTTCACCCACGCGGCCCGGGTTCGATTCCCGGCATGGGAAGAAATTTTGAAGACATTTTTCTTAGGCGCTAATGCAAATCTTCTGACAGAAGTTCATTGACTACATGTTTTGTGAATATGGTCTCCCATGTGGTCTAGTGGTTAGGATTCGTGGTTTTCACCCACGCGGCCCGGGTTCGATTCCCGGCATGGGAAGCCATTTTGAAGTCATTTTTCTTCCTAGTACATACAAATCGACTGAGATATTCATAGTTTTAAATCTATTCAATTGCCTTTTTCCACTGCTTCCGGGCATCAGAATGAATCTTTTCTTCGCACTCTTAGCGAGAATATGAATGCCGTCGATTTGGCTGCCAACCTGGTTAGTGCTATGATCCGAGACACATTTCGTTCGCTAGAAGGGGAACTCGAATAAAAGCAGAGAAATCACAAATATCATTAATTGTAGGAATTCACGACTTTTGCCCTGTTTTGTTAGCGAATTCAAAGAAAATTTTTTCTACTGTAACACTAATTTCTTCTGACAGAAGTTCAGGGACTACACGTTTTGCGAATATCGTCTCCCATGTGGTCTAGTGGTTAGGATTCGTGGTTTTCACCCACGCGGCCCGGTTCGATTCCCGGCATGGGAAGCCATTTTGAAGACATTTTTCTTCGCGCTAATGCAAATATTCTGACAGAAGTTCAAGGAATACATGTTTTGGGAATATCGACTCCCATGTGGCCTAGTGCTTAGGATTCGTGGTTTTCACCCACGCGGCCCGGGTTCGATTCCCGGCATGGGAAGCCGTTTTGATGACATTTTTCTTCGCGCTAATGCAAATCTTCTGACAGAAGTTCAGGGACTACATGTTATGCGAATATCATATCTCATGTGGTCTAGTGGTTAGGATTCGTGGTTTTCACCCACGCGGCCCGGGTTCGATTCCCGGCATGGGAAGTCATTTTGAAGTAATTTTTCTTCCTAGTACATACAAATCGACTGACATATTCATAGTTTTAAATCTATTCAATTGCTTTTTCCACTGCTTCCGGGCATCAGAATGAATCTTTTCTTCGCACTCTTAGCGAGAATATGAATGCCGTCGATTTTTCTGCCAGCCTGGTTAGTGCTATGAACTGAGACACATTTCGTTTGCTAGAAGTTGAACTCGAATAAAAGCAGAGAAATCACAAATATCATTAATTGTAGGAATTCACGATTTTTGCCCTGTTTTGTTAGCGAATTCAAGGAACATTTTTTCTACTGTTACACTAATTTCTTCTGACAGATGTTCATTGAATTCAAGTTATGTAAATATCGTCTCCCATTTGGTCTAGTGTTTAGGATTCGTGGTTTTCAGCCACGCGGCCCGGGTTCGATTCCCGGCATGGGAAGCCATTTTGAAGACATTTTTCCTCGCACTAATGCAAATCTTCTGACAGAAGTTCAGGGACTACATGTTATGCGAATATCATCTCCCATGTGGTCTAGTGGTTAGGATTCGTGATTTTCACCCACGCGGCCCGGGTTCGATTCCAGGCATGGGAAGCCATTTTGAAGTCATTTTTCTTCCTAGTACATACAAATCGACTGACATATTCATAGTTTTAAATCTATTCAATTGCCTTTTTCCACTGCTTCCGGGCATCAGAATGAATCTTTTCTTCGCACTCTTAGCGAGAATATGAATGTCGTCGATTTGGCTGCCAGCCTGGTTAGTGCTATGATCCGAGACACATTTCGTTTGCTAGAAGGGGAACTCGAATAAAAGCAGAGAAATCACAAATAT
Organism: Allodiplogaster sudhausi; assembly: GCA_945643635.1. Classification (NCBI taxonomy): domain Eukaryota; kingdom Metazoa; phylum Nematoda; class Chromadorea; order Rhabditida; family Diplogasteridae; genus Allodiplogaster; species Allodiplogaster sudhausi. The sequence goes on along the minus strand of CALZFC010000100.1, from coordinate 734,274 downwards.
CATTAATTGTAGGAATTCACTACTTTTGCCCTGTTTTGTTAGCGAATTCAAAGAAAATTTTTTCTACTGTAACACTAATTTCTTCTGACAGAAGTTCAGGGACTACACGTTTTACGAATATCGTCTCCCATGTGGTCTAGTGGTTAGGATTTGTGGTTTTCACCCACGCGGCCCGTGTTCGATTCCCGGCTTGGGAAGCCATTTTGAAGACATTTTCTTCGCGCTAATGCAAATGTTCTGGCAGAAGTTCAGGGACTACATGTTTTGTGAATATGGTCTCCCATGTGGTCTAGTGGTTAGGATTCGTGGTTTTCACCCACGCGGCCCGGGTTCGATTCCCGGCATGGGAAGAAATTTTGAAGACATTTTTCTTAGGCGCTAATGCAAATCTTCTGACAGAAGTTCATTGACTACATGTTTTGTGAATATGGCCTCCCATGTGGTCTAGTGGTTAGGATTCGTGGTTTTCACCCACGCGGCCCGGGTTCGATTCCCGGCATGGGAAGCCATTTTGAAGTCATTTTTCTTCCTAGTACATACAAATCGACTGACATATTCATAGTTTTAAATCTATTCAATTGCCTTTTTCCACTGCTTCCGGGCATCAGAATGAATCTTTTCTTCGCACTCTTAGCGAGAATATGAATGCCGTCGATTTGGCTGCCAACCTGGTTAGTGCTATGATCCGAGACACATTTCGTTCGCTAGAAGGGGAACTCGAATAAAAGCAGAGAAATCACAAATATCATTAATTGTAGGAATTCACGACTTTTGCCCTGTTTTGTTAGCGAATTCAAAGAAAATTTTTTCTACTGTAACACTAATTTCTTCTGACAGAAGTTCAGGGACTACACGTTTTGCGAATATCGTCTCCCATGTGGTCTAGTGGTTAGGATTCGTGGTTTTCACCCACGCGGCCCGGTTCGATTCCCGGCATGGGAAGCCATTTTGAAGACATTTTTCTTCGCGCTAATGCAAATATTCTGACAGAAGTTCAAGGAATACATGTTTTGGGAATATCGACTCCCATGTGGCCTAGTGCTTAGGATTCGTGGTTTTCACCCACGCGGCCCGGGTTCGATTCCCGGCATGGGAAGCCGTTTTGATGACATTTTTCTTCGCGCTAATGCAAATCTTCTGACAGAAGTTCAGGGACTACATGTTATGCGAATATCATATCTCATGTGGTCTAGTGGTTAGGATTCGTGGTTTTCACCCACGCGGCCCGGGTTCGATTCCCGGCATGGGAAGTCATTTTGAAGTAATTTTTCTTCCTAGTACATACAAATCGACTGACATATTCATAGTTTTAAATCTATTCAATTGCTTTTTCCACTGCTTCCGGGCATCAGAATGAATCTTTTCTTCGCACTCTTAGCGAGAATATGAATGCCGTCGATTTTTCTGCCAGCCTGGTTAGTGCTATGAACTGAGACACATTTCGTTTGCTAGAAGTTGAACTCGAATAAAAGCAGAGAAATCACAAATATCATTAATTGTAGGAATTCACGATTTTTGCCCTGTTTTGTTAGCGAATTCAAGGAACATTTTTTCTACTGTTACACTAATTTCTTCTGACAGATGTTCATTGAATTAAAGTTATGTAAATATCGTCTCCCATTTGGTCTAGTGTTTAGGATTCGTGGTTTTCAGCCACGCGGCCCGGGTTCGATTCCCGGCATGGGAAGCCATTTTGAAGACATTTTTCCTCGCACTAATGCAAATCTTCTGACAGAAGTTCAGGGACTACATGTTATGCGAATATCATCTCCCATGTGGTCTAGTGGTTAGGATTCGTGATTTTCACCCACGCGGCCCGGGTTCGATTCCAGGCATGGGAAGCCATTTTGAAGTCATTTTTCTTCCTAGTACATACAAATCGACTGACATATTCATAGTTTTAAATCTATTCAATTGCCTTTTTCCACTGCTTCCGGGCATCAGAATGAATCTTTTCTTCGCACTCTTAGCGAGAATATGAATGTCGTCGATTTGGCTGCCAGCCTGGTTAGTGCTATGATCCGAGACACATTTCGTTTGCTAGAAGGGGAACTCGAATAAAAGCAGAGAAATCACAAATATCATTAATTGTAGGAATTCACTACTTTTGCCCTGTTTTGTTAGCGAATTCAAAGAAAATTTTTTCTACTGTAACACTAATTTCTTCTGACAGAAGTTCAGGGACTACACGTTTTACGAATATCGTCTCCCATGTGGTCTAGTGGTTAGGATTTGTGGTTTTCACCCACGCGGCCCGTGTTCGATTCCCGGCTTGGGAAGCCATTTTGAAGACATTTTCTTCGCGCTAATGCAAATGTTCTGGCAGAAGTTCAGGGACTACATGTTTTGTGAATATGGTCTCCCATGTGGTCTAGTGGTTAGGATTCGTGGTTTTCACCCACGCGGCCCGGGTTCGATTCCCGGCATGGGAAGAAATTTTGAAGACATTTTTCTTAGGCGCTAATGCAAATCTTCTGACAGAAGTTCATTGACTACATGTTTTGTGAATATGGCCTCCCATGTGGTCTAGTGGTTAGGATTCGTGGTTTTCACCCACGCGGCCCGGGTTCGATTCCCGGCATGGGAAGCCATTTTGAAGTCATTTTTCTTCCTAGTACATACAAATCGACTGACATATTCATAGTTTTAAATCTATTCAATTGCCTTTTTCCACTGCTTCCGGGCATCAGAATGAATCTTTTCTTCGCACTCTTAGCGAGAATATGAATGTCGTCGATTTGGCTGCCAGCCTGGTTAGTGCTATGATCCGAGACACATTTCGTTTGCTAGAAGGGGAACTCGAATAAAAGCAGAGAAATCACAAATATCATTAATTGTAGGAATTCACGACTTTTGCCCTGTTTTGTTAGCGAATTCAAAGAAAATTTTTTCTACTGTTACACTAATTTCTTCTGACAGAAGTTCAGGGACTACACGTTTTGCGAATATCGTCTCCCATGTGGTCTAGTGGTTAGGATTCGTGGTTTTCACCCACGCGGCCCGGGTTCGATTCCCGGCATGGGAAGCCATTTTGAAGACATTTTTCTTCGCGCTAATGCAAATCTTCTGACAGAAGTTCAGGGACTACATGTTATGCGAATATCATCTCCCATGTGGTCTAGTGGTTAGGATTCGTGGTTTTCACCCACGCGGCCCGGGTTCGATTCCCGGCATGGGAAGCCATTTTGAAGTCATTTTTCTTCCTAGTACATACAAATCGACTGAGATATTCATAGTTTTAAATCTATTCAATTGCCTTTTTCCACTGCTTCCGGGCATCAGAATGAATCTTTTCTTCGCACTCTTAGCGAGAATATGAATGCCGTCGATTTGGCTGCCAACCTGGTTAGTGCTATGATCCGAGACACATTTCGTTCGCTAGAAGGGGAACTCGAATAAAAGCAGAGAAATCACAAATATCATTAATTGTAGGAATTCACGACTTTTGCCCTGTTTTGTTAGCGAATTCAAAGAAAATTTTTTCTACTGTAACACTAATTTCTTCTGACAGAAGTTCAGGGACTACACGTTTTGCGAATATCGTCTCCCATGTGGTCTAGTGGTTAGGATTCGTGGTTTTCACCCACGCGGCCCGGGTTCGATTCCCGGCATGGGAAGCCATTTTGAAGACATTTTTCTTCGCGCTAATGCAAATATTCTGACAGAAGTTCAAGGAATACATGTTTTGGGAATATCGACTCCCATGTGGCCTAGTGCTTAGGATTCGTGGTTTTCACCCACGCGGCCCGGGTTCGATTCCCGGCATGGGAAGCCGTTTTGATGACATTTTTCTTCGCGCTAATGCAAATCTTCTGACAGAAGTTCAGGGACTACATGTTATGCGAATATCATATCCCATGTGGTCTTGTGGTTAGGATTCGTGGTTTTCACCCACGCGGCCCGGGTTCGATTCCCGGCATGGGAAGCCATTTTGAAGTAATTTTTCTTCCTAGTACATACAAATCGACTGACATATTCATAGTTTTAAATCTATTCAATTGCTTTTTCCACTGCTTCCGGGCATCAGAATGAATCTTTTCTTCGCACTCTTAGCGAGAATATGAATGTCGTCGATTTGGCTGCCAGCCTGGTTAGTGCTATGATCCGAGACACATTTCGTTTGCTAGAAGGGGAACTCGAATAAAAGCAGAGAAATCACAAATATCATTAATTGTAGGAATTCACGACTTTTGCCCTGTTTTGTTAGCGAATTCAAAGAAAATTTTTTCTACTGTAACACTAATTTCTTCTGACAGAAGTTCAGGGACTACATGTTATGCGAATATCGTCTCCCATTTGGTCTAGTGGTTAGGATTCGTGGTTTTCACCCACGCGGCCCGGGTTCGATTCCCGGCATGGGAAGCCATTTTGATGACAATTTTCTTCGCGCTAATGCAAATATTCTGACAGAAGTTCAAGGAATACATGTTTTGGGAATATCGACTCCCATGTGGCCTTGTGCTTAGGATTCGTGGTTTTCACCCACGCGGCCCGGGTTCGATTCCCGGCATGGGAAGCCATTTTGAAGTAATTTTTCTTCCTAGTACATACAAATCGACTGACATATTCATAGTTTTAAATCTATTCAATTGCTTTTTCCACTGCTTCCGGGCATCAGAATGAATCTTTTCTTCGCACTCTTAGCGAGAATATGAATGCCGTCGATTTGGCTGCCAGCCTGGTTAGTGCTATGATCCGAGACACATTTCGTTTGCTAGAAGTTGAACTCGAATAAAAGCAGAGAAATCACAAATATCATTAATTGTAGGAATTCACGATTTTTGCCCTGTTTTGTTAGCGAATTCAAAGAGCATTTTTTCTACTGTTACACTAATTTCTTCTGACAGATGTTCATTGAATTCAAGTTATGTAAATATCGTCTCCCATTTGGTCTAGTGTTTAGGATTCGTGGTTTTCAGCCACGCGGCCCGGGTTCGATTCCCGGCATGGGAAGCCATTTTGAAGACATTTTTCCTCGCACTAATGCAAATCTTCTGACAGAAGTTCAGGGACTACATGTTATGCGAATATCATCTCCCATGTGGTCTAGTGGTTAGGATTCGTGGTTTTCACCCACGCGGCCCGGGTTCGATTCCCGGCATGGGAAGCCGTTTTGATGACATTTTTCTTCGCGCTAATGCAAATCTTCTGACAGAAGTTCAGGGACTACATGTTATGCGAATATCATATCCCATGTGGTCTAGTGGTTAGGATTCGTGGTTTTCACCCACGCGGCCCGGGTTCGATTCCCGGCATGGGAAGCCATTTTGAAGTAATTTTTCTTCCTAGTACATACAAATCGACTGACATATTCATAGTTTTAAATCTATTCAATTGCTTTTTCCACTGCTTCCGGGCATCAGAATGAATCTTTTCTTCGCACTCCTAGCGAGAATATGAATGCCGTCGATTTTTCTGCCAGCCTGGTTAGTGCTATGAACTGAGACACATTTCGTTTGCTAGAAGTTGAACTCGAATAAAAGCAGAGAAATCACAAATATCATTAATTGTAGGAATTCACAATTTTTGCCCTGTTTTGTTAGCGAATTCAAAGAACATTTTTTCTACTGTTACACTAATTTCTTCTGACAGATGTTCATTGAATTCAAGTTATGTAAATATCGTCTCCCATTTGGTCTAGTGTTTAGGATTCGTGGTTTTCAGCCACGCGGCCCGGGTTCGATTCCCGGCATGGGAAGCCATTTTGAAGACATTTTTCCTCGCACTAATGCAAATCTTCTGACAGAAGTTCAGGGACTACATGTTATGCGAATATCATCTCCCATGTGGTCTAGTGGTTAGGATTCGTGATTTTCACCCACGCGGCCCGGGTTCGATTCCAGGCATGGGAAGCCATTTTGAAGTCATTTTTCTTCCTAGTACATACAAATCGACTGACATATTCATAGTTTTAAATCTATTCAATTGCCTTTTTCCACTGCTTCCGGGCATCAGAATGAATCTTTTCTTCGCACTCTTAGCGAGAATATGAATGTCGTCGATTTGGCTGCCAGCCTGGTTAGTGCTATGATCCGAGACACATTTCGTTTGCTAGAAGGGGAACTCGAATAAAAGCAGAGAAATCACAAATATCATTAATTGTAGGAATTCACGACTTTTGCCCTGTTTTGTTAGCGAATTCAAAGAAAATTTTTCTACTGTAACACTAATTTCTTCTGACAGATGTTCATTGAATTCAAGTTATGTAAATATCGTCTCCCATTTGGTCTAGTGTTTAGGATTCGTGGTTTTCAGCCACGCGGCCCGGGTTCGATTCCCGGCATGGGAAGCCATTTTGAAGTAATTTTTCTTCCTAGTACATACAAATCGACTGACATATTCATAGTTTTAAATCTATTCAATTGCTTTTTCCACTGCTTCCGGGCATCAGAATGAATCTTTTCTTCGCACTCTTAGCGAGAATATGAATGCCGTCGATTTGGCTGCCAGCCTGGTTAGTGCTATGATCCGAGACACATTTCGTTTGCTAGAAGTTGAACTCGAATAAAAGCAGAGAAATCACAAATATCATTAATTGTAGGAATTCACGATTTTTGCCCTGTTTTGTTAGCGAATTCAAAGAGCATTTTTTCTACTGTTACACTAATTTCTTCTGACAGATGTTCATTGAATTCAAGTTATGTAAATATCGTCTCCCATTTGGTCTAGTGTTTAGGATTCGTGGTTTTCAGCCACGCGGCCCGGGTTCGATTCCCGGCATGGGAAGCCATTTTGAAGACATTTTTCCTCGCACTAATGCAAATCTTCTGACAGAAGTTCAGGGACTACATGTTATGCGAATATCATCTCCCATGTGGTCTAGTGGTTAGGATTCGTGGTTTTCACCCACGCGGCCCGGGTTCGATTCCCGGCATGGGAAGCCGTTTTGATGACATTTTTCTTCGCGCTAATGCAAATCTTCTGACAGAAGTTCAGGGACTACATGTTATGCGAATATCATATCCCATGTGGTCTAGTGGTTAGGATTCGTGGTTTTCACCCACGCGGCCCGGGTTCGATTCCCGGCATGGGAAGCCATTTTGAAGTAATTTTTCTTCCTAGTACATACAAATCGACTGACATATTCATAGTTTTAAATCTATTCAATTGCTTTTTCCACTGCTTCCGGGCATCAGAATGAATCTTTTCTTCGCACTCCTAGCGAGAATATGAATGCCGTCGATTTTTCTGCCAGCCTGGTTAGTGCTATGAACTGAGACACATTTCGTTTGCTAGAAGTTGAACTCGAATAAAAGCAGAGAAATCACAAATATCATTAATTGTAGGAATTCACAATTTTTGCCCTGTTTTGTTAGCGAATTCAAAGAACATTTTTTCTACTGTTACACTAATTTCTTCTGACAGATGTTCATTGAATTCAAGTTATGTAAATATCGTCTCCCATTTGGTCTAGTGTTTAGGATTCGTGGTTTTCAGCCACGCGGCCCGGGTTCGATTCCCGGCATGGGAAGCCATTTTGAAGACATTTTTCCTCGCACTAATGCAAATCTTCTGACAGAAGTTCAGGGACTACATGTTATGCGAATATCATCTCCCATGTGGTCTAGTGGTTAGGATTCGTGATTTTCACCCACGCGGCCCGGGTTCGATTCCAGGCATGGGAAGCCATTTTGAAGTCATTTTTCTTCCTAGTACATACAAATCGACTGACATATTCATAGTTTTAAATCTATTCAATTGCCTTTTTCCACTGCTTCCGGGCATCAGAATGAATCTTTTCTTCGCACTCTTAGCGAGAATATGAATGTCGTCGATTTGGCTGCCAGCCTGGTTAGTGCTATGATCCGAGACACATTTCGTTTGCTAGAAGGGGAACTCGAATAAAAGCAGAGAAATCACAAATATCATTAATTGTAGGAATTCACGACTTTTGCCCTGTTTTGTTAGCGAATTCAAAGAAAATTTTTCTACTGTAACACTAATTTCTTCTGACAGAAGTTCAGGGACTACATGTTATGCGAATATCGTCTCCCATTTGGTCTAGTGGTTAGGATTCGTGGTTTTCACCCACGCGGCCCGGGTTCGATTCCCGGCATGGGAAGCCATTTTGATGACAATTTTCTTCGCGCTAATGCAAATATTCTGACAGAAGTTCAAGGAATACATGTTTTGGGAATATCGACTCCCATGTGGCCTTGTGCTTAGGATTCGTGGTTTTCACCCACGCGGCCCGGGTTCGATTCCCGGCATGGGAAGCCATTTTGAAGTAATTTTTCTTCCTAGTACATACAAATCGACTGACATATTCATAGTTTTAAATCTATTCAATTGCTTTTTCCACTGCTTCCGGGCATCAGAATGAATCTTTTCTTCGCACTTTTAGCGAGAATATGAATGCCGTCGATTTGGCTGCCAGCCTGGTTAGTGCTATGAACTGAGACACATTTCGTTTGCTAGAAGTTGAACTCGAATAAAAGCAGAGAAATCACAAATATCATTAATTGTAGGAATTCACGATTTTTGCCCTGTTTTGTTAGCGAATTCAAAGAGCATTTTTTCTACTGTTACACTAATTTCTTCTGACAGATGTTCATTGAATTCAAGTTATGTAAATATCGTCTCCCATTTGGTCTAGTGTTTAGGATTCGTGGTTTTCAGCCACGCGGCCCGGGTTCGATTCCCGGCATGGGAAGCCATTTTGAAGACATTTTTCCTCGCACTAATGCAAATCTTCTGACAGAAGTTCAGGGACTACATGTTATGCGAATATCATCTCCCATGTGGTCTAGTGGTTAGGATTCGTGGTTTTCACCCACGCGGCCCGGGTTCGATTCCCGGCATGGGAAGCCATTTTGAAGTCATTTTTCTTCCTAGTACATACAAATCGACTGACATATTCATAGTTTTAAATCTATTCAATTGCTTTTTTCCACTGCTTCCGGGCATCAGAATGAATCTTTTCTTCGCACTCTTAGCGAGAATATGAATGCCGTCGATTTGGCTGCCAGCCTGGTTAGTGCTATGATCCGAGACACATTTCGTTTGCTAGAAGTTGAACTCGAAGAAAAGCAGAGAAATCACAAATATCATTAATTGTAGAAATTCACGATTTTTTACCTGTTTTGTTAGCGAATTCACAGAACATTTTTTCTACTGTTACATTAATTTCTTCTGACAGATCTTCAGGGGCTACAAGTTATACAAATATTGTCTCCCATGTGGTCTAGTGGTTAGGATTCGTGGTTTTCACCCACGCGGCCCGTGTTCGATTCCCGGCTTGGGAAGCCATTTTGAAGACATTTTCTTCGCGCTAATGCAAATGTTCTGGCAGAAGTTCAGGGACTACATGTTTTGTGAATATGGTCTCCCATGTGGTCTAGTGGTTAGGATTCGTGGTTTTCACCCACGCGGCCCGGGTTCGATTCCCGGCATGGGAAGCCATTTTGATGACAATTTTCTTCGCGCTAATGCAAATATTCTGACAGAAGTTCAAGGAATACATGTTTTGGGAATATCGACTCACATGTGGCCTTGTGCTTAGGATTCGTGGTTTTCACCCACGCGGCCCGGGTTCGATTCCCGGCATGGGAAGCCATTTTGAAGTAATTTTTCTTCCTAGTACATACAAATCGACTGACATATTCATAGTTTTAAATCTATTCAATTGCTTTTTCCACTGCTTCCGGGCATCAGAATGAATCTTTTCTTCGCACTCTTAGCGAGAATATGAATGCCGTCGATTTGGCTGCCAGCCTGGTTAGTGCTATGAACTGAGACACATTTCGTTTGCTAGAAGTTGAACTCGAATAAAAGCAGAGAAATCACAAATATCATTAATTGTAGGAATTCACGATTTTTGCCCTGTTTTGTTAGCGAATTCAAAGAGCATTTTTTCTACTGTTACACTAATTTCTTCTGACAGATGTTCATTGAATTCAAGTTATGTAAATATCGTCTCCCATTTGGTCTAGTGTTTAGGATTCGTGGTTTTCAGCCACGCGGCCCGGGTTCGATTCCCGGCATGGGAAGCCATTTTGAAGACATTTTTCCTCGCACTAATGCAAATCTTCTGACAGAAGTTCAGGGACTACATGTTATGCGAATATCATCTCCCATGTGGTCTAGTGGTTAGGATTCGTGGTTTTCACCCACGCGGCCCGGGTTCGATTCCCGGCATGGGAAGCCATTTTGAAGTCATTTTTCTTCCTAGTACATACAAATCGACTGACATATTCATAGTTTTAAATCTATTCAATTGCTTTTTTCCACTGCTTCCGGGCATCAGAATGAATCTTTTCTTCGCACTCTTAGCGAGAATATGAATGCCGTCGATTTGGCTGCCAGCCTGGTTAGTGCTATGATCCGAGACACATTTCGTTTGCTAGAAGTTGAACTCGAAGAAAAGCAGAGAAATCACAAATATCATTAATTGTAGAAATTCACGATTTTTTACCTGTTTTGTTAGCGAATTCACAGAACATTTTTTCTACTGTTACATTAATTTCTTCTGACAGATCTTCAGGGGCTACAAGTTATACAAATATTGTCTCCCATGTGGTCTAGTGGTTAGGATTCGTGGTTTTCACCCACGCGGCCCGTGTTCGATTCCCGGCTTGGGAAGCCATTTTGAAGACATTTTCTTCGCGCTAATGCAAATGTTCTGGCAGAAGTTCAGGGACTACATGTTTTGTGAATATGGTCTCCCATGTGGTCTAGTGGTTAGGATTCGTGGTTTTCACCCACGCGGCCCGGGTTCGGTTCCCGGCATGGGAAGAAATTTTGAAGACATTTTTCTTCCTAGTACATACAAATCGACTGACATATTCATAGTTTTAAATCTATTCAATTGCTTTTTTCCACTGCTTCCGGGCATCAGAATGAATCTTTTCTTCGCACTCTTAGCGAGAATATGAATGCCGTCGATTTGGCTGCCAGCCTGGTTAGTGCTATGAACTGAGACACATTTCGTTTGCTAGAAGTTGAACTCGAAGAAAAGCAGAGAAATCACAAATATCATTAATTGTAGAAATTCACGATTTTTTACCTGTTTTGTTAGCGAATTCACAGAACATTTTTTCTACTGTTACATTAATTTCTTCTGACAGATCTTCAGGGGCTACAAGTTATACAAATATTGTCTCCCATGTGGTCTAGTGGTTAGGATTCGTGGTTTTCACCCACGCGGCCCGTGTTCGATTCCCGGCTTGGGAAGCCATTTTGAAGACATTTTCTTCGCGCTAATGCAAATGTTCTGGCAGAAGTTCAGGGACTACATGTTTTGTGAATATGGTCTCCCATGTGGTCTAGTGGTTAGGATTCGTGGTTTTCACCCACGCGGCCCGGGTTCGGTTCCCGGCATGGGAAGAAATTTTGAAGACATTTTTCTTCCTAGTACATACAAATCGACTGACATATTCATAGTTTTAAATCTATTCAATTGCTTTTTTCCACTGCTTCCGGGCATCAGAATGAATCTTTTCTTCGCACTCTTAGCGAGAATATGAATGCCGTCGATTTGGCTGCCAGCCTGGTTAGTGCTATGAACTGAGACACATTTCGTTTGCTAGAAGTTGAACTCGAATAAAAGCAGAGAAATCACAAATATCATTAATTGTAGGAATTCACGATTTTTTACCTGTTTTGTTAGCGAATTCAAAGAACATTTTTTCTACTGTTACATTAATTTCTTCTGACAGATCTTCAGGGGCTACAAGTTATACAAATATTGTCTCCCATGTGGTCTAGTGGTTAGGATTCGTGGTTTTCACCCACGCGGCCCGGGTTCGATTCCCGGCATGGGAAGCCGTTTTGATGGCATTTTACTTCGCGCTAATGCAAATCTTCTGACAGAAGTTCAAGGAATACATGTTTTGGGAATATCGACTCCCATGTGGCCTTGTGCTTAGGATTCGTGGTTTTCACCCACGCGGCCCGGGTTCGATTCCCGGCATGGGAAGCCATTTTGAAGTCATTTTTCTTCCTAGTACATACAAATCGACTGACATATTCATAGTTTTAAATCTATTCAATTGCTTTTTCCACTGCTTCCGGGCATCAGAATGAATCTTTTCTTCGCACTCTTAGCGAGAATATGAATGCCGTCGATTTGGCTGCCAGCCTGGTTAGTGCTATGAACTGAGACACATTTCGTTTGCTAGAAGTTGAACTCGAATAAAAGCAGAGAAATCACAAATATCATTAATTGTAGGAATTCACGATTTTTTTACCTATTTTGTTAGCGAATTCAAAGAACATTTTTTCTACTGTTACACTAATTTCTTCTGACAGATTTTCAGGGAATTCAAGTTATGTAAATATCGTCTCCCATTTGGTCTAGTGGTTAGGATTCGTGGTTTTCACCCGTGTTCGATTCCCGGCATGGGAAGCCATTTTGATGACAATTTTCTTCGCGCTAATGCAAACCTTCTGACAGAAGTTCAAGGAATACATGTTTTGGGAATATCGACTCCCATGTGGCCTAGTGCTTAGGATTCGTGGTTTTCACCCACGCGGCCCGGGTTCGATTCCCGGCATGGGAAGCCATTTTGAAGTCATTTTTCTTCCTAGTACATACAAATCGACTGACATATTCATAGTTTTAAATCTATTCAATTGCCTTTTTCCACTGCTTCCGGGCATCAGAATGAATCTTTTCTTCGCACTCTTAGCGAGAATATGAATGTCGTCGATTTGGCTGCCAGCCTGGTTAGTGCTATGATCCGAGACACATTTCGTTTGCTAGAAGGGGAACTCGAATAAAAGCAGAGAAATCACAAATATCATTAATTGTAGGAATTCACGACTTTTGCCCTGTTTTGTTAGCGAATTCAAAGTAAATGTTTTCTACTGTAACACTAATTTCGTCTGACAGAAGTTCAGGGACTACACGTTTTGCGAATATCGTCTCCCATGTGGTCTAGTGGTTAGGATTCGTGGTTTTCACCCACGCGGCCCGGGTTCGATTCCCGGCATGGGAAGCCGTTTTGATGACATTTTTCTTCGCGCTAATGCAAATCTTCTGACAGAAGTTCAAGGACTACATGTTATGCGAATATCATCTCCCATGTGGTCTAGTGGTTAGGATTCGTGGTTTTCACCCACGCGGCCCGTGTTCGATTCCCGGCATGGGAAGCCATTTTGAAGTCATTTTTCTTCCTAGTACATACAAATCGACTGACATATTCATAGTTTTAAATCTATTCAATTGCTTTTTTCCACTGCTTCCGGGCATCAGAATGAATCTTTTCTTCGCACTCTTAGCGAGAATATGAATGCCGTCGATTTGGCTGCCAGCCTGGTTAGTGCTATGAACTGAGACACATTTCGTTTGCTAGAAGTTGAACTCGAATAAAAGCAGAGAAATCACAAATATCATTAATTGTAGGAATTCACGATTTTTGCCCTGTTTTGTTAGCGAATTCAAAGAACATTTTTTCTACTGTTACACTAATTTCTTCTGATAGATGTTCAGGGAATTCAAGTTATGTAAATATCGTCTCCCATTTGTTCTAGTGGTTAGGATTCGTGGTTTTCACCCACGCGGCCCGGGTTCGATTCCCGGCATGGGAAGATATTTTGAAGACATTTTTCTTCGCGCTAATGCAAATCTTCTGGCAGAAGTTCAGGGACTACATGTTTTGTGAATATGGTCTCCCGTGTGGTCTAGTGGTTAGGATTAGTGGTTTTCACCCACGCGGCTCGGGTTCGATTCCCGGCATGGGAAGCCATTTTGAAGTCATTTTTCTTCCTAGTACATACAAATCGACTGACATATTCATAGTTTTAAATCTATTCAATTGCTTTTTTCCACTGCTTCCGGGCATCAGAATGAATCTTTTCTTCGCACTCTTAGCGAGAATATGAATGTCGTAGATTTGGCTGCCAGCCTGGTTAGTGCTATGATCCGAGACACATTTCGTTTGCTAGAAGGGGAACTCGAATAAAAGCAGAGAAACAAATATCATTAATTGTAGGAATTCACGACTTTTGCCCTGTTTTGTTAGCGAATTCAAAGAAAATTTTTTCTACTGTAACACTAATTTCTTCTGACAGAAGTTCAGGGACTACACGTTTTGCGAATATCGTCTCCCATGTGGTCTAGTGGTTAGGATTCGTGGTTTTCACCCACGCGGCCCGGGTTCGATTCCCGGCATGGGAAGATATTTTGAAGACATTTTTCTTCGCGCTAATGCAAATGTTCTGACAGAAGTTCAGGGACTACATGTTTTGTGAATATGGTCTCACATGTGGTCTAGTGGTTAGGATTCGTGGTTTTCACCCACGCGACCCGGGTTCGATTCCCGGCATGGGAAGCCATTTTGAAGACATTTTTCTTAGGCGCTAATGCAAATCTTCTGACAGAAGTTCAGGGAGTACATGTTTTGTGAATATCGTCTCCCATGTGGTCTAGTGGTTAGGATTCGTGGTTTTCACCCACGCGGCCCGGGTTCGATTCCCGGCATGGGAAGCCATTTTGAAGACATTTTTCTTCGCGCTAATGCAAATCTTCTGACAGAAGTTCAGGGACTACATGTTATGCCAATATCATCTCCCATGTGGTCTAGTGGTTAGGATTCGTGGTTTTCACCCACGCGGCCCGGGTTCGATTCCCGGCATGGGAAGCCATTTTGAAGTCATTTTTCTTCCTAGTACATACAAATCGACTGACATATTCATAGTTTTAAATCTATTCAATTGCTTTTTTCCACTGCTTCCGGGCATCAGAATGAATCTTTTCTTCGCACTCTTAGCGAGAATATGAATGCCGTCGATTTGGCTGCCAGCCTGGTTAGTGCTATGAACTGAGACACATTTCGTTTGCTAGAAGTTGAACTCGAATAAAAGCAGAGAAATCACAAATATCATTAATTGTAGGAATTCACGATTTTTGCCCTGTTTTGTTAGCGAATTCAAAGAACATTTTTTCTACTGTTACATTAATTTCTTCTGATAGATGTTCAGGGAATTCAAGTTATGTAAATATCGTCTCCCATTTGTTCTAGTGGTTAGGATTCGTGGTTTTCACCCACGCGGCCCGGGTTCGATTCCCGACATGGGAAGATATTTTGAAGACATTTTTCTTCGCGCTAATGCAAATCTTCTGGCAGAAGTTCAGGGACTACATGTTTTGTGAATATGGTCTCCCATGTGGTCTAGTGGTTAGGATTCGTGGTTTTCACCCACGCGGCCCGTGTTCGATTCCCGGCATGGGAAGCCATTTTGAAGTCATTTTTCTTCCTAGTACATACAAATCGACTGACATATTCATAGTTTTAAATCTATTCAATTGCCTTTTTCCACTGCTTCCGGGCATCAGAATGAATCTTTTCTTCGCACTCTTAGCGAGAATATGAATGTCGTCGATTTGGCTGCCAGCCTGGTTAGTGCTATGATCCGAGACACATTTCGTTTGCTAGAAGGGGAACTCGAATAAAAGCAGAGAAATCACAAATATCATAAATTGTAGGAATTCACGACTTTTGCCCTGTTTTGTTAGCGAATTCAAAGAAAATTTTTTCTACTGTAACACTAATTTCTTCTGGCAGAAGTTCAGGGACTACATGTTTTGTGAATATGGTCTCCCATGTGGTCTAGTGGTTAGGATTCGTAGTTTTCACCCACGCGGCCCGGGTTCGATTCCCGCATGGGAAGCCATTTTGAAGTCATTTTTCTTCCTAGTACATACAAATCGACTGACATATTCATAGTTTTAAATCTATTCAATTGCCTTTTTCCACTGCTTCCGGGCATCAGAATGAATCTTTTCTTCGCACTCTTAGCGAGAATATGAATGTCGTCGATTTGGCTGCCAGCCTGGTTAGTGCTATGATCCGAGACACATTTCGTTTGCTAGAAGGGGAACTCGAATAAAAGCAGAGAAATCACAAATATCATAAATTGTAGGAATTCACGACTTTTGCCCTGTTTTGTTAGCGAATTCAAAGAAAATGTTTTCTACTGTAACACTAATTTCGTCTGACAGAAGTTCAGGGACTACACGTTTTGCGAATATCGTCTCCCATGTGGTCTAGTGGTTAGGATTCGTGGTTTTCACCCACGCGGCCCGGGTTCGATTCCCGGCATGGGAAGCCGTTTTGATGACATTTTTCTTCGCGCTAATGCAAATCTTCTGACAGAAGTTCAAGGACTACATGTTATGCGAATATCATCTCCCATGTGGTCTAGTGGTTAGGATTCGTGGTTTTCACCCACGCGGCCCGTGTTCGATTCCCGGCATGGGAAGCCATTTTGAAGTCATTTTTCTTCCTAGTACATACAAATCGACTGACATATTCATAGTTTTAAATCTATTCAATTGCTTTTTTCCACTGCTTCCGGGCATCAGAATGAATCTTTTCTTCGCACTCTTAGCGAGAATATGAATGCCGTCGATTTGGCTGCCAGCCTGGTTAGTGCTATGAACTGAGACACATTTCGTTTGCTAGAAGTTGAACTCGAATAAAAGCAGAGAAATCACAAATATCATTAATTGTAGGAATTCACGATTTTTGCCCTGTTTTGTTAGCGAATTCAAAGAACATTTTTTCTACTGTTACACTAATTTCTTCTGATAGATGTTCAGGGAATTCAAGTTATGTAAATATCGTCTCCCATTTGTTCTAGTGGTTAGGATTCGTGGTTTTCACCCACGCGGCCCGGGTTCGATTCCCGGCATGGGAAGATATTTTGAAGACATTTTTCTTCGCGCTAATGCAAATCTTCTGGCAGAAGTTCAGGGACTACATGTTTTGTGAATATGGTCTCCCGTGTGGTCTAGTGGTTAGGATTAGTGGTTTTCACC
The DNA here is from genome assembly GCA_945643635.1 of Allodiplogaster sudhausi. Taxonomy (NCBI): domain Eukaryota; kingdom Metazoa; phylum Nematoda; class Chromadorea; order Rhabditida; family Diplogasteridae; genus Allodiplogaster; species Allodiplogaster sudhausi. Next base: position 717,512 of record CALZFC010000100.1, on the reverse strand, counting down.
CACGCGGCTCGGGTTCGATTCCCGGCATGGGAAGCCATTTTGAAGTCATTTTTCTTCCTAGTACATACAAATCGACTGACATATTCATAGTTTTAAATCTATTCAATTGCTTTTTTCCACTGCTTCCGGGCATCAGAATGAATCTTTTCTTCGCACTCTTAGCGAGAATATGAATGTCGTAGATTTGGCTGCCAGCCTGGTTAGTGCTATGATCCGAGACACATTTCGTTTGCTAGAAGGGGAACTCGAATAAAAGCAGAGAAACAAATATCATTAATTGTAGGAATTCACGACTTTTGCCCTGTTTTGTTAGCGAATTCAAAGAAAATTTTTTCTACTGTAACACTAATTTCTTCTGACAGAAGTTCAGGGACTACACGTTTTGCGAATATCGTCTCCCATGTGGTCTAGTGGTTAGGATTCGTGGTTTTCACCCACGCGGCCCGGGTTCGATTCCCGGCATGGGAAGATATTTTGAAGACATTTTTCTTCGCGCTAATGCAAATGTTCTGACAGAAGTTCAGGGACTACATGTTTTGTGAATATGGTCTCCCATGTGGTCTAGTGGTTAGGATTCGTGGTTTTCACCCACGCGACCCGGGTTCGATTCCCGGCATGGGAAGCCATTTTGAAGACATTTTTCTTAGGCGCTAATGCAAATCTTCTGACAGAAGTTCAGGGAGTACATGTTTTGTGAATATCGTCTCCCATGTGGTCTAGTGGTTAGGATTCGTGGTTTTCACCCACGCGGCCCGGGTTCGATTCCCGGCATGGGAAGCCATTTTGAAGACATTTTTCTTCGCGCTAATGCAAATCTTCTGACAGAAGTTCAGGGACTACATGTTATGCCAATATCATCTCCCATGTGGTCTAGTGGTTAGGATTAGTGGTTTTCACCCACGCGGCCCGGGTTCGATTCCCGGCATGGGAAGCCATTTTGAAGTCATTTTTCTTCCTAGTACATACAAATCGACTGACATATTCATAGTTTTAAATCTATTCAATTGCTTTTTTCCACTGCTTCCGGGCATCAGAATGAATCTTTTCTTCGCACTCTTAGCGAGAATATGAATGCCGTCGATTTGGCTGCCAGCCTGGTTAGTGCTATGAACTGAGACACATTTCGTTTGCTAGAAGTTGAACTCGAATAAAAGCAGAGAAATCACAAATATCATTAATTGTAGGAATTCACGATTTTTGCCCTGTTTTGTTAGCGAATTCAAAGAACATTTTTTCTACTGTTACATTAATTTCTTCTGATAGATGTTCAGGGAATTCAAGTTATGTAAATATCGTCTCCCATTTGTTCTAGTGGTTAGGATTCGTGGTTTTCACCCACGCGGCCCGGGTTCGATTCCCGACATGGGAAGATATTTTGAAGACATTTTTCTTCGCGCTAATGCAAATCTTCTGGCAGAAGTTCAGGGACTACATGTTTTGTGAATATGGTCTCCCATGTGGTCTAGTGGTTAGGATTCGTGGTTTTCACCCACGCGGCCCGTGTTCGATTCCCGGCATGGGAAGCCATTTTGAAGTCATTTTTCTTCCTAGTACATACAAATCGACTGACATATTCATAGTTTTAAATCTATTCAATTACCTTTTTCCACTGCTTCCGGGCATCAGAATGAATCTTTTCTTCGCACTCTTAGCGAGAATATGAATGTCGTCGATTTGGCTGCCAGCCTGGTTAGTGCTATGATCCGAGACACATTTCGTTTGCTAGAAGGGGAACTCGAATAAAAGCAGAGAAATCACAAATATCATAAATTGTAGGAATTCACGACTTTTGCCCTGTTTTGTTAGCGAATTCAAAGAAAAATTTTTCTACTGTAACACTAATTTCTTCTGGCAGAAGTTCAGGGACTACATGTTTTGTGAATATGGTCTCCCATGTGGTCTAGTGGTTAGGATTCGTAGTTTTCACCCACGCGGCCCGGGTTCGATTCCCGCATGGGAAGCCATTTTGAAGTCATTTTTCTTCCTAGTACATACAAATCGACTGACATATTCATAGTTTTAAATCTATTCAATTGCTTTTTTCCACTGCTTCCGGGCATCAGAATGAATCTTTTCTTCGCACTCTTATCGAGAATATGAATGCCGTCGATTTGGCTGCCAGCCTGGTTAGTGCTATGAACTGAGACACATTTCGTTTGCTAGAAGTTGAACTCGAATAAAAGCAGAGAAATCACAAATATCATTAATTGTAGGAATTCACGATTTTTGCCCTGTTTTGTTAGCGAATTCAAAGAACATTTTTTCTACTGTTACACTAATTTCTTCTGGCAGAAGTTCAGGGGCTACAAGTTATATAAATATTGTCTCCCATTTGTTCTAGTGGTTAGGATTCGTGGTTTTCACCCACGCGGCCCGGGTTCGATTCCCGACATGGGAAGATATTTTGAAGACATTTTTCTTCGCGCTAATGCAAATCTTCTGGCAGAAGTTCAGGGACTACATGTTTTGTGAATATGGTCTCCCATGTGGTCTAGTGGTTAGGATTCGTGGCTTTCACCCACGCGGCCCGTGTTCGATTCCCGGCATGGGAAGCCATTTTGAAGTCATTTTTCTTCCTAGTACATACAAATCGACTGACATATTCATAGTTTTAAATCTATTCAATTACCTTTTTCCACTGCTTCCGGGCATCAGAATGAATCTTTTCTTCGCACTCTTAGCGAGAATATGAATGTCGTCGATTTGGCTGCCAGCCTGGTTAGTGCTATGATCCGAGACACATTTCGTTTGCTAGAAGGGGAACTCGAATAAAAGCAGAGAAATCACAAATATCATAAATTGTAGGAATTCACGACTTTTGCCCTGTTTTGTTAGCGAATTCAAAGAAAATTTTTTCTACTGTAACACTAATTTCTTCTGGCAGAAGTTCAGGGACTACATGTTTTGTGAATATGGTCTCCCGTGTGGTCTAGTGGTTAGGATTAGTGGTTTTCACCCACGCGGCTCGGGTTCGATTCCCGGCATGGGAAGCCATTTTGAAGTCATTTTTCTTCCTAGTACATACAAATCGACTGACATATTCATAGTTTTAAATCTATTCAATTGCTTTTTTCCACTGCTTCCGGGCATCAGAATGAATCTTTTCTTCGCACTCTTAGCGAGAATATGAATGTCGTAGATTTGGCTGCCAGCCTGGTTAGTGCTATGATCCGAGACACATTTCGTTTGCTAGAAGGGGAACTCGAATAAAAGCAGAGAAACAAATATCATTAATTGTAGGAATTCACGACTTTTGCCCTGTTTTGTTAGCGAATTCAAAGAAAATTTTTTCTACTGTAACACTAATTTCTTCTGACAGAAGTTCAGGGACTACACGTTTTGCGAATATCGTCTCCCATGTGGTCTAGTGGTTAGGATTCGTGGTTTTCACCCACGCGGCCCGGGTTCGATTCCCGGCATGGGAAGATATTTTGAAGACATTTTTCTTCGCGCTAATGCAAATGTTCTGACAGAAGTTCAGGGAGTACATGTTTTGTGAATATCGTCTCCCATGTGGTCTAGTGGTTAGGATTCGTGGTTTTCACCCACGCGACCCGGGTTCGATTCCCGGCATGGGAAGCCATTTTGAAGACATTTTTCTTAGGCGCTAATGCAAATCTTCTGACAGAAGTTCAGGGAGTACATGTTTTGTGAATATCGTCTCCCATGTGGTCTAGTGGTTAGGATTCGTGGTTTTCACCCACGCGGCCCGGGTTCGATTCCCGGCATGGGAAGCCATTTTGAAGACATTTTTCTTCGCGCTAATGCAAATCTTCTGACAGAAGTTCAGGGACTACATGTTATGCCAATATCATCTCCCATGTGGTCTAGTGGTTAGGATTAGTGGTTTTCACCCACGCGGCCCGGGTTCGATTCCCGGCATGGGAAGCCATTTTGAAGTCATTTTTCTTCCTAGTACATACAAATCGACTGACATATTCATAGTTTTAAATCTATTCAATTGCTTTTTTCCACTGCTTCCGGGCATCAGAATGAATCTTTTCTTCGCACTCTTAGCGAGAATATGAATGCCGTCGATTTGGCTGCCAGCCTGGTTAGTGCTATGAACTGAGACACATTTCGTTTGCTAGAAGTTGAACTCGAATAAAAGCAGAGAAATCACAAATATCATTAATTGTAGGAATTCACGATTTTTGCCCTGTTTTGTTAGCGAATTCAAAGAACATTTTTTCTACTGTTACATTAATTTCTTCTGATAGATGTTCAGGGAATTCAAGTTATGTAAATATCGTCTCCCATTTGTTCTAGTGGTTAGGATTCGTGGTTTTCACCCACGCGGCCCGGGTTCGATTCCCGACATGGGAAGATATTTTGAAGACATTTTTCTTCGCGCTAATGCAAATCTTCTGGCAGAAGTTCAGGGACTACATGTTTTGTGAATATGGTCTCCCATGTGGTCTAGTGGTTAGGATTCGTGGTTTTCACCCACGCGGCCCGTGTTCGATTCCCGGCATGGGAAGCCATTTTGAAGTCATTTTTCTTCCTAGTACATACAAATCGACTGACATATTCATAGTTTTAAATCTATTCAATTACCTTTTTCCACTGCTTCCGGGCATCAGAATGAATCTTTTCTTCGCACTCTTAGCGAGAATATGAATGTCGTCGATTTGGCTGCCAGCCTGGTTAGTGCTATGATCCGAGACACATTTCGTTTGCTAGAAGGGGAACTCGAATAAAAGCAGAGAAATCACAAATATCATAAATTGTAGGAATTCACGACTTTTGCCCTGTTTTGTTAGCGAATTCAAAGAAAAATTTTTCTACTGTAACACTAATTTCTTCTGGCAGAAGTTCAGGGACTACATGTTTTGTGAATATGGTCTCCCATGTGGTCTAGTGGTTAGGATTCGTAGTTTTCACCCACGCGGCCCGGGTTCGATTCCCGCATGGGAAGCCATTTTGAAGTCATTTTTCTTCCTAGTACATACAAATCGACTGACATATTCATAGTTTTAAATCTATTCAATTGCTTTTTTCCACTGCTTCCGGGCATCAGAATGAATCTTTTCTTCGCACTCTTATCGAGAATATGAATGCCGTCGATTTGGCTGCCAGCCTGGTTAGTGCTATGAACTGAGACACATTTCGTTTGCTAGAAGTTGAACTCGAATAAAAGCAGAGAAATCACAAATATCATTAATTGTAGGAATTCACGATTTTTGCCCTGTTTTGTTAGCGAATTCAAAGAACATTTTTTCTACTGTTACACTAATTTCTTCTGGCAGAAGTTCAGGGGCTACAAGTTATATAAATATTGTCTCCCATTTGTTCTAGTGGTTAGGATTCGTGGTTTTCACCCACGCGGCCCGGGTTCGATTCCCGACATGGGAAGATATTTTGAAGACATTTTTCTTCGCGCTAATGCAAATCTTCTGGCAGAAGTTCAGGGACTACATGTTTTGTGAATATGGTCTCCCATGTGGTCTAGTGGTTAGGATTCGTGGCTTTCACCCACGCGGCCCGTGTTCGATTCCCGGCATGGGAAGCCATTTTGAAGTCATTTTTCTTCCTAGTACATACAAATCGACTGACATATTCATAGTTTTAAATCTATTCAATTACCTTTTTCCACTGCTTCCGGGCATCAGAATGAATCTTTTCTTCGCACTCTTAGCGAGAATATGAATGTCGTCGATTTGGCTGCCAGCCTGGTTAGTGCTATGATCCGAGACACATTTCGTTTGCTAGAAGGGGAACTCGAATAAAAGCAGAGAAATCACAAATATCATAAATTGTAGGAATTCACGACTTTTGCCCTGTTTTGTTAGCGAATTCAAAGAAAATTTTTTCTACTGTAACACTAATTTCTTCTGGCAGAAGTTCAGGGACTACATGTTTTGTGAATATGGTCTCCCATGTGGTCTAGTGGTTAGGATTCGTAGTTTTCACCCACGCGGCCCGGGTTCGATTCCCGCATGGGAAGCCATTTTGAAGTCATTTTTCTTCCTAGTACATACAAATCGACTGACATATTCATAGTTTTAAATCTATTCAATTGCTTTTTTCCACTGCTTCCGGGCATCAGAATGAATCTTTTCTTCGCACTCTTAGCGAGAATATGAATGCCGTCGATTTGGCTGCCAGCCTGGTTAGTGCTATGAACTGAGACACATTTCGTTTGCTAGAAGTTGAACTCGAATAAAAGCAGAGAAATCACAAATATCATTAATTGTAGGAATTCACGATTTTTGCCCTGTTTTGTTAGCGAATTCAAAGAACATTTTTTCTACTGTTACACTAATTTCTTCTGACAGATGTTCAGGGAATTCAAGTTATGTAAATATCGTCTCCCATTTGGTCTAGTGGTTAGGATTCGTGGTTTTCACCCACGCGGCCCGGGTTCGATTCCCGACATGGGAAGATATTTTGAAGACATTTTTCTTCGCGCTAATGCAAATCTTCTGGCAGAAGTTAAGGGACTACATGTTTTGTGAATATGGTCTCCCATGTGGTCTAGTGGTTAGGATTCGTGGTTTTCACCCACGCGGCCCGGGTTCGATTACCGGCATGGGAAGCCATTTTGAAGTCATTTTTCTTGCTAGTACATACAAATCGACTGACATATTCATAGTTTTAAATCTATTCAATTGCCTTTTTCCACTGCTTCCGGGCATCAGAATGAATCTTTTCTTCGCACTCTTAGCGAGAATATGAATGTCGTCGATTTGGCTGCCAGCCTGGTTAGTGCTATGATCCGAGACACATTTCGTTTGCTAGAAGGGGAACTCGAATAAAAGCAGAGAAATCACAAATATCATTAAATGTTGGAATTCACGACTTTTGCCCTGTTTTGTTAGCGAATTCAAAGAAAAATTTTTCTACTGTGACACTAATTTCTTCTGACAGAAGTTCAGGGACTACATGTTATGCGAATATCATCTCCCATGTGGTCTAGTTGTTAGGATTCGTGGTTTTCACCCACGCGGCCCGGGTTCGATTCCCGGCATGGGAAGCCATTTTGAAGTCATTTTTCTTCGCGCTAATGCAAATCTTCTGACAGAAGTTCAGGGACTACATGTTATGCGAATATCATCTCCCATGTGGTCTAGTGGTTAGGATTCGTGGTTTTCACCCACGCGGCCCGGGTTCGATTCCCGGCATGGGAAGCCATTTTGAAGTCATTTTTCTTCGCGCTAATGCAAATCTTCTGACAGAAGTTCAGGGACTACATGTTATGCGAATATCATCTCCCATGTGGTCTAGTGGTTAGGATTCGTGGTTTTCACCCACGCGGCCCGGGTTCGATTCCCGGCATGGGAAGCCATTTTGAAGTCATTTTTCTTCGCGCTAATGCAAATCTTCTGACAGAAGTTCAGGGACTACATGTTATGCGAATATCATCTCACATGTGGTCTAGTGGTTAGGATTCGTGGTTTTCACCCACGCGGCCCGGGTTCGATTCCCGGCATGGGAAGCCATTTTGAAGTTATTTTTCTTCCTAGTACATACAAATCGACTGACATATTCATAGTTTTAAATCTATTCAATTGCTTTTTTCCACTGCTTCCGGGCATCAGAATGAATCTTTTCTTCGCACTCTTAGCGAGAATATGAATGCCGTCGATTTGGCTGCCAGCCTGGTTAGTGCTATGAACTGAGACACATTTCGTTTGCTAGAAGTTGAACTCGAATAAAAGCAGAGAAATCACAAATATCATTAATTGTAGGAATTCACGATTTTTTACCTGTTTTGTTAGCGAATTCAAAGAACATTTTTTCTACTGTTACATTAATTTCTTCTGACAGATCTTCAGGGGCTACAAGTTATATAAATATTGTCTCCCATGTGGTCTAGTGGTTAGGATTCGTGGTTTTCACCCACGCGGCCCGTGTTCGATTCCCGGCTTGGGAAGCCATTTTGAAGACATTTTCTTCGCGCTAATGCAAATGTTCTGGCAGAAGTTCAGGGACTACATGTTTTGTGAATATGGTCTCCCATGTGGTCTAGTGGTTAGGATTCGTGGTTTTCACCCACGCGGCCCGGGTTCGATTCCCGGCATGGGAAGCCATTTTGAAGACATTTTTCTTAGGCGCTAATGCAAATCTTCTGACAGAAGTTCAGGGACTACATGTTATGCGAATATCATCTCACATGTGGTCTAGTGGTTAGGATTCGTGGTTTTCACCCACGCGGCCCGGGTTCGATTCCCGGCATGGGAAGCCATTTTGAAGTTATTTTTCTTCCTAGTACATACAAATCGACTGACATATTCATAGTTTTAAATCTATTCAATTGCTTTTTTCCACTGCTTCCGGGCATCAGAATGAATCTTTTCTTCGCACTCTTAGCGAGAATATGAATGCCGTCGATTTGGCTGCCAGCCTGGTTAGTGCTATGAACTGAGACACATTTCGTTTGCTAGAAGTTGAACTCGAATAAAAGCAGAGAAATCACAAATATCATTAATTGTAGGAATTCACGATTTTTTACCTGTTTTGTTAGCGAATTCAAAGAACATTTTTTCTACTGTTACATTAATTTCTTCTGACAGATCTTCAGGGGCTACAAGTTATATAAATATTGTCTCCCATGTGGTCTAGTGGTTAGGATTCGTGGTTTTCAAACACGCGGCCCGTGTTCGATTCCCGGCTTGGGAAGCCATTTTGAAGACATTTTCTTCGCGCTAATGCAAATGTTCTGGCAGAAGTTCAGGGACTACATGTTTTGTGAATATGGTCTCCCATGTGGTCTAATGGTTAGGATTCGTGGTTTTCACCCACGCGGCCCGGGTTCGATTCCCGGCATGGGAAGCCATTTTGAAGACATTTTTCTTAGGCGCTAATGCAAATCTTCTGACAGAAGTTCAGGGAGTACATGTTTTGTGAATATCGTCTCCCATGTGGTCTAGTGGTTAGGATTCGTGGTTTTCACCCACGCGGCCCGGGTTCGATTCCCGGCATGGGAAGCCATTTTGAAGCCATTTTTCTTCCTAGTACATACAAATCGACTGACATATTCATAGTTTTAAATCTATTCAATTGCCTTTTTCCACTGCTTCCGGGCATCAGAATGAATCTTTTCTTCGCACTCTTAGCGAGAATATGAATGTCGTCGATTTGGCTGCCAGCCTGGTTAGTGCTATGATCCGAGACACATTTCGTTTGCTAGAAGGGGAACTCGAATAAAAGCAGAGAAATCACAAATATCATTAATTGTAGGAATTCACGACTTTTGCCCTGTTTTGTTAGCGAATTCAAAGAAAAAATTTTCTACTGTAACACTAATTTCTTCTGACAGAAGTTCAGGGACTACACGTTTTGCGAATATCGTCTCCCATGTGGTCTAGTGGTTAGGATTCGTGGTTTTCACCCACGCGGCCCGGGTTCGATTCCCGGCATGGGAAGATATTTTGAAGACATTTTTCTTCGCGCTAATGCAAATGTTCTGGCAGAAGTTCAGGGACTACATGTTTTGTGAATATGGTCTCAAATGTGGTCTAGTGGTTAGGATTCGTGGTTTTCACCCACGCGGCCCGGGTTCGATTCAAGGCATGGGAAGCCATTTTGAAGCCATTTTTCTTCCTAGTACATACAAATCGACTGACATATTCATAGTTTTAAATCTATTCAATTGCTTTTTTCCACTGCTTCCGGGCATCAGAATGAATCTTTTCTTCGCACTCTTAGCGAGAATATGAATGCCGTCGATTTGGCTGCCAGCCTGGTTAGTGCTATGAACTGAGACACATTTCGTTTGCTAGAAGTTGAACTCGAATAAAAGCAGAGAAATCACAAATATCATTAATTGTAGGAATTCACGATTTTTTACCTGTTTTGTTAGCGAATTCAAAGAACATTTTTTCTACTGTTACATTAATTTCTTCTGACAGATCTTCAGGGGCTACAAGTTATATAAATATTGTCTCCCATGTGGTCTAGTGGTTAGGATTCGTGGTTTTCACCCACGCGGCCCGTGTTCGATTCCCGGATTGGGAAGCCATTTTGAAGACATTTTCTTCGCGCTAATGCAAATGTTCTGGCAGAAGTTCAGGGACTACATGTTTTGTGAATATGGTCTCCCATGTGGTCTAGTGGTTAGGATTCGTGGTTTTCACCCACGCGGCCCGGGTTCGATTCCCGGCATGGGAAGCCATTTTGAAGACATTTTTCTTCCTAGTACATACAAATCGACTGACATATTCATAGTTTTAAATCTATTCAATTGCTTTTTTCCACTGCTTCCGGGCATCAGAATGAATCTTTTCTTCGCACTCTTAGCGAGAATATGAATGCCGTCGATTTGGCTGCCAGCCTGGTTAGTGCTATGAACTGAGACACATTTCGTTTGCTAGAAGTTGAACTCGAATAAAAGCAGAGAAATCACAAATATCATTAATTGTAGGAATTCACGATTTTTTACCTGTTTTGTTAGCGAATTCAAAGAACATTTTTTCTACTGTTACATTAATTTCTTCTGACAGATCTTCAGGGGCTACAAGTTATATAAATATTGTCTCCCATGTGGTCTAGTGGTTAGGATTCGTGGTTTTCACCCACGCGGCCCGTGTTCGATTCCCGGCTTGGGAAGCCATTTTGAAGACATTTTCTTCGCGCTAATGCAAATGTTCTGGCAGAAGTTCAGGGACTACATGTTTTGTGAATATGGTCTCCCATGTGGTCTAGTGGTTAGGATTCGTGGTTTTCACCCACGCGGCCCGGGTTCGATTCCCGGCATGGGAAGCCATTTTGAAGACATTTTTCTTAGGCGCTAATGCAAATCTTCTGACAGAAGTTCAGGGAGTACATGTTTTGTGAATATCGTCTCCCATGTGGTCTAGTGGTTAGGATTCGTGGTTTTCACCCACGCGGCCCGGGTTCGATTCCCGGCATGGGAAGCCATTTTGAAGCCATTTTTCTTCCTAGTACATACAAATCGACTGACATATTCATAGTTTTAAATCTATTCAATTGCCTTTTTCCACTGCTTCCGGGCATCAGAATGAATCTTTTCTTCGCACTCTTAGCGAGAATATGAATGTCGTCGATTTGGCTGCCAGCCTGGTTAGTGCTATGAACTGAGACACATTTCGTTTGCTAGAAGTTGAACTCGAATAAAAGCAGAGAAATCACAAATATCATTAATTGTAGGAATTCACGATTTTTGCCCTGTTTTGTTAGCGAATTCAAAGAACATTTTTTCTACTGTTACATTAATTTCTTCTGATAGATGTTCAGGGAATTCAAGTTATGTAAATATCGTCTCCCATTTGTTCTAGTGGTTAGGATTCGTGGTTTTCACCCACGCGGCCCGGGTTCGATTCCCGACATGGGAAGATATTTTGAAGACATTTTTCTTCGCGCTAATGCAAATCTTCTGGCAGAAGTTCAGGGACTACATGTTTTGTGAATATGGTCTCCCATGTGGTCTAGTGGTTAGGATTCGTGGTTTTCACCCACGCGGCCCGTGTTCGATTCCCGGCATGGGAAGCCATTTTGAAGTCATTTTTCTTCCTAGTACATACAAATCGACTGACATATTCATAGTTTTAAATCTATTCAATTACCTTTTTCCACTGCTTCCGGGCATCAGAATGAATCTTTTCTTCGCACTCTTAGCGAGAATATGAATGTCGTCGATTTGGCTGCCAGCCTGGTTAGTGCTATGATCCGAGACACATTTCGTTTGCTAGAAGGGGAACTCGAATAAAAGCAGAGAAATCACAAATATCATAAATTGTAGGAATTCACGACTTTTGCCCTGTTTTGTTAGCGAATTCAAAGAAAAATTTTTCTACTGTAACACTAATTTCTTCTGGCAGAAGTTCAGGGACTACATGTTTTGTGAATATGGTCTCCCATGTGGTCTAGTGGTTAGGATTCGTAGTTTTCACCCACGCGGCCCGGGTTCGATTCCCGCATGGGAAGCCATTTTGAAGTCATTTTTCTTCCTAGTACATACAAATCGACTGACATATTCATAGTTTTAAATCTATTCAATTGCTTTTTTCCACTGCTTCCGGGCATCAGAATGAATCTTTTCTTCGCACTCTTATCGAGAATATGAATGCCGTCGATTTGGCTGCCAGCCTGGTTAGTGCTATGAACTGAGACACATTTCGTTTGCTAGAAGTTGAACTCGAATAAAAGCAGAGAAATCACAAATATCATTAATTGTAGGAATTCACGATTTTTGCCCTGTTTTGTTAGCGAATTCAAAGAACATTTTTTCTACTGTTACATTAATTTCTTCTGATAGATGTTCAGGGAATTCAAGTTATGTAAATATCGTCTCCCATTTGTTCTAGTGGTTAGGATTCGTGGTTTTCACCCACGCGGCCCGGGTTCGATTCCCGACATGGGAAGATATTTTGAAGACATTTTTCTTCGCGCTAATGCAAATCTTCTGGCAGAAGTTCAGGGACTACATGTTTTGTGAATATGGTCTCCCATGTGGTCTAGTGGTTAGGATTCGTGGTTTTCACCCACGCGGCCCGTGTTCGATTCCCGGCATGGGAAGCCATTTTGAAGTCATTTTTCTTCCTAGTACATACAAATCGACTGACATATTCATAGTTTTAAATCTATTCAATTACCTTTTTCCACTGCTTCCGGGCATCAGAATGAATCTTTTCTTCGCACTCTTAGCGAGAATATGAATGTCGTCGATTTGGCTGCCAGCCTGGTTAGTGCTATGATCCGAGACACATTTCGTTTGCTAGAAGGGGAACTCGAATAAAAGCAGAGAAATCACAAATATCATAAATTGTAGGAATTCACGACTTTTGCCCTGTTTTGTTAGCGAATTCAAAGAAAATTTTTTCTACTGTAACACTAATTTCTTCTGGCAGAAGTTCAGGGACTACATGTTTTGTGAATATGGTCTCCCATGTGGTCTAGTGGTTAGGATTCGTAGTTTTCACCCACGCGGCCCGGGTTCGATTCCCGCATGGGAAGCCATTTTGAAGTCATTTTTCTTCCTAGTACATACAAATCGACTGACATATTCATAGTTTTAAATCTATTCAATTGCTTTTTTCCACTGCTTCCGGGCATCAGAATGAATCTTTTCTTCGCACTCTTAGCGAGAATATGAATGCCGTCGATTTGGCTGCCAGCCTGGTTAGTGCTATGAACTGAGACACATTTCGTTTGCTAGAAGTTGAACTCGAATAAAAGCAGAGAAATCACAAATATCATTAATTGTAGGAATTCACGATTTTTGCCCTGTTTTGTTAGCGAATTCAAAGAACATTTTTTCTACTGTTACACTAATTTCTTCTGACAGATGTTCAGGGAATTCAAGTTATGTAAATATCGTCTCCCATTTGGTCTAGTGGTTAGGATTCGTGGTTTTCACCCACGCGGCCCGGGTTCGATTCCCGACATGGGAAGATATTTTGAAGACATTTTTCTTCGCGCTAATGCAAATCTTCTGGCAGAAGTTAAGGGACTACATGTTTTGTGAATATGGTCTCCCATGTGGTCTAGTGGTTAGGATTCGTGGTTTTCACCCACGCGGCCCGGGTTCGATTACCGGCATGGGAAGCCATTTTGAAGTCATTTTTCTTCCTAGTACATACAAATCGACTGACATATTCATAGTTTTAAATCTATTCAATTGCCTTTTTCCACTGCTTCCGGGCATCAGAATGAATCTTTTCTTCGCACTCTTAGCGAGAATATGAATGTCGTCGATTTGGCTGCCAGCCTGGTTAGTGCTATGATCCGAGACACATTTCGTTTGCTAGAAGGGGAACTCGAATAAAAGCAGAGAAATCACAAATATCATTAAATGTTGGAATTCACGACTTTTGCCCTGTTTTGTTAGCGAATTCAAAGAAAAATTTTTCTACTGTGACACTAATTTCTTCTGACAGAAGTTCAGGGACTACATGTTATGCGAATATCATCTCCCATGTGGTCTAGTTGTTAGGATTCGTGGTTTTCACCCACGCGGCCCGGGTTCGATTCCCGGCATGGGAAGCCATTTTGAAGTCATTTTTCTTCGCGCTAATGCAAATCTTCTGACAGAAGTTCAGGGACTACATGTTATGCGAATATCATCTCCCATGTGGTCTAGTGGTTAGGATTCGTGGTTTTCACCCACGCGGCCCGGGTTCGATTCCCGGCATGGGAAGCCATTTTGAAGTCATTTTTCTTCGCGCTAATGCAAATCTTCTGACAGAAGTTCAGGGACTACATGTTATGCGAATATCATCTCCCATGTGGTCTAGTGGTTAGGATTCGTGGTTTTCACCCACGCGGCCCGGGTTCGATTCCCGGCATGGGAAGCCATTTTGAAGTCATTTTTCTTCGCGCTAATGCAAATCTTCTGACAGAAGTTCAGGGACTACATGTTATGCGAATATCATCTCACATGTGGTCTAGTGGTTAGGATTCGTGGTTTTCACCCACGCGGCCCGGGTTCGATTCCCGGCATGGGAAGCCATTTTGAAGTTATTTTTCTTCCTAGTACATACAAATCGACTGACATATTCATAGTTTTAAATCTATTCAATTGCTTTTTTCCACTGCTTCCGGGCATCAGAATGAATCTTTTCTTCGCACTCTTAGCGAGAATATGAATGCCGTCGATTTGGCTGCCAGCCTGGTTAGTGCTATGAACTGAGACACATTTCGTTTGCTAGAAGTTGAACTCGAATAAAAGCAGAGAAATCACAAATATCATTAATTGTAGGAATTCACGATTTTTTACCTGTTTTGTTAGCGAATTCAAAGAACATTTTTTCTACTGTTACATTAATTTCTTCTGACAGATCTTCAGGGGCTACAAGTTATATAAATATTGTCTCCCATGTGGTCTAGTGGTTAGGATTCGTGGTTTTCACCCACGCGGCCCGTGTTCGATTCCCGGCTTGGGAAGCCATTTTGAAGACATTTTCTTCGCGCTAATGCAAATGTTCTGGCAGAAGTTCAGGGACTACATGTTTTGTGAATATGGTCTCCCATGTGGTCTAGTGGTTAGGATTCGTGGTTTTCACCCACGCGGCCCGGGTTCGATTCCCGGCATGGGAAGCCATTTTGAAGACATTTTTCTTAGGCGCTAATGCAAATCTTCTGACAGAAGTTCAGGGACTACATGTTATGCGAATATCATCTCACATGTGGTCTAGTGGTTAGGATTCGTGGTTTTCACCCACGCGGCCCGGGTTCGATTCCCGGCATGGGAAGCCATTTTGAAGTTATTTTTCTTCCTAGTACATACAAATCGACTGACATATTCATAGTTTTAAATCTATTCAATTGCTTTTTTCCACTGCTTCCGGGCATCAGAATGAATCTTTTCTTCGCACTCTTAGCGAGAATATGAATGCCGTCGATTTGGCTGCCAGCCTGGTTAGTGCTATGAACTGAGACACATTTCGTTTGCTAGAAGTTGAACTCGAATAAAAGCAGAGAAATCACAAATATCATTAATTGTAGGAATTCACGATTTTTTACCTGTTTTGTTAGCGAATTCAAAGAACATTTTTTCTACTGTTACATTAATTTCTTCTGACAGATCTTCAGGGGCTACAAGTTATATAAATATTGTCTCCCATGTGGTCTAGTGGTTAGGATTCGTGGTTTTCACCCACGCGGCCCGTGTTCGATTCCCGGCTTGGGAAGCCATTTTGAAGACATTTTCTTCGCGCTAATGCAAATGTTCTGGCAGAAGTTCAGGGACTACATGTTTTGTGAATATGGTCTCCCATGTGGTCTAATGGTTAGGATTCGTGGTTTTCACCCACGCGGCCCGGGTTCGATTCCCGGCATGGGAAGCCATTTTGAAGACATTTTTCTTAGGCGCTAATGCAAATCTTCTGACAGAAGTTCAGGGAGTACATGTTTTGTGAATATCGTCTCCCATGTGGTCTAGTGGTTAGGATTCGTGGTTTTCACCCACGCGGCCCGGGTTCGATTCCCGGCATGGGAAGCCATTTTGAAGCCATTTTTCTTCCTAGTACATACAAATCGACTGACATATTCATAGTTTTAAATCTATTCAATTGCCTTTTTCCACTGCTTCCGGGCATCAGAATGAATCTTTTCTTCGCACTCTTAGCGAGAATATGAATGTCGTCGATTTGGCTGCCAGCCTGGTTAGTGCTATGATCCGAGACACATTTCGTTTGCTAGAAGGGGAACTCGAATAAAAGCAGAGAAATCACAAATATCATTAATTGTAGGAATTCACGACTTTTGCCCTGTTTTGTTAGCGAATTCAAAGAAAAATTTTTCTACTGTAACACTAATTTCTTCTGACAGAAGTTCAGGGACTACACGTTTTGCGAATATCGTCTCCCATGTGGTCTAGTGGTTAGGATTCGTGGTTTTCACCCACGCGGCCCGGGTTCGATTCCCGGCATGGGAAGATATTTTGAAGACATTTTTCTTCGCGCTAATGCAAATGTTCTGGCAGAAGTTCAGGGACTACATGTTTTGTGAATATGGTCTCAAATGTGGTCTAGTGGTTAGGATTCGTGGTTTTCACCCACGCGGCCCGGGTTCGATTCAAGGCATGGGAAGCCATTTTGAAGCCATTTTTCTTCCTAGTACATACAAATCGACTGACATATTCATAGTTTTAAATCTATTCAATTGCTTTTTTCCACTGCTTCCGGGCATCAGAATGAATCTTTTCTTCGCACTCTTAGCGAGAATATGAATGCCGTCGATTTGGCTGCCAGCCTGGTTAGTGCTATGAACTGAGACACATTTCGTTTGCTAGAAGTTGAACTCGAATAAAAGCAGAGAAATCACAAATATCATTAATTGTAGGAATTCACGATTTTTTACCTGTTTTGTTAGCGAATTCAAAGAACATTTTTTCTACTGTTACATTAATTTCTTCTGACAGATCTTCAGGGGCTACAAGTTATATAAATATTGTCTCCCATGTGGTCTAGTGGTTAGGATTCGTGGTTTTCACCCACGCGGCCCGTGTTCGATTCCCGGCTTGGGAAGCCATTTTGAAGACATTTTCTTCGCGCTAATGCAAATGTTCTGGCAGAAGTTCAGGGACTACATGTTTTGTGAATATGGTCTCCCATGTGGTCTAGTGGTTAGGATTCGTGGTTTTCACCCACGCGGCCCGGGTTCGATTCCCGGCATGGGAAGCCATTTTGAAGACATTTTTCTTAGGCGCTAATGCAAATCTTCTGACAGAAGTTCAGGGAGTACATGTTTTGTGAATATCGTCTCCCATGTGGTCTAGTGGTTAGGATTCGTGGTTTTCACCCACGCGGCCCGGGTTCGATTCCCGGCATGGGAAGCCATTTTGAAGCCATTTTTCTTCCTAGTACATACAAATCGACTGACATATTCATAGTTTTAAATCTATTCAATTGCCTTTTTCCACTGCTTCCGGGCATCAGAATGAATCTTTTCTTCGCACTCTTAGCGAGAATATGAATGTCGTCGATTTGGCTGCCAGCCTGGTTAGTGGTATGATCCGAGACACATTTCGTTTGCTAGAAGGGGAACTCGAATAAAAGCAGAGAAATCACAAATATCATTAATTGTAGGAATTCACGACTTTTGCTCTGTTTTGTTAGCGAATTCAAAGAAAAAATTTTCTACTGTAACACTAATTTCTTCTGACAGAAGTTCAGGGACTACATGTTTTGTGAATATGGTTTCCCATGTGGTCTAGTGGTTAGGATTCGTGGTTTTCACCCACGCGGCCCGGGTTCGATTCCCGGCATGGGAAGCCATTTTGAAGACATTTTTCTTAGGCGCTAATGCAAATCTTCTGACAGAAGTTCAGGGAGTACATGTTTTGTGAATATCGTCTCCCATGTGGTCTAGTGGTTAGGATTCGTGGTTTTCACCCACGCGGCCCGGGTTCGATTCCCGGCATGGGAAGCCATTTTGAAGCCATTTTTCTTCCTAGTACATACAAATCGACTGACATATTCATAGTTTTAAATCTATTCAATTGCCTTTTTCCACTGCTTCCGGGCATCAGAATGAATCTTTTCTTCGCACTCTTAGCGAGAATATGAATGTCGTCGATTTGGCTGCCAGCCTGGTTAGTGCTATGATCCGAGACACATTTCGTTTGCTAGAAGGGGAACTCGAATAATAGCAGAGAAATCACAAATATCATTAATTGTAGGAATTCACGACTTTTGCCCTGTTTTGTTAGCGAATTCAAAGAAAAATTTTTCTACTGTAACACTAATTTCTTCTGACAGAAGTTCAGGGACTACACGTTTTGCGAATATCGTCTCCCATGTGGTCTAGTGGTTAGGATTCGTGGTTTTCACCCACGCGGCCCGGGTTCGATTCCCGGCATGGGAAGATGTTTTGAAGACATTTTTCTTCGCGCTAATGCAAATGTTCTGGCAGAAGTTCAGGGACTACATGTTTTGTGAATATGGTCTCCCATGTGGTCTAGTGGTTAGGATTCGTGGTTTTCACCCACGCGGCCCGGGTTCGATTCCCGGCATGGGAAGCCATTTTGAAGACATTTTTCTTAGGCGCTAATGCAAATCTTCTAACAGAAGTTCAGGGAGTACATGTTTTGTGAATATCGTCTCCCATGTGGTCTAGTGGTTAGGATTCGTGGTTTTCACCCACGCGGCCCGGGTTCGATTCCCGGCATGGGAAGCCATTTTGAAGCCATTTTTCTTCCTAGTACATACAAATCGACTGACATATTCATAGTTTTAAATCTATTCAATTGCCTTTTTCCACTGCTTCCGGGCATCAGAATGAATCTTTTCTTCGCACTCTTAGCGAGAATATGAATGTCGTCGATTTGGCTGCCAGCCTGGTAGTGCTATGATCCGAGACACATTTCGTTTGCTAGAAGGGGAACTCGAATAAAAGCAGAGAAATCACAAATATCATTAATTGTAGGAATTCACGACTTTTGCCCTGTTTTGTTAGCGAATTCAAAGAAAAATTTTTCTACTGTAACACTAATTTCTTCTGACAGAAGTTCAGGGACTACACGTTTTGCGAATATCGTCTCCCATGTGGTCTAGTGGTTAGGATTCGTGGTTTTCACCCACGCGGCCCGGGTTCGATTCCCGGCATGGGAAGATATTTTGAAGACATTTTTCTTCGCGCTAATGCAAATGTTCTGGCAGAAGTTCAGGGACTACATGTTTTGTGAATATGGTCTCCCATGTGGTCTAGTGGTTAGGTTTCGTGGTTTTCACCCACGCGGCCCGGGTTCGATTCAAGGCTTGGGAAGCCATTTTGAAGCCATTTTTCTTCCTAGTACATACAAATCGACTGACATATTCATAGTTTTAAATCTATTCAATTGCTTTTTTCCACTGCTTCCGGGCATCAGAATGAATCTTTTCTTCGCACTCTTAGCGAGAATATGAATGCCGTCGATTTGGCTGCCAGCCTGGTTAGTGCTATGAACTGAGACACATTTCGTTTGCTAGAAGTTGAACTCGAATAAAAGCAGAGAAATCACAAATATCATTAATTGTAGGAATTCACGATTTTTTACCTGTTTTGTTAGCGAATTCAAAGAACATTTTTTCTACTGTTACATTAATTTCTTCTGACAGATCTTCAGGGGCTACAAGTTATATAAATATTGTCTCCCATGTGGTCTAGTGGTTAGGATTCGTGGTTTTCACCCACGCGGCCCGTGTTCGATTCCCGGCTTGGGAAGCCATTTTGAAGACATTTTCTTCGCGCTAATGCAAATGTTCTGGCAGAAGTTCAGGGACTACATGTTTTGTGAATATGGTCTCCCATGTGGTCTAGTGGTAAGGATTCGTGGTTTTCACCCACGCGGCCCGGGTTCGATTCCCGGCATGGGAAGCCATTTTGAAGTTATTTTTCTTCCTAGTACATACAAATCGACTGACATATTCATAGTTTTAAATCTATTCAATTGCCTTTTTCCACTGCTTCCGGGCATCAGAATGAATCTTTTCTTCGCACTCTTAGCGAGAATATGAATGTCGTCGATTTGGCTGCCAGCCTGGTTAGTGCTATGAACTGAGACACATTTCGTTTGCTAGAAGTTGAACTCGAATAAAAGCAGAGAAATCACAAATATCATTAATTGTAGGAATTCACGATTTTTTACCTGTTTTGTTAGCGAATTCAAAGAACATTTTTTCTACTGTTACATTAATTTCTTCTGACAGATCTTCAGGGGCTACAAGTTATATAAATATTGTCTCCCATGTGGTCTAGTGGTTAGGATTCGTGGTTTTCACCCACGCGGCCCGTGTTCGATTCCCGGCTTGGGAAGCCATTTTGAAGACATTTTTTTCGCGCTAATGCAAATGTTCTGGCAGAAGTTCAGGGACTACATGTTTTGTGAATATGGTCTCCCATGTGGTCTAGTGGTTAGGATTCGTGGTTTTCACCCACGCGGCCCGGGTTCGATTCCCGGCATGGGAAGATATTTTGAAGACATTTTTCTTCGCGCTAATGCAAATGTTCTGGCAGAAGTTCAGGGACTACATGTTTTGTGAATATGGTCTCCCATGTGGTCTAGTGGTTAGGATTCGTGGTTTTCACCCACGCGGCCCGGGTTCGATTCCCGGCATGGGAAGCCATTTTGAAGCCATTTTTCTTCCTAGTACATACAAATCGACTGACATATTCATAGTTTTAAATCTATTCAATTGCCTTTTTCCACTGCTTCCGGGCATCAGAATGAATCTTTTCTTCGCACTCATAGCGAGAATATGAATGTCGTCGATTTGGCTGCCAGCCTGGTTAGTGCTATGATCCGAGACACATTTCGTTTGCTAGAAGGGGAACTCGAATAAAAGCAGAGAAATCACAAATATCATTAATTGTAGGAATTCACGATTTTTTACCTGTTTTGTTAGCGAATTCAAAGAACATTTTTTCTACTGTTACATTAATTTCTTCTGACAGATCTTCAGGGGCTACAAGTTATATAAATATTGTCTCCCATGTGGTCTAGTGGTTAGGATTCGTGGTTTTCACCCACGCGGCCCGTGTTCGATTCCGGGCTTGGGAAGCCATTTTGAAGACATTTTTTTCGCGCTAATGCAAATGTTCTGGCAGAAGTTCAGGGACTACATGTTTTGTGAATATGGTCTCCCATGTGGTCTAGTGGTTAGGATTCGTGGTTTTTACCCACGCGGCCCGGGTTCGATTCCCGGCATGGGAAGCCATTTTGAAGACATTTTTCTTAGGCGCTAATGCAAATCTTCTGACAGAAGTTCAGGGAGTACATGTTTTGTGAATATCGTCTCCCATGTGGTCTAGTGGTTAGGATTCGTGGTTTTCACCCACGCGGCCCGGGTTCGATTCCCGGCATGGGAAGCCATTTTGAAGCCATTTTTCTTCCTAGTACATACAAATCGACTGACATATTCATAGTTTTAAATCTATTCAATTGCCTTTTTCCACTGCTTCCGGGCATCAGAATGAATCTTTTCTTCGCACTCTTAGCGAGAATATGAATGTCGTCGATTTGGCTGCCAGCCTGGTTAGTGCTATGATCCGAGACACATTTCGTTTGCTAGAAGGGGAACTCGAATAAAAGCAGAGAAATCACAAATATCATTAATTGTAGGAATTCACGACTTTTGCCCTGTTTTGTTAGCGAATTCAAAGAAAAATTTTTCTACTGTAACACTAATTTCTTCTGACAGAAGTTCAGGGACTACACGTTTTGCGAATATCGTCTCCCATGTGGTCTAGTGGTTAGGATTCGTGGTTTTCACCCACGCGGCCCGGGTTCGATTCCCGGCATGGGAAGATATTTTGAAGACATTTTTCTTCGCGCTAATGCAAATGTTCTGGCAGAAGTTCAGGGACTACATGTTTTGTGAATATGGTCTCCCATGTGGTCTAGTGGTTAGGATTCGTGGTTTTCACCCACGCGGCCCGGGTTCGATTCCCGGCATGGGAAGCCATTTTGAAGACATTTTTCTTAGGCGCTAATGCAAATCTTCTGACAGAAGTTCAGGGAGTACATGTTTTGTGAATATCGTCTCCCATGTGGTCTAGTGGTTAGGATTCGTGGTTTTCACCCACGCGGCCCGGGTTCGATTCCCGGCATGGGAAGCCATTTTGAAGCCATTTTTCTTCCTAGTACATACAAATCGACTGACATATTCATAGTTTTAAATCTATTCAATTGCCTTTTTCCACTGCTTCCGGGCATCAGAATGAATCTTTTCTTCGCACTCTTAGCGAGAATATGAATGTCGTCGATTTGGCTGCCAGCCTGGTTAGTGCTATGATCCGAGACACATTTCGTTTGCTAGAAGGGGAACTCGAATAAAAGCAGAGAAATCACAAATATCATTAATTGTAGGAATTCACGACTTTTGCCCTGTTTTGTTAGCGAATTCAAAGAAAAATTTTTCTACTGTAACACTAATTTCTTCTGACAGAAGTTCAGGGACTACACGTTTTGCGAATATCGTCTCCCATGTGGTCTAGTGTTTAGGATTCGTGGTTTTCACCCACGCGGCCCGGGTTCGATTCCCGGCATGGGAAGATATTTTGAAGACATTTTTCTTCGCGCTAATGCAAATGTTCTGGCAGAAGTTCAGGGACTACATGTTTTGTGAATATGGTCTCCCATGTGGTCTAGTGGTTAGGATTCGTGGTTTTCACCCACGCGGCCCGGGTTCGATTCCCGGCATGGGAAGCCATTTTGAAGACATTTTTCTTAGGCGCTAATGCAAATCTTCTGACAGAAGTTCAGGGAGTACATGTTTTGTGAATATCGTCTCCCATGTGGTCTAGTGGTTAGGATTCGTGGTTTTCACCCACGCGGCCCGGGTTCGATTCCCGGCATGGGAAGCCATTTTGAAGCCATTTTTCTTCCTAGTACATACAAATCGACTGACATATTCATAGTTTTAAATCTATTCAATTGCCTTTTTCCACTGCTTCCGGGCATCAGAATGAATCTTTTCTTCGCACTCTTAGCGAGAATATGAATGTCGTCGATTTGGCTGCCAGCCTGGTTAGTGCCATGATCCGAGACACATTTCGTTTGCTAGAAGGGGAACTCGAATAAAAGCAGAGAAATCACAAATATCATTAATTGTAGGAATTCACGACTTTTGCCCTGTTTTGTTAGCGAATTCAAAGAAAAATTTTTCTACTGTAACACTAATTTCTTCTGACAGAAGTTCAGGGACTACACGTTTTGCGAATATCGTCTCCCATGTGGTCTAGTGGTTAGGATTCGTGGTTTTCACCCACGCGGCCCGGGTTCGATTCCCGGCATGGGAAGATATTTTGAAGACATTTTTCTTCGCGCTAATGCAAATGTTCTGGCAGAAGTTCAGGGACTACATGTTTTGTGAATATGGTCTCCCATGTGGTCTAGTGGTTAGGATTCGTGGTTTTCACCCACGCGGCCCGGGTTCGATTCAAGGCTTGGGAAGCCATTTTGAAGCCATTTTTCTTCCTAGTACATACAAATCGACTGACATATTCATAGTTTTAAATCTATTCAATTGCCTTTTTCCACTGCTTCCGGGCATCAGAATGAATCTTTTCTTCGCACTCTTAGCGAGAATATGAATGTCGTCGATTTGGGTGCCAGCCTGGTTAGTGCTATGATCCGAGACACATTTCGTTTGCTAGAAGGGGAACTCGAATAAAAGCAGAGAAATCACAAATATCATTAATTGTAGGAATTCACGACTTTTGCCCTGTTTTGTTAGCGAATTCAAAGAAAAATTTTTCTACTGTAACACTAATTTCTTCTGACAGAAGTTCAGGGACTACACGTTTTGCGAATATCGTCTCCCATGTGGTCTAGTGGTTAGGATTCGTGGTTTTCACCCACGCGGCCCGGGTTCGATTCCCGGCATGGGAAGATATTTTGAAGACATTTTTCTTCGCGCTAATGCAAATGTTCTGGCAGAAGTTCAGGGACTACATGTTTTGTGAATATGGTCTCCCATGTGGTCTAGTGGTTAGGATTCGTGGTTTTCACCCACGCGGCCCGGGTTCGATTCCCGGCATGGGAAGCCATTTTGAAGTTATTTTTCTTCCTAGTACATACAAATCGACTGACATATTCATAGTTTTAAATCTATTCAATTGCCTTTTTCCACTGCTTCCGGGCATCAGAATGAATCTTTTCTTCGCACTCTTAGCGAGAATATGAATGTCGTAGATTTGGCTGCCAGCCTGGTTAGTGCTATGATCCGAGACACATTTCGTTTGCTAGAAGGGGAACTCGAATAAAAGCAGAGAAATCACAAATATCATTAATTGTAGGAATTCACGACTTTTGCCCTGTTTTGTTAGCGAATTCAAAGAAAATTTTTTCTACTGTAACACTAATTTCTTCTGACAGAAGTTCAGGGACTACATGTTATGCGAATATCATCTCCCATGTGGTCTAGTGGTTAGGATTCGTGGTTTTCACCCACGCGGCCCGGGTTCGATTCCCGGCATGGGAAGCCATTTTGAAGTCATTTTTCTTCGCGCTAATGCAAATCTTCTGACAGAAGTTCAGGGACTACATGTTATGCGAATATCATCTCCCATGTGGTCTAGTGGTTAGGATTCGTGGTTTTCACCCACGCGGCCCGGGTTCGATTCCCGGCATGGGAAGCCATTTTGAAGTCATTTTTCTTCGCGCTAATGCAAATCTTCTGACAGAAGTTCAGGGACTACATGTTATGCGAATATCATCTCCCATGTGGTCTAGTGGTTAGGATTCGTGGTTTTCACCCACGCGGCCCGGGTTCGATTCCCGGTATGGGAAGCCATTTTGAAGTCATTTTTCTTCGCGCTAATGCAAATCTTCTGACAGAAGTTCAGGGACTACATGTTATGCGAATATCATCTCCCATGTGGTCTAGTGGTTAGGATTCGTGGTTTTCACCCACGCGGCCCGGGTTCGATTCCCGGCATGGGAAGCCATTTTGAAGTTATTTTTCTTCGCGCTAATGCAAATCTTCTGACAGAAGTTCAGGGACTACATGTTATGCGAATATCATCTCCCATGTGGTCTAGTGGTTAGGATTCGTGGTTTTCACCCACGCGGCCCGGGTTCGATTCCCGGCATGGGAAGCCATTTTGAAGTTATTTTTCTTCCTAGTACATACAAATCGACTGACATATTCATAGTTTTAAATCTATTCAATTGCTTTTTTCCACTGCTTCCGGGCATCAGAATGAATCTTTTCTTCGCACTCTTAGCGAGAATATGAATGCCGTCGATTTGGCTGCCAGCCTGGTTAGTGCTATGAACTGAGACACATTTCGTTTGCTAGAAGTTGAACTCGAATAAAAGCAGAGAAATCACAAATATCATTAATTGTAGGAATTCACGATTTTTTACCTGTTTTGTTAGCGAATTCAAAGAACATTTTTTCTACTGTTACATTAATTTCTTCTGACAGATCTTCAGGGGCTACAAGTTATATAAATATTGTCTCCCATGTGGTCTAGTGGTTAGGATTCGTGGTTTTCACCCACGCGGCCCGTGTTCGATTCCCGGCTTGGGAAGCCATTTTGAAGACATTTTCTTCGCGCTAATGCAAATGTTCTGGCAGAAGTTCAGGGACTACATGTTTTGTGAATATGGTCTCCCATGTGGTCTAGTGGTTAGGATTCGTGGTTTTCACCCACGCGGCCCGGGTTCGATTCCCGGCATGGGAAGCCATTTTGAAAACATTTTTCTTAGGCGCTAATGCAAATCTTCTGACAGAAGTTCAGGGAGTACATGTTTTGTGAATATCGTCTCCCATGTGGTCTAGTGGTTAGGATTCGTGGTTTTCACCCACGCGGCCCGGGTTCGATACCCGGCATGGGAAGCCATTTTGAAGCCATTTTTCTTCCTAGTACATACAAATCGACTGACATATTCATAGTTTTAAATCTATTCAATTGCCTTTTTCCACTGCTTCCGGGCATCAGAATGAATCTTTTCTTCGCACTCTTAGCGAGAATATGAATGTCGTCGATTTGGCTGCCAGCCTGGTTAGTGCTATGATCCGAGACACATTTCGTTTGCTAGAAGGGGAACTCGAATAAAAGCAGAGAAATCACAAATATCATTAATTGTAGGAATTCACGACTTTTGCCCTGTTTTGTTAGCGAATTCAAAGAAAAATTTTTCTACTGTAACACTAATTTCTTCTGACAGAAGTTCAGGGACTACACGTTTTGCGAATATCGTCTCCCATGTGGTCTAGTGGTTAGGATTCGTGGTTTTCACCCACGCGGCCCGGGTTCGATTCCCGGCATGGGAAGATATTTTGAAGACATTTTTCTTCGCGCTAATGCAAATGTTCTGGCAGAAGTTCAGGGACTACATGTTTTGTGAATATGGTCTCCCATGTGGTCTAGTGGTTAGGATTCGTGGTTTTCACCCACGCGGCCCGGGTTCGATTCCCGGCATGGGAAGCCATTTTGAAGACATTTTTCTTAGGCGCTAATGCAAATCTTCTGACAGAAGTTCAGGGAGTACATGTTTTGTGAATATCGTCTCCCATGTGGTCTAGTGGTTAGGATTCGTGGTTTTCACCCACGCGGCCCGGGTTCGATTCCCGGCATGGGAAGCCATTTTGAAGCCATTTTTCTTCCTAGTACATACAAATCGACTGACATATTCATAGTTTTAAATCTATTCAATTGCCTTTTTCCACTGCTTCCGGGCATCAGAATGAATCTTTTCTTCGCACTCTTAGCGAGAATATGAATGTCGTCGATTTGGCTGCCAGCCTGGTTAGTGCCATGATCCGAGACACATTTCGTTTGCTAGAAGGGGAACTCGAATAAAAGCAGAGAAATCACAAATATCATTAATTGTAGGAATTCACGACTTTTGCCCTGTTTTGTTAGCGAATTCAAAGAAAAATTTTTCTACTGTAACACTAATTTCTTCTGACAGAAGTTCAGGGACTACACGTTTTGCGAATATCGTCTCCCATGTGGTCTAGTGGTTAGGATTCGTGGTTTTCACCCACGCGGCCCGGGTTCGATTCCCGGCATGGGAAGATATTTTGAAGACATTTTTCTTCGCGCTAATGCAAATGTTCTGGCAGAAGTTCAGGGACTACATGTTTTGTGAATATGGTCTCCCATGTGGTCTAGTGGTTAGGATTCGTGGTTTTCACCCACGCGGCCCGGGTTCGATTCAAGGCTTGGGAAGCCATTTTGAAGCCATTTTTCTTCCTAGTACATACAAATCGACTGACATATTCATAGTTTTAAATCTATTCAATTGCCTTTTTCCACTGCTTCCGGGCATCAGAATGAATCTTTTCTTCGCACTCTTAGCGAGAATATGAATGTCGTCGATTTGGGTGCCAGCCTGGTTAGTGCTATGATCCGAGACACATTTCGTTTGCTAGAAGGGGAACTCGAATAAAAGCAGAGAAATCACAAATATCATTAATTGTAGGAATTCACGACTTTTGCCCTGTTTTGTTAGCGAATTCAAAGAAAAATTTTTCTACTGTAACACTAATTTCTTCTGACAGAAGTTCAGGGACTACACGTTTTGCGAATATCGTCTCCCATGTGGTCTAGTGGTTAGGATTCGTGGTTTTCACCCACGCGGCCCGGGTTCGATTCCCGGCATGGGAAGATATTTTGAAGACATTTTTCTTCGCGCTAATGCAAATGTTGTGGCAGAAGTTCAGGGACTACATGTTTTGTGAATATGGTCTCCCATGTGGTCTAGTGGTTAGGATTCGTGGTTTTCACCCACGCGGCCCGGGTTCGATTCCCGGCATGGGAAGCCATTTTGAAGTTATTTTTCTTCCTAGTACATACAAATCGACTGACATATTCATAGTTTTAAATCTATTCAATTGCCTTTTTCCACTGCTTCCGGGCATCAGAATGAATCTTTTCTTCGCACTCTTAGCGAGAATATGAATGTCGTAGATTTGGCTGCCAGCCTGGTTAGTGCTATGATCCGAGACACATTTCGTTTGCTAGAAGGGGAACTCGAATAAAAGCAGAGAAATCACAAATATCATTAATTGTAGGAATTCACGACTTTTGCCCTGTTTTGTTAGCGAATTCAAAGAAAATTTTTTCTACTGTAACACTAATTTCTTCTGACAGAAGTTCAGGGACTACATGTTATGCGAATATCATCTCCCATGTGGTCTAGTGGTTAGGATTCGTGGTTTTCACCCACGCGGCCCGGGTTCGATTCCCGGCATGGGAAGCCATTTTGAAGTCATTTTTCTTCGCGCTAATGCAAATCTTCTGACAGAAGTTCAGGGACTACATGTTATGCGAATATCATCTCCCATGTGGTCTAGTGGTTAGGATTCGTGGTTTTCACCCACGCGGCCCGGGTTCGATTCCCGGCATGGGAAGCCATTTTGAAGTCATTTTTCTTCGCGCTAATGCAAATCTTCTGACAGAAGTTCAGGGACTACATGTTATGCGAATATCATCTCCCATGTGGTCTAGTGGTTAGGATTCGTGGTTTTCACCCACGCGGCCCGGGTTCGATTCCCGGTATGGGAAGCCATTTTGAAGTCATTTTTCTTCGCGCTAATGCAAATCTTCTGACAGAAGTTCAGGGACTACATGTTATGCGAATATCATCTCCCATGTGGTCTAGTGGTTAGGATTCGTGGTTTTCACCCACGCGGCCCGGGTTCGATTCCCGGCATGGGAAGCCATTTTGAAGTTATTTTTCTTCGCGCTAATGCAAATCTTCTGACAGAAGTTCAGGGACTACATGTTATGCGAATATCATCTCCCATGTGGTCTAGTGGTTAGGATTCGTGGTTTTCACCCACGCGGCCCGGGTTCGATTCCCGGCATGGGAAGCCATTTTGAAGTTATTTTTCTTCCTAGTACATACAAATCGACTGACATATTCATAGTTTTAAATCTATTCAATTGCTTTTTTCCACTGCTTCCGGGCATCAGAATGAATCTTTTCTTCGCACTCTTAGCGAGAATATGAATGCCGTCGATTTGGCTGCCAGCCTGGTTAGTGCTATGAACTGAGACACATTTCGTTTGCTAGAAGTTGAACTCGAATAAAAGCAGAGAAATCACAAATATCATTAATTGTAGGAATTCACGATTTTTTACCTGTTTTGTTAGCGAATTCAAAGAACATTTTTTCTACTGTTACATTAATTTCTTCTGACAGATCTTCAGGGGCTACAAGTTATATAAATATTGTCTCCCATGTGGTCTAGTGGTTAGGATTCGTGGTTTTCACCCACGCGGCCCGTGTTCGATTCCCGGCTTGGGAAGCCATTTTGAAGACATTTTCTTCGCGCTAATGCAAATGTTCTGGCAGAAGTTCAGGGACTACATGTTTTGTGAATATGGTCTCCCATGTGGTCTAGTGGTTAGGATTCGTGGTTTTCACCCACGCGGCCCGGGTTCGATTCCCGGCATGGGAAGCCATTTTGAAAACATTTTTCTTAGGCGCTAATGCAAATCTTCTGACAGAAGTTCAGGGAGTACATGTTTTGTGAATATCGTCTCCCATGTGGTCTAGTGGTTAGGATTCGTGGTTTTCACCCACGCGGCCCGGGTTCGATACCCGGCATGGGAAGCCATTTTGAAGCCATTTTTCTTCCTAGTACATACAAATCGACTGACATATTCATAGTTTTAAATCTATTCAATTGCCTTTTTCCACTGCTTCCGGGCATCAGAATGAATCTTTTCTTCGCACTCTTAGCGAGAATATGAATGTCGTCGATTTGGCTGCCAGCCTGGTTAGTGCTATGATCCGAGACACATTTCGTTTGCTAGAAGGGGAACTCGAATAAAAGCAGAGAAATCACAAATATCATTAATTGTAGGAATTCACGACTTTTGCCCTGTTTTGTTAGCGAATTCAAAGAAAAATTTTTCTACTGTAACACTAATTTCTTCTGACAGAAGTTCAGGGACTACACGTTTTGCGAATATCGTCTCCCATGTGGTCTAGTGGTTAGGATTCGTGGTTTTCACCCACGCGGCCCGGGTTCGATTCCCGGCATGGGAAGATATTTTGAAGACATTTTTCTTCGCGCTAATGCAAATGTTCTGGCAGAAGTTCAGGGACTACATGTTTTGTGAATATGGTCTCCCATGTGGTCTAGTGGTTAGGATTCGTGGTTTTCACCCACGCGGCCCGGGTTCGATTCAAGGCATGGGAAGCCATTTTGAAGCCATTTTTCTTCCTAGTACATACAAATCGACTGACATATTCATAGTTTTAAATCTATTCAATTGCCTTTTTCCACTGCTTCCGGGCATCAGAATGAATCTTTTCTTCGCACTCTTAGCGAGAATATGAATGTCGTCGATTTGGCTGCCAGCCTGGTTAGTGCTATGATCCGAGACACATTTCGTTTGCTAGAAGGGGAACTCGAATAAAAGCAGAGAAATCACAAATATCATTAATTGTAGGAATTCACGACTTTTGCCCTGTTTTGTTAGCGAATTCAAAGAAAAATTTTTCTACTGTAACACTAATTTCTTCTGACAGAAGTTCAGGGACTACACGTTTTGCGAATATCGTCTCCCATGTGGTCTAGTGGTTAGGATTCGTGGTTTTCACCCACGCGGCCCGGGTTCGATTCCCGGCATGGGAAGATATTTTGAAGACATTTTTCTTCGCGCTAATGCAAATGTTCTGGCAGAAGTTCAGGGACTACATGTTTTGTGAATATGGTCTCCCATGTGGTCTAGTGGTTAGGATTCGTGGTTTTCACCCACGCGGCCCGGGTTCGATTCAAGGCATGGGAAGCCATTTTGAAGCCATTTTTCTTCCTAGTACATACAAATCGACTGACATATTCATAGTTTTAAATCTATTCAATTGCCTTTTTCCACTGCTTCCGGGCATCAGAATGAATCTTTTCTTCGCACTCTTAGCGAGAATATGAATGTCGTCGATTTGGGTGCCAGCCTTGTTAGTGCTATGATCCGAGACACATTTCGTTTGCTAGAAGGGGAACTCGAATAAAAGCAGAGAAATCACAAATATCATTAATTGTAGGAATTCACGACTTTTGCCCTGTTTTGTTAGCGAATTCAAAGAAAAATTTTTCTACTGTAACACTAATTTCTTCTGACAGAAGTTCAGGGACTACACGTTTTGCGAATATCGTCTCCCATGTGGTCTAGTGGTTAGGATTCGTGGTTTTCACCCACGCGGCCCGGGTTCGATTCCCGGCATGGGAAGCCATTTTGAAGTCATTTTTCTTCGCGCTAATGCAAATCTTCTGACAGAAGTTCAGGGACTACATGTTATGCGAATATCATCTCCCATGTGGTCTAGTGGTTAGGATTCGTGGTTTTCACCCACGCGGCCCGGGTTCGATTCCCGGCATGGGAAGCCATTTTGAAATCATTTTTCTTCGCGCTAATGCAAATCTTCTGACAGAAGTTCAGGGACTACATGTTATGCGAATATCATCTCCCATGTGGTCTAGTGGTTAGGATTCGTGGTTTTCACCCACGCGGCCCGTGTTCGATTCCCGGCATGGGAAGCCATTTTGAAGTTATTTTTCTTCGCGCTAATGCAAATCTTCTGACAGAAGTTCAGGGACTACATGTTATGCGAATATCATCTCCCATGTGGTCTAGTGGTTAGGATTCGTGGTTTTCACCCACGCGGCCCGGGTTCGATTCCCGGCATGGGAAGCCATTTTGAAGTTATTTTTCTTCCTAGTACATACAAATCGACTGACATATTCATAGTTTTAAATCTATTCAATTGCTTTTT
The DNA here is from genome assembly GCA_945643635.1 of Allodiplogaster sudhausi. Classification (NCBI taxonomy): domain Eukaryota; kingdom Metazoa; phylum Nematoda; class Chromadorea; order Rhabditida; family Diplogasteridae; genus Allodiplogaster; species Allodiplogaster sudhausi. Next base: position 685,885 of record CALZFC010000100.1, on the reverse strand, counting down.
TCCACTGCTTCCGGGCATCAGAATGAATCTTTTCTTCGCACTCTTAGCGAGAATATGAATGCCGTCGATTTGGCTGCCAGCCTGGTTAGTGCTATGAACTGAGACACATTTCGTTTGCTAGAAGTTGAACTCGAATAAAAGCAGAGAAATCACAAATATCATTAATTGTAGGAATTCACGATTTTTTACCTGTTTTGTTAGCGAATTCAAAGAACATTTTTTCTACTGTTACATTAATTTCTTCTGACAGATCTTCAGGGGCTACAAGTTATATAAATATTGTCTCCCATGTGGTCTAGTGGTTAGGATTCGTGGTTTTCACCCACGCGGCCCGTGTTCGATTCCCGGCTTGGGAAGCCATTTTGAAGACATTTTCTTCGCGCTAATGCAAATGTTCTGGCAGAAGTTCAGGGACTACATGTTTTGTGAATATGGTCTCCCATGTGGTCTAGTGGTTAGGATTCGTGGTTTTCACCCACGCGGCCCGGGTTCGATTCCCGGCATGGGAAGCCATTTTGAAAACATTTTTCTTAGGCGCTAATGCAAATCTTCTGACAGAAGTTCAGGGAGTACATGTTTTGTGAATATCGTCTCCCATGTAGTCTAGTGGTTAGGATTCGTGGTTTTCACCCACGCGGCCCGGGTTCGATTCCCGGCATGGGAAGCCATTTTGAAGCCATTTTTCTTCCTAGTACATACAAATCGACTGACATATTCATAGTTTTAAATCTATTCAATTGCCTTTTTCCACTGCTTCCGGGCATCAGAATGAATCTTTTCTTCGCACTCTTAGCGAGAATATGAATGTCGTCGATTTGGCTGCCAGCCTGGTTAGTGCTATGATCCGAGACACATTTCGTTTGCTAGAAGGGGAACTCGAATAAAAGCAGAGAAATCACAAATATCATTAATTGTAGGAATTCACGACTTTTGCCCTGTTTTGTTAGCGAATTCAAAGAAAAATTTTTCTACGGTAACACTAATTTCTTCTGACAGAAGTTCAGGGACTACACGTTTTGCGAATATCGTCTCCCATGTGGTCTAGTGGTTAGGATTCGTGGTTTTCACCCACGCGGCCCGGGTTCGATTCCCGGCATGGGAAGATATTTTGAAGACATTTTTCTTCGCGCTAATGCAAATGTTCTGGCAGAAGTTCAGCGACTACATGTTTTGTGAATATGGTCTCCCATGTGGTCTAGTGGTTAGGATTCGTGGTTTTCACCCACGCGGCCCGGGTTCGATTCAAGGCATGGGAAGCCATTTTGAAGCCATTTTTCTTCCTAGTACATACAAATCGACTGACATATTCATAGTTTTAAATCTATTCAATTGCCTTTTTCCACTGCTTCCGGGCATCAGAATGAATCTTTTCTTCGCACTCTTAGCGAGAATATGAATGTCGTCGATTTGGGTGCCAGCCTTGTTAGTGCTATGATCCGAGACACATTTCGTTTGCTAGAAGGGGAACTCGAATAAAAGCAGAGAAATCACAAATATCATTAATTGTAGGAATTCACGACTTTTGCCCTGTTTTGTTAGCGAATTCAAAGAAAAATTTTTCTACTGTAACACTAATTTCTTCTGACAGAAGTTCAGGGACTACACGTTTTGCGAATATCGTCTCCCATGTGGTCTAGTGGTTAGGATTCGTGGTTTTCACCCACGCGGCCCGGGTTCGATTCCCGGCATGGGAAGCCATTTTGAAGTCATTTTTCTTCGCGCTAATGCAAATCTTCTGACAGAAGTTCAGGGACTACATGTTATGCGAATATCATCTCCCATGTGGTCTAGTGGTTAGGATTCGTGGTTTTCACCCACGCGGCCCGGGTTCGATTCCCGGCATGGGAAGCCATTTTGAAATCATTTTTCTTCGCGCTAATGCAAATCTTCTGACAGAAGTTCAGGGACTACATGTTATGCGAATATCATCTCCCATGTGGTCTAGTGGTTAGGATTCGTGGTTTTCACCCACGCGGCCCGGGTTCGATTCCCGGCATGGGAAGCCATTTTGAAGTTATTTTTCTTCGCGCTAATGCAAATCTTCTGACAGAAGTTCAGGGACTACATGTTATGCGAATATCATCTCCCATGTGGTCTAGTGGTTAGGATTCGTGGTTTTCACCCACGCGGCCCGGGTTCGATTCCCGGCATGGGAAGCCATTTTGAAGTTATTTTTCTTCCTAGTACATACAAATCGACTGACATATTCATAGTTTTAAATCTATTCAATTGCTTTTTTCCACTGCTTCCGGGCATCAGAATGAATCTTTTCTTCGCACTCTTAGCGAGAATATGAATGCCGTCGATTTGGCTGCCAGCCTGGTTAGTGCTATGAACTGAGACACATTTCGTTTGCTAGAAGTTGAACTCGAATAAAAGCAGAGAAATCACAAATATCATTAATTGTAGGAATTCACGATTTTTTACCTGTTTTGTTAGCGAATTCAAAGAACATTTTTTCTACTGTTACATTAATTTCTTCTGACAGATCTTCAGGGGCTACAAGTTATATAAATATTGTCTCCCATGTGGTCTAGTGGTTAGGATTCGTGGTTTTCACCCACGCGGCCCGTGTTCGATTCCCGGCTTGGGAAGCCATTTTGAAGACATTTTCTTCGCGCTAATGCAAATGTTCTGGCAGAAGTTCAGGGACTACATGTTTTGTGAATATGGTCTCCCATGTGGTCTAGTGGTTAGGATTCGTGGTTTTCACCCACGCGGCCCGGGTTCGATTCCCGGCATGGGAAGCCATTTTGAAAACATTTTTCTTAGGCGCTAATGCAAATCTTCTGACAGAAGTTCAGGGAGTACATGTTTTGTGAATATCGTCTCCCATGTAGTCTAGTGGTTAGGATTCGTGGTTTTCACCCACGCGGCCCGGGTTCGATTCCCGGCATGGGAAGCCATTTTGAAGCCATTTTTCTTCCTAGTACATACAAATCGACTGACATATTCATAGTTTTAAATCTATTCAATTGCCTTTTTCCACTGCTTCCGGGCATCAGAATGAATCTTTTCTTCGCACTCTTAGCGAGAATATGAATGTCGTCGATTTGGCTGCCAGCCTGGTTAGTGCTATGATCCGAGACACATTTCGTTTGCTAGAAGGGGAACTCGAATAAAAGCAGAGAAATCACAAATATCATTAATTGTAGGAATTCACGACTTTTGCCCTGTTTTGTTAGCGAATTCAAAGAAAAATTTTTCTACGGTAACACTAATTTCTTCTGACAGAAGTTCAGGGACTACACGTTTTGCGAATATCGTCTCCCATGTGGTCTAGTGGTTAGGATTCGTGGTTTTCACCCACGCGGCCCGGGTTCGATTCCCGGCATGGGAAGATATTTTGAAGAAATTTTTCTTCGCGCTAATGCAAATGTTCTGGCAGAAGTTCAGCGACTACATGTTTTGTGAATATGGTCTCCCATGTGGTCTAGTGGTTAGGATTCGTGGTTTTCACCCACGCGGCCCGGGTTCGATTCAAGGCATGGGAAGCCATTTTGAAGCCATTTTTCTTCCTAGTACATACAAATCGACTGACATATTCATAGTTTTAAATCTATTCAATTGCCTTTTTCCACTGCTTCCGGGCATCAGAATGAATCTTTTCTTCGCACTCTTAGCGAGAATATGAATGTCGTAGATTTGGCTGCCAGCCTGGTTAGTGCTATGATCCGAGACACATTTCGTGTGCTAGAAGGGGAACTCGAATAAAAGCAGAGAAATCACAAATATCATTAATTGTAGGAATTCACGACTTTTGCCCTGTTTTGTTAGCGAATTCAAAGAAAATTTTTTCTACTGTAACACTAATTTCTTCTGACAGAAGTTCAGGAACTACATGTTATGCGAATATCATCTCCCATGTGGTCTAGTGGTTAGGATTCGTGGTTTTCACCCACGCGGCCCGGGTTCGATTCCCGGCATGGGAAGCCATTTTGAAGTCATTTTTCTTCGCGCTAATGCAAATCTTCTGACAGAAGTTCAGGGACTACATGTTATGCGAATATCATCTCCCATGTGGTCTAGTGGTTAGGATTCGTGGTTTTCACCCACGCGGCCCGGGTTCGATTCCCGGCATGGGAAGCCATTTTGAAGTCATTTTTCTTCGCGCTAATGCAAATCTTCTGACAGAAGTTCAGGGACTACATGTTATGCGAATATCATCTCCCATGTGGTCTAGTGGTTAGGATTCGTGGTTTTCACCCACGCGGCCCGGGTTCGATTCCCGGCATGGGAAGCCATTTTGAAGTCATTTTTCTTCGCGCTAATGCAAATCTTCTGACAGAAGTTCAGGGACTACATGTTATGCGAATATCATCTCCCATGTGGTCTAGTGGTTAGGATTCGTGGTTTTCACCCACGCGGCCCGGGTTCGATTCCCGGCATGGGAAGCCATTTTGAAGTTATTTTTCTTCGCGCTAATGCAAATCTTCTGACAGAAGTTCAGGGACTACATGTTATGCGAATATCATCTCCCATGTGGTCTAGTGGTTAGGATTCGTGGTTTTCACCCACGCGGCCCGGGTTCGATTCCCGGCATGGGAAGCCATTTTGAAGTTATTTTTCTTCCTAGTACATACAAATCGACTGACATATTCATAGTTTTAAATCTATTCAATTGCTTTTTTCCACTGCTTCCGGGCATCAGAATGAATCTTTTCTTCGCACTCTTAGCGAGAATATGAATGCCGTCGATTTGGCTGCCAGCCTGGTTAGTGCTATGAACTGAGACACATTTCGTTTGCTAGAAGTTGAACTCGAATAAAAGCAGAGAAATCACAAATATCATTAATTGTAGGAATTCACGATTTTTTACCTGTTTTGTTAGCGAATTCAAAGAACATTTTTTCTACTGTTACATTAATTTCTTCTGACAGATCTTCAGGGGCTACAAGTTATATAAATATTGTCTCCCATGTGGTCTAGTGGTTAGGATTCGTGGTTTTCACCCACGCGGCCCGTGTTCGATTCCCGGCTTGGGAAGCCATTTTGAAGACATTTTCTTCGCGCTAATGCAAATGTTCTGGCAGAAGTTCAGGGACTACATGTTTTGTGAATATGGTCTCCCATGTGGTCTAGTGGTTAGGATTCGTGGTTTTCACCCACGCGGCCCGGGTTCGATTCCCGGCATGGGAAGCCATTTTGAAAACATTTTTCTTAGGCGCTAATGCAAATCTTCTGACAGAAGTTCAGGGAGTACATGTTTTGTGAATATCGTCTCCCATGTGGTCTAGTGGTTAGGATTCGTGGTTTTCACCCACGCGGCCCGGGTTCGATTCCCGGCATGGGAAGCCATTTTGAAGCCATTTTTCTTCCTAGTACATACAAATCGACTGACATATTCATAGTTTTAAATCTATTCAATTGCCTTTTTCCACTGCTTCCGGGCATCAGAATGAATCTTTTCTTCGCACTCTTAGCGAGAATATGAATGTCGTCGATTTGGCTGCCAGCCTGGTTAGTGCTATGATCCGAGACACATTTCGTTTGCTAGAAGGGGAACTCGAATAAAAGCAGAGAAATCACAAATATCATTAATTGTAGGAATTCACGACTTTTGCCCTGTTTTGTTAGCGAATTCAAAGAAAAATTTTTCTACTGTAACACTAATTTCTTCTGACAGAAGTTCAGGGACTACACGTTTTGCGAATATCGTCTCCCATGTGGTCTAGTGGTTAGGATTCGTGGTTTTCACCCACGCGGCCCGGGTTCGATTCCCGGCATGGGAAGATATTTTGAGGACATTTTTCTTCGCGCTAATGCAAATGTTCTGGCAGAAGTTCAGGGACTACATGTTTTGTGAATATGGTCTCCCATGTGGTCTAGTGGTTAGGATTCGTGGTTTTCACCCACGCGGCCCGGGTTCGATTCAAGGCATGGGAAGCCATTTTGAAGCCATTTTTCTTCCTAGTACATACAAATCGACTGACATATTCATAGTTTTAAATCTATTCAATTGCCTTTTTCCACTGCTTCCGGGCATCAGAATGAATCTTTTCTTCGCACTCTTAGCGAGAATATGAATGTCGTCGATTTGGCTGCCAGCCTGGTTAGTGCTATGATCCGAGACACATTTCGTTTGCTAGAAGGGGAACTCGAATAAAAGCAGAGAAATCACAAATATCATTAATTGTAGGAATTCACGACTTTTGCCCTGTTTTGTTAGCGAATTCAAAGAAAAATTTTTCTACTGTAACACTAATTTCTTCTGACAGAAGTTCAGGGACTACACGTTTTGCGAATATCGTCTCCCATGTGGTCTAGTGGTTAGGATTCGTGGTTTTCACCCACGCGGCCCGGGTTCGATTCCCGGCATGGGAAGATATTTTGAAGACATTTTTCTTCGCGCTAATGCAAATGTTCTGGCAGAAGTTCAGGGACTACATGTTTTGTGAATATGGTCTCCCATGTGGTCTAGTGGTTAGGATTCGTGGTTTTCACCCACGCGGCCCGGGTTCGATTCAAGGCATGGGAAGCCATTTTGAAGCCATTTTTCTTCCTAGTACATACAAATCGACTGACATATTCATAGTTTTAAATCTATTCAATTGCCTTTTTCCACTGCTTCCGGGCATCAGAATGAATCTTTTCTTCGCACTCTTAGCGAGAATATGAATGTCGTCGATTTGGGTGCCAGCCTTGTTAGTGCTATGATCCGAGACACATTTCGTTTGCTAGAAGGGGAACTCGAATAAAAGCAGAGAAATCACAAATATCATTAATTGTAGGAATTCACGACTTTTGCCCTGTTTTGTTAGCGAATTCAAAGAAAAATTTTTCTACTGTAACACTAATTTCTTCTGACAGAAGTTCAGGGACTACACGTTTTGCGAATATCGTCTCCCATGTGGTCTAGTGGTTAGGATTCGTGGTTTTCACCCACGCGGCCCGGGTTCGATTCCCGGCATGGGAAGATATTTTGAAGACATTTTTCTTCGCGCTAATGCAAATGTTCTGGCAGAAGTTCAGGGACTACATGTTTTGTGAATATGGTCTCCCATGTGGTCTAGTGGTTAGGATTCGTGGTTTTCACCCACGCGGCCCGGGTTCGATTCCCGGCATGGGAAGCCATTTTGAAGTTATTTTTCTTCCTAGTACATACAAATCGACTGACATATTCATAGTTTTAAATCTATTCAATTGCCTTTTTCCACTGCTTCCGGGCATCAGAATGAATCTTTTCTTCGCACTCTTAGCGAGAATATGAATGTCGTAGATTTGGCTGCCAGCCTGGTTAGTGCTATGATCCGAGACACATTTCGTGTGCTAGAAGGGGAACTCGAATAAAAGCAGAGAAATCACAAATATCATTAATTGTAGGAATTCACGACTTTTGCCCTGTTTTGTTAGCGAATTCAAAGAAAATTTTTTCTACTGTAACACTAATTTCTTCTGACAGAAGTTCAGGGACTACATGTTATGCGAATATCATCTCCCATGTGGTCTAGTGGTTAGGATTCGTAGTTTTCACCCACGCGGCCCGGGTTCGATTCCCGGCATGGGAAGCCATTTTGAAGTCATTTTTCTTCGCGCTAATGCAAATCTTCTGACAGAAGTTCAGGGACTACATGTTATGCGAATATCATCTCCCATGTGGTCTAGTGGTTAGGATTCGTGGTTTTCACCCACGCGGCCCGGGTTCGATTCCCGGCATGGGAAGCCATTTTGAAGTCATTTTTCTTCGCGCTAATGCAAATCTTCTGACAGAAGTTCAGGGACTACATGTTATGCGAATATCATCTCCCATGTGGTCTAGTGGTTAGGATTCGTGGTTTTCACCCACGCGGCCCGGGTTCGATTCCCGGCATGGGAAGCCATTTTGAAGTCATTTTTCTTCGCGCTAATGCAAATCTTCTGACAGAAGTTCAGGGACTACATGTTAGGCGAATATCATCTCCCATGTGGTCTAGTGGTTAGGATTCGTGGTTTTTACCCACGCGGCCCGGGTTCGATTCCCGGCATGGGAAGCCATTTTGAAGTTATTTTTCTTCGCGCTAATGCAAATCTTCTGACAGAAGTTCAGGGACTACATGTTATGCGAATATCATCTCCCATGTGGTCTAGTGGTTAGGATTCGTGGTTTTCACCCACGCGGCCCGGGTTCGATTCCCGGCATGGGAAGCCATTTTGAAAACATTTTTCTTAGGCGCTAATGCAAATCTTCTGACAGAAGTTCAGGGAGTACATGTTTTGTGAATATCGTCTCCCATGTGGTCTAGTGGTTAGGATTCGTGGTTTTCACCCACGCGGCCCGGGTTCGATTCCCGGCATGGGAAGCCATTTTGAAGCCATTTTTCTTCCTAGTACATACAAATCGACTGACATATTCATAGTTTTAAATCTATTCAATTGCCTTTTTCCACTGCTTCCGGGCATCAGAAT